>JAJOZX010002556.1:190000-412500 GCA_023014485.1 Bathynomus jamesi
GACATAGACAGCGGAGTGAACAGCAACAGTATAGTAACATCCTTTGCAGACGATACAAAGATCAGCAGAAAAACCCAGCGATGTAAATGAAGTGGAGGCCTTGCAGAGGGACACGAACAAACTATACAAATGGTCAGAAGACAACATGACATTTAACACGAAAATTTCAGCTCTTGAGATATGGTAGATAAGAGGAACTTAAACAGACTGCATATTATGCTCCAGATAGACAGGAAATTCAGAGAAGCACGAAAGCGATCGATCTCGGGGTAATAATGACCGATGATGCGAAATTCGAAACAAAATCAGATAGCGATAAATAAAGCAAAGAGAGTCGGGGGACAGTACTAAGAACGTTCAAAAGAAGGGACAGGACAGTAATGATTCCCCTGCTAAAAACACTGATTATACCAAAACTTGAATACTGCTCAAAACTCAGTTTTGACGTCCCATATAAAAAGGAAGAAACTAATAAACTAGAAGAAACGCAGAGACATTTCACAGCCAAGATTGATGGCTGCAAAGAACTCAACTACTGAGAAAGATTACGTAAACTAAATCTGTACATATGGAAAATGATCGAAAACTGGTACCAAACCTAAAAACTAAACCCAATTACCATTCAAACAAAACTGGAAAATAGGAAAGACAGAAAGTGTAGTGTTCCCAAATTAAAGGCCCGACAAGGACTCCTCAACACTGAAGGAAAATAGCTTGGTTGTCAGGGGGCCAGGACTTTTTAACCATCTTCTAAAGGACCTCAGAAACGTTACAGGAGTCAAAGTTGAAGTTTTCAAGAGAAGACTAGATGCCTGGATCAGGACGGTACCAGATGAGCCGGGTGTACCTAGCTATGTACGGTAGAGAGCGCAAGAAAGCAACTCGCTCCTCCACCAAGCCAGACCTGGAGGCGGGGGCCACCAGTTTGACATTCGTATAATGAGAGACCAACGCACGGAACAGCAACGAGGTTAACGAGGTATATATATATAATAATATATATTTGCCATGTTTTCATTTAATGACGGTTTTTATTTGTAGAGTACGCTGAAAAATATAATAGTTGAGACCTCCAAATTATTTTAATTTCAAAAGGTCAGTTCATTAATCAGTGAAGTTTTCATACAAAAAGAAGAAAAAAATAATAATAATAATAATAATAATAATAATAATAATAATAAGCATGGCAGCTATTTCTTCTTTCTTTCCTCTTTTTCATTCTGACAGCTCAGTTGCTGTCTCTTCTGATAAAGCTGAACTCTTCGCTCAAACTTTCGCCTCCAAATCAACTCTGGACGATTCTGGCGCCGTTCCTCCATCTCCTCCTCCCTCTGACTTAATTTTGTCTGAAATTAGAATTTCTTACAAAGATGTTTTTTCTGCCCTATCTGGGCTCACTTGTAGGAAGGCGTACAGTCCTGATGGTGTCCCTCCTGTTGTTCCCAAGAACTATGCTTCTGTGCTGTGCCTGGGCAAACTCTTTCGTCTTTAACTTTCATATGGTACTTTTACTTCCCGCTGGAAGTTCGCTTTCATTCAGCCTGTCCCAAAGAAGGGTGACCGCTCTCAGCTCCCCAACTATCGTCCAGTTGCTTTCATTTCTTGCCTTTCTAAAGTTTTTGAATCTATCCTTAATAGGAAGATTCTTAAACACCTCTCTTCTCACACTCTTCTTTCAGATCGTCAATATGGGTTCTCAAGTGACGTTCTACTGGCGATCTTTTTTTCCATATCTCTTTGACTCTTTTCATAATCTTTTTGATGGAGTCTGGCACAATTCCTTAATTTCCAAATTGCTCTCCTTCGGTTTCTATCCTTTTATCTGTGCCTTCATCTCTGATTTCCTTTCTATCCACAACGACTTATCCACAACCCATGAAAGTCTGTATCAAGAAGAGCTCGAACATTTCTGTAATAATGTGGCGGTGCGCCATTTTGCTGAAAGTAAACCTCATGGTCCCATACAGATGTATTGCGGGAACGGCAATACTGTCAATTCCTGGGTTGTGGATAGGACGTCGTGGAACAGCTACTGAATATACTCCGAGGTCACCCGATCATACATCATCTGTGGGAGTATCTGAAGAACAAAGTGTACGCTATTAACTCTCAAACTGTGCAACAATTACGAGGAGCGATTGTTCAGAAAGTAAGCAAAACCTCAATAATATGAACACTACTGCTGCCCGTCTGTTATGGGATGTTGCGCCGTATATTTGCTCGTAAATAATGAACATTTAACATAAAATGACACTTAAATTTTGTTTTTACCTGCTTACTTATGTACATAGTAAAGTGTTTGTTTGTTACGTGCAATTAGTATAAAAAATAAATAATTTCAAAATGTGCCTACAACAGTGTGAATCACCCTATATATATATATATATATATATATATATATATATATATATATATATATATATATATAATATATATATATAATATAGGGTGGGCCGTAAGTTTCCATACATAGGAAAAATAAACATTTTTTATGGACAACCATTTTTATTTATATAATATGCTCTACATGGTTGCCATTGTTTTGAAAACACATTTCAATACGTGTTCCCCACTGTTGATGAACACGCATTAGCACAGTTGACGTTATGCTTGTAATGGCGTTGGTGATACGTTCCTTTAGATGATTTATGTCTCGTATCTTTTCCTGATACACCATGGCCTTCAAGTGCCCCCAAAGATAGAAATCAAGGGGGGTGAGATCTGGGGATCTGGGAGGCCACTCCACAGGACCACGCCGACCAATCCAAGCATCCGGAAACTGCTGCTGATCCAAATACCGACGCACGTGAAGACCATAATGAGGTGGAGCTCCATCTTGCTGGAAGTAAACTGGGAAGTTACCTTCCTCGTTTAGCAGGGATGGGAAAATCTCTTCTTGCAACATGTTAAGATACCTTTCGGCATTAAGATTTCCACTGACAAAAATTGGTCCAATAATTCTGTCACCCCATATCCCGGCCCACACCATCACTTTACCGGCACCTTGCATCTTCGTCGGACTCAGCCAGTTAGGGTTAGCATTACTCCAATAACGTATGTTTTGCCGATTAACCTCTCCATTGACGTAAAAATTTGCTTCATCAGTAAACAAGATCTTACGTCAAACGCATATTCTTAGGGTATCTGAAACATAAAAACAAACGTTTAATTTTTCCTATGTATGGAAACTTACGGCCCACCCTGTATATATATATATATATATATATATATATATATATAATATATATATATATATAATACAGGGCGTCCCAAAAAAATGTATACACACTTTAACAGCTGATAGCTCAATTGATGTTTCTTTCTTTCCAAGTTAAACCCATTAGAATTAATAATGGCAGTCAGTTAAGCTTTGAACAAAGGAAATTCATTCTAAAATGCTACTGGAAGTGTGAAAACGCAGTTGAAGTGCGAAGACAGTTTAGGAGGGAGTTTCAAACAGATCCACCAACGCGACTTACCATCACTCGAATTAGAGATAAGTTTGAAGCCGATGGAACTGTTCAGAATGTCCACAAGAAGCGTTCCGGAAGACCACGGACATCGACAAGCCCCACAAAGCAAGAAAGAGTACTGGAAACGTATCACCAAAGTCCAAGAAAATCTGTGCGGCAAGCGAGTCGTGAGGTAGGAATTTCAGAATCGTCTGTCCAACGCATTTTGAAGCGCTGTCAATGGAAAAGTTACATTCCAAGATTAGTCTATGCTATTAATGAAGATGATCCGGACCGAAGAGTGGAGTATTGCGAGTGGTACTTGGCACGATGTGGATGTGGATTGGACGAAGGGGTTTCGTAGAATACCCTCCGCGTTCACCAGACCTCACACCACTAGACTTTTTTTTATGGGGATACTTAAAAGACAAAGTCTATGCTATAAAACCTGCAACAGTCGCTGAATTGAGAGCAGCCATTGAACGAGAATGCACACAAATACCAAACGAAATGTTTCGTGATGTTTGCGATTCCATTGCTTCGCGTTATCAGCAGTGCCTGGACCAGAACAGACGTCAGTTTGAAAACAGGCGTTGACAAAAAATTAAATAATGTCTGTAGATTCTATTACATTTTGAAAATGAAATGTATTTTAATAAACACTGCCTTTATAATTATTTAAAATGTGTATACATTTTTTTGGGACGCCCTGTATATATATATATATATATATATATATATATACAGGGTGGGCCGTAAGTTTCCATACATAGGAAAAATTAAACGTTTGTTTTTATGTTTCAGATACCCTAAGAATATGCGTTTGACGTAAGATCTTGTTTACTGATGAAGCAAATTTTTACGTCAATGGAGAGGTTAATCGGCAAAACATACGTTATTGGAGTAATGCTAACCCTAACTGGCTGAGTCCGACGAAGATGCAAGGTGCCGGTAAAGTGATGGTGTGGGCCGGGATATGGGGTGACAGAATTATTGGACCAATTTTTTTCAGTGGAAATCTTAATGCCGAAAGGTATCTTAACATGTTGCAAGAAGAGATTTTCCCATCCCTGCTAAACGAGGAAGGTAACTTCCCAGTTTACTTCCAGCAAGATGGAGCTCCACCTCATTATGGTCTTCACGTGCGTCGGTATTTGGATCAGCAGTTTCCGGATGCTTGGATTGGTCGGCGTGGTCCTGTGGAGTGGCCTCCCAGATCCCCAGATCTCACCCCCCTTGATTTCTATCTTTGGGGGCACTTGAAGCCCATGGTGTATCAGGAAAAGATACGAGACATAAATCATCTAAAGGAACGTATCACCAACGCCATTACAAGCATAACGTCAACTGTGCTATCACGAATCTATCACGAAAGCGCTTCGACTTCGTGTTTTATTTTTCGTTTCCCTGTGGTTCCTTATATATTATACAGTATATATATATATATATAATATTTTAGCTATACATTGTACTTGAAGGTTTTCGAAAATTGCCTATCAGAGTACGGGATTTGATCTTTTCTTTAAAAACAAAAATTCGTAAAAATTTTAAAAGTTAGGAACTCCACTGATGTTGAAACCATTGGAAAAAAAAATTAAGTAAAAAAAAAAGTTTATACCAAAAAGAATTTTAGATTTTATTTTTTTTTTTAGGAAATTTTTTTTTATTTTTATTTTTATTTTTATTTTTTTTATTTATTTGTACTGACATTTTTTTTACGATGATATATATATATATATATAATATATATATATATATAATATATATATATATATATATATTTTTAGGGAAAGTCCAAAATATTAAAAATTTTATTAGCGTTATTTTTTAAATGAAAAAAAAAAACAATTTGTGAAAATATTTCTTTTAGGTCACATTTCTTTCACAGGGGGATATTATTTTCTCCCCCCCCCTTCCCCGACATGCACCCCTACCAAAAAAAAAAAAAAAAAGAAAAGAATTTGAATAAATTCAAGTAAATATGTGAATATTTCGAGCTCCATAATAATAACACCAAAAAAAAAAAAAAAGAGGTTTTGCGCGATAGCTGTCCAAATGCAATTTTTTCACCTTTAATTTCTTTTTGGGGCATGTGATTCAGGAATTTACCTCCCCCCCCCACCACACCTAACTTTAAAGAATATATAGTTGCATTTTTAAAGACATTTGCTTGAGTATAGCAAGAAAAGGTGAATTATTTGTATTCAAAATAATTTTTTCTTGTAATTTAATACTTATAGTTTTTCAATACTAACGTTTCAGGAACTTTAGGTTTTGCTTTTCTATTTGTGTGTTTTGTGTGTGTGTGTGTGTGTGTGTGTGTGTGTGTGTAAAACATTAATGAAATGAATTAATTCATTTCCACTGTAAACACGATTTGTTAACATTAAGTCTGAATTCCGATGAAATAATAAAAAAGAATGTTAATATTATTATTTTAATATTCACATGTAGTAATGATCACACATTTTATGTATGTATGTATGTATGTATGTATGTACGTGTGTGTGTGTGTGTATATGTATATAAATTATTTCACGAGTGTTCCTGAGGATGTCATTACACGAAAGCGCTTAAGTACCATTCTGTGTTTTCTTTTTCCTTCGGGTTATTTTCATCATATATATATTATATATATATATATATATATGATGAAAATAACCACGAAGGAAAAGGAAAACACGGAGTGGTGCTCAAGCACTTTCGTCTAATGACATCCCCAGGAACACTAAAATTAATAACAAGTTCAAGAGTATATACTATATACTGTAGGTAGGTCACAAAGAAAAAATTTTAAAAATAGATATGATTGGTGCACATAAAAATGTTGGAGGAGCATACAAATTTGTATGGAAAAGCTATCAGAGTTTAGCAGCTTGCCCTTCTTGTCTAAATCCGTTCTGAACGGATTCAAAACAACAGGATCAAGCGATAAAAGGCCCTGGCTAATGTTGAAATTGTTTGTAGGTTGAATAATAGCAGACTGAAGAATATTTCTATTAACAATGTTGTTTGAGTGAAACAAAACTGAAGCATTATTCCAATCAATACAATGGGATAACTCTGATAAATCGACAAAAAGGGCATTGGACGACTGTCTCGTCCTAACAGACTATTGATGCTGTTTCACACTCGTATTCAAATCCTTTCTCGTCTGTCCAATGTAAAAGGAGTTACATTGTTTACAACCAATTTTATAGATAATGCCTGAATTATTGGAAGGACTATTCTTTACTATGCTATTTTTCACAATATTGTCATATGAAAATGCTACATTAATGTTCAAAAGTTTAAATACATTAGCAATGCCTAAAAAGCCTAGGAAAAATGGAAGTACTAAAAGATACTTCGACAAAGTACGAGGGTTATTTTCCATTAGATAGAAAGTTCGTTTTGCCTTGTTAAGACAAGATTCCAAAAAAGCAGGTGGGTAACACAAATCACTTCCAATACCCTTGATTTTTTCTAACTCAGCATCCATGTATTCCGGACTGGGGATTGCGATCCTAAGAGCGCGGAGAAACATTGAAGAAAATATGGCTTTCTTGATGGGGGGTGTCATGTCCGGAGTAAAAGTGTACGTAGGACAAATTGGTTGTTTTTTCCGATAAATACTAAACTTAAAACCTGGGCTTTACCTATGTACACTCACATCCAAAACCGGGATTGACTTGTTTTGTTCCACTTCTAAAAAACCTAATGG
The DNA here is from genome assembly GCA_023014485.1 of Bathynomus jamesi. Taxonomy (NCBI): domain Eukaryota; kingdom Metazoa; phylum Arthropoda; class Malacostraca; order Isopoda; family Cirolanidae; genus Bathynomus; species Bathynomus jamesi. The sequence goes on from JAJOZX010002556.1 coordinate 197,156, forward strand.
AGGGGACTTGACTTGGTTATTTAACTGAAGGAGGAAGTCATCCAGGTCACGCTTCATGGGCCAGATACACAAAATATCGTCGACGTATCGTAACCATTTGATGCCAACCCCCAGGATTCTCGGAATGTAAGTTATTTCGAAAAACGCCATATAAATATTGGAGAGGACGGGGGGGTGGCAAGGGATTATCCATTAGGGCAGAGTGAAAATGATCATTTACAATGGCACACTGATATTTTATTGTAGTTTTTGTTGAGAAAAACGAATATGATGATACAAATTGCGCCAGGTTTCTCTAACCGCCCCATTTTTGTATGAATACAATTTAACAAACAGAAAATAGAGTTCTCATCTAGCATACATCCGTCAACGTTACATCATATGAATAACCTCCATCTCGGGCTAACCTTAGAGTGGATCTTAGGGTCTTTGTTAGCCTTAGCTTCTGTAGAATGTTATTATGAAACCACAATTATAAATTTTTATAACTTTAATGTATTATTTTGCATCATTCCCAGATTTAAGTATTCCTGCCAAGGTCGTACTTGTAGTTTCAGTTGTGGAGACACTGGTGTGTGGGATGCTGATTCCATCTCTGCTCTTCTATAAGTGAATTAACTGAAAAATAAGCACAAAAACTCAAAAAAATTGAGTGAATTTTAGTTTCTTAAAGAAAAACAACAAATATTTACTCAGTTTACTCACGTCAGCCAAATGTACATTGTAACAAGTGTAACGGAATATTTTTTTATCTCATTTCTCATAGCATGCTCACGAGCTTCTTACCTCTGGATTCTGTAGCTGGGGGACAACTACTGCAGCTGGCTGTCAGGCGAACTGTGGTGCCTGGGGAGTTAGAAAACACGATGCGTACAAGTACATCCTTCTTCACATCAAGCTAGCAACATCCCCTCTTGCAGCAATTCTACACCAATAGCTTTCCGTGCAGCAGCATCTATGCTTTCAAGTTCCCCATGCTATTCAGCAAGGAAAAAAATTGTGAGCACAAGGCATTCTAAGCAACAGTGTATGTTTGGAACTCCCAAGAAGTTGTCTCATAATCTTTTACCAACTAATTTACAAGTGGCTCGGTACTTTCTCTATCTCAAAGAAAGGAAAAATGCAGCTAACAAGCCAATCATCAGACAAATAACTCAGGAGCTACTAAAACTTTAGCAGCAAGCATCAATCCCCACAGTTCAGGAAAAAGCTGTTTCAAAAAGTAGAAAGATTCATAGAAAGAGGAGCAACGTTGAGTAGATCAAAAACATCAGTGAAACTATAAAATAAATATATATATGAATAGTCTCAGTAATTTCTTTGATATATGTGACTGTAAATGTAATTTAAAATCTCATACAGACATAGGATGCAGTGATGATTGTGAAGAAATTCACATAGATTGCCTTATAAGGCAATCCCGCATATATACCTATGCGGGGTGTATATATGTTTAATAAATAATAAATAGCTACCACTGATTGGTAAACTCAATTCAAGTATTACAATGCAAAAGTGGTCATCTAAGCATAAGTAATTGGTTATCCCAATTCTAAAAGGGTATTTTATCACTGAACAATAAAAAAAATTACCGTTCTCTTAAATATACAACCATTTCTTGGATTTCCCGGGATCCCGGGAATTGGCTTCATTTTTCCGAGAATTCCCGGGATTTCCCGGGATGAAGAAAGCTGCATATAAGGAGAAAACCTAATAACTAGTGATAAAGAACTATTATCGTTACCACAACACATTGTTGATAATCTTAGTGGAGATCAGCAGTACTTATACCGCATTATTTCAGCAGTCAGAAATGGTACAGTTGATGAACACCTTGCTCATGTAAAGCCAGGTCCTTTTAGTCATGCTAGATGGTTAACTCTTGTTAATAGGGTTTGTAAGCTTTATGTTTCACAGTGAAACCACAAAGAAACTTTACACAATAACACACTTCATTGTGACAAATTATGGTCCTAATTGGTTTGACATCAAGTGTAGACCTAATTGCATAGATGGCCCAAGGTATGTGTTTTCTGCTATTAATAGGGTTAAGCATTTGCCTAGAGCAGGGGTTCCCAAATTGTGTTCCGCGGAACACTTCTCACGGTATACAAGTGTTCCGCGGAACACCAATTTAGGAACCCCTGGCCTAGAGAATCAGTAAAAATTGTTAAGAAGTATATATCCCGAAATGCAAACTTTGCTCACCCGGAAAATATTCTTCTGGCAATGTTGTGTGATTCAGGTAGGGAAAAACGGGAAAAAGCTGTTAGCAAAATCATGGACAAGCGAAATGAGACTGGTCAGAATTTAGAATTGAGAGATTTCAAGGTTCCTAATTTTAATTTTGATGCAAAGGACTGGGATGAAATAATTAATTTGAATGATACTAAACTAAGTGAGCCACCTCTTACAATGAAGTTAACAAAAGCAGAAATTTTAGCTATAAAAAAAAAACGCATTGAACATTCCAAATTATCCCAATCATACCCAGAATGTAGAACATTGTATCAAATTAGTGACGGACTCTTCAAGTTCGATATTTGGGTTGAAGCACGAAATGGTTTTATCAGAGTTAGAATGATTTCACGTAGTCTGATGCCAGACGTAGAAAACAAAAAGGATTTTTCTAAAAGTTTGCCTTCTTTATTCGAATAGTTAAGGTTGTTTTTTGCACTTACCATTTGTGTACACATTTGCTGTGTGTTTCTATACTCTATACGTATTTAATAAAACAAATTTTTAAAAAAATGGTTAATTTCTTTCCTTGTTTCTTTACATTCCTTGTAACAAAACACTAAATTCGAGAATATCATTAATCCAGAAAAAGAAAAAGTAAATAGAAATTCATTAAATAACCTGAACATTACTTGCAGAAGATATATTTTATAGTTTTGTGTGAGTTACATCTATTTGTTTCCCTACAACATAGCCAAGAATCAGTTATAAACCACCGTAAACCCAGTTACGGCACCCAGTTCATATTTTGGCAAAAATGGGGCAGTTCAAGATACTCTAGAATATTATTTCAGTTTTCTTTGTGTTTTCTAGTTAAAACCACAATATAATTTCAGTGTGCCTAAAGGGAAAGAAAACTTTTGTCTGGTTTTACTCCGCCCTAATATATATATATATATATATACAGGGTGTCCATAAATTCACTCATTATAGGAAAATACATTTATTTTGTTTATTTATTTATTTTGTTTTATTTATTTATTCGAAATGATTCCCACCAATCTCAAAACATGTTTATAAACGAAAAAGCAGGTTTCTTTGAATGTTTCTCAACATATTTGGCCTGATGAAGACATAAATAAATAGACATTGCTTATGTTCCTATGATGCGTGACTTTATGGACACCCTCTATATATATATATATCGTAAAGAACGACGCTTGTATAGGAGATATCCGCGCAAGACGAGAGAGAGAGAACGAAACAAATGAAAAATGAGGTAACCACCTGGGAATCGAACCCGGGATCTTCCGATTGCCGGTCAGACGCGATACCATTACACCATGGGCCTCACTCTTCCAAATGCCGTAATTCTTCTACATACTCGCAGAAACCAATGCCCCAAGGGGGCACCTCCCGCATGCCGTAACATTATATACATTCAACTGCAAAGAACACGCAGTATAAATAACGTAAAGAACGACGCTTGTATAGGAGATATTCCGCGCAAGACGAGAGAGAGAGAACGAAACAAATGAAAAAATGAGGTAACCACCTGGGAATCGAACCCGGGATTTCCGATTGCCGGTCAGACGCGATACCATTACACCATGGGCCTCACTCTTCCAAATGCCGTAATTCTTCTACATACTCGCAGAAACCAATGCCCCAAGGGGGCACCTCCCGCATGCCGTAAACATTATATACATTCAACTGCAAAGAACACGCAGTATAAATAACGTAAAGAACGACATTTGGAAGAGTGAGGCCCATGGTGTAATGGTATCGCGTCTGACCGGCAATCGGAAGATCCCGGGTTCGATTCCCAGGTGGTTACCTCATTTTTTCATTTGTTTCGTTCTCTCTCTCTCGTCTTGCGCGGAATATCCTATACAAGCGTCGTTCTTTACGTTATTTATACTGCGTGTTCTTTGCAGTTGAATGTATATAATGTTACGGCATGCGGGAGGTGCCCCCTTGGGGCATTGGTTTCTGCGAGTATGTAGAAGAATTACGGCAATTGGAAGAGTGAGGCCCATGGTGTAATGGTATCGCGTCTGACCGGCAATCGGAAGATCCCGGGTTCGATTCCCAGGTGGTTACCTCATTTTTCATTTGTTTCGTTCTCTCTCTCTCGTCTTGCGCGGAATATCTCCTATACAAGCGTCGTTCTTTACGTTATTTATACTGCGTTCTTTGCAGTTGAATGTATATATATATATATATATATATAATTTGTTTCCTTTTATTAAGTTTTATTTACTTCTGTGGTCCATTCATCATTAATGAGGATTTGAATTTACTTCACAGGAACTAATGTACTTAAGTCTACATTTGCATGAATATAAAGCAACCACTTATATAATTTCTAATTTCTGCGTTTTATAATTTCATCATTTCTGTGTGGATAGAGTAAATATAGCAAATACTTAACAAATCAACACACACACACACACACACACACACACACACACACACACACATATATATATATTTCAGTGGCGTGCATTCAGGGTAAGCTAGGTAAGCGCCGCCTACCTTAATAAAAATCTTATTAAAGATATTAAAGACAGTACCGTATTTTTAAGAATAGTCCACAGTACATACCCACTAGCCAGTTATGAAGTTTATCATTAACTACTATAATTACTATAATTATATAATATGTACATATAGTGCGTGTGCTCGCACGCAATACCGCTTACCCTGCAGATGTACCGACTGCACGCCACTGATATATATATATATATATATATGTAAGTAATTGAGTGTCTGTGGAAAGATCTCATTGACCCTTGTAAACTCTCTTAATTAGCGGGCGTGGCCATTTGGCTTTGGTTGGTCAGTTAACCATATAATTATGAAGACGAAACTGTAATCATGAGCCACACGCCAAGCTGGCCAACCATTCTTCCAGAGAACAATTCTTCCAGAGGACTCTTCCGTGGTTAATCGTGCTGAAAGGACGTGTTTCAGTGATTTTGCTCATTTCTAAGCCGGGCTTTTCCCCCCGGTTTGTGTTTGTGTAGATTTACTTACTCGTCTTATTTCGATTGTGTGCTGAATTAGCTGGATCCCTATTAGGCCTTTTCCTTTTCTTTTTTTTTCGGGAGAGTGTCTGGCTTCTAGGCTTTGGCCAGGGCCAGGCTTAGCCTTGTTAGTCTTTCGGGTTAGTTCGGATAGCCTACCATCTTTTGATCGGTTCTTACGTATGTCTTCACAGGCAACCCCATCTGAGGATGGAGGTACTTCTGTCCTCCAGTCGTCTATTTGTTTCTGCCGAAGTGCATTGCGATTCGGATGGCTTTCAGTGCTAGCTCCCTGCCCTATAGTACTAGCACTACCTCTGTTGTCCGTAGCACTGGCCCCCCCCCTTGGGTGGGCATGCTGATGGGCGTCCAGTTTCCGGTGATTGTGAGGTTCTTGGTTCTAAGTCCGGTTCTGCGATAAAAGTTGCCCCTACGCTTCCTTTCAAGACTAAGCCCCTCCTACGTCGTGACCAACATCATGAAATTCCTTCTTACGCTTCATATGTTCTATATGGCTGCTATCTCTGATAATGTTCGGCTCACTAAGCTCAGTCCTTTTGGCCTTCAGCGGGTATTGAGGCCCTTAGTGGGGAGGTTAGGTCTGTCAAATACTGTCGGAGTGGTAGTTTGTTACTGCAGACTGCTTCTCCATCTCAGCTGCGAACCCTTCTTAGTGCAACCTCGTTCTTGAACAACCAGTACGATATTAGGGCAGGATTGGCATCCAAGTTTGATACGATACAAGGCATTATTTGTGCACCAGAATTGCTAGTTTGATTCCGTTGAGGATATTTTGGAGGAACTAAAACCTTGCGGTGTTTTTGATGTGAGAGATTTACACGAGGTAAAGACAGGATTCCTACGAGATCCTTGGTACTTACCTTTGATGGGAAGGTTTCTCCCTACTAAGATCTATTGTGGCTACCTCAGTTATACTGTTGAGCATTTCTTTCCGAGACCTCTGCATTGCTTTAAGTGTCAACGATTTGGTCATGGCCGAGATGTCTGTCAGAATGAGCCCCGCTATGGGAGGTGTGGGGCCCGTGGGGGGGTCTCACTCCTCTCCAGATTGTGAAGGTCCGAATGGTTGTGCAAACTGTCATGCTCCCCATCCCGCCTTCTCCTCCACTTGCCCAGTTTACCTGAAGGAGTAGGCTATAGTGCGATCAAATGTTTGAATAATGTCTCTTTCTCAGAGGCAAGACGCCATTGTTCAGTCTTGGATAGGTCATTTTTCCAGGTAGCCAGGACAGACCAACCCCATCTCATTTCAGCTCAGTCTTCTCCCTAATTCCACCTGTCCAGCCTAGACCCAGTCTTCGCCTTTCCCGGCATGCCTTCGGTTCATCTGCACCTCCTACAATTCCATCATCCCATCCATTTACTGTTTGAGACACCTCTTCGCTTCCATACGGTCATTTGCCCTCCTTGCCCCCTCCTGGCCAGTCTCCCTTTTCCTAGTCTGCCTCTTAGCCTCCTCATTCTAAGAGCCTTCGCGCTGTCAGTGGTCTCACCAGCTCCCAGTATTGGCAGCTGATGAAGGATGTTCGTGACCTTATGTCCAGGAATAAATCTCCTCAGCAAATTGTTAACAGACTTGCCTCTTATGCTAATACAAATAAGCTTGTTCCGAATAAAAAACTTACTTCCGCCGAGGGGATGCGTCTCCTCTTCACCCCTTAATTTTCACGTTTATACAGTGGAATGTCAAAATCCTTCGTGCACGACTACCCCAGTTGCAGAACTTAATTAGCACCTATTCTCCTGCTTCAATTGCCTTAAGAAAACTCGCCTATCCTAACCATTCTCCCTTATTTCAAACACTACACATTCTATAGAAAAGATAGGAATGCCCATGGGGGTGGTGTTGCTTTACTGCTTCATGCCCTTCTTCCTGTCTCTCTCCTCCCATTACATACCCCACTCGAAGCAGTTGCAGCACAGGTTCCGCTCTTTGGTAGAGCGACTACAGTCTGCTCTTTGTACATGCCCCCCCAGCTTTTCTGTTATCTTACAGTTGCTTGATGATCTTGTACAGCAACTGCCAACTCCCTTCACTCTTGTTGTGGCTCCTCCTTTTGCGACGAGAGAGGGGTCTTCCTTGCTGACTTCCTTTTGGACAACTCTTTATTTTTGTTTAATTTGCCCATCCCCACTTACTTCTCTGATGCTGCAGGGACTTTCTCTTCCATTGATCTGACCATTTGTAGTCAAGAACTGGCCCACCAGTCCGTTTAGCAAACTTGCTTCCTCCTCTCATGATGCCGATCTGGATTGTACAGCCATTTCTACACTCCATACTCAGCCGCCTCCTCTGCCTCTGTTCCAATGAAGTCAACTACCGTTAATCCTAAGTATAATGCAGCATGGTGGACTGCTGAATGTGAAGCTGCTGTTTTGTCACGTAAGAGGGCCTTCCGTAGCTTTCGAAAGAACCCAATTCTACGTCTATTTATCAACTACAAACATGCTCGAGCACTTGCTCGGCGCACTGTAAAATTAGCAAAGAGAACCTCTTGGAGGAACTATGTTAACAACATCTCCTTTGATGCACCCTCATCTGTAGTCTGGAAAAAAATCCGGACCTTTCAAGGCTCCTCTTCTATGTTGCCAGGTAAGGTCTTAGTTAAAGATGGCATTCTATACTCTGACCCAGCAGTGGTCTGCAACATGCTCATCTTCCACTTTGCTACTGTCAACAGCATTCGAAACTACACTGAACCCTTTGTTTATAGAATTGCCGAAGCTGAGCTCTCGCATATATCTTTTCACTCTGATAATGGGGAAGTTCATAACACTCTCTTCACTCTGCCTGAGTTGTTCGACTCTCTACATCATTCTGGCTCCTCCTCCCCTGGATAGGATGGTATCCATTATTCCTTTTTGCAACACCCGACTTCTTCTGGTAAGCTTCAGCTTTTACGCATCTATAACTCGCTTTGGCTTACTGACTCCTTCTATCAGTGGAAGTCAGCTCTGGTTCTTCCCTTTCTCAAGCCTGGAAAGCTTCCAACTGATGTTCAGTCATACCGCCCTATTGCTCTCACCAGCTGCCTATGCAAAGTCTTTGAGAGGATGGTCAACAGGAGTCTTCTTCTTACCTGGAGGGTAGCTCTCTTTTAGATCTCCATCAGAGTGGTTTCCGCAGGGATTTTCCCTTATGATATACTTACCCATCTGGAATGTGGTGTACGGGAGCCTGCCTTACGGGCTGAATACCTTGTGGCTGTGTTTCTTGATATCTCTAAGGCATTTGACTCAATCTGGCATCATGGTCTTCTGCTTAAATTACACAAGCTGGGACTGCGTGGCCATTTAGCTAACTTTATTGCTAACTTCTTGCTGCACAGACGTATATCAGTATATTCTGATAACCATCTCTCAGAGACTTTGAGATTGAGACAGGGCTCCTCAAGGCAGTGTACTTAGCCCACACTCTTTCTGATTATGATTAACGACATCTTCTCCGCTGCACCCCTTTCTGTCTCATACTCCATGTATGCTGGTGATTGTGCCTTTTGAATACCTTCAGGTGACCTCCATGGGACCTTAACATATGCTCAGGACATGCTAGACGCTTTAATTGACTGGTTTCGTGACTAAGGATTGAACTTTTCTGTTGCAAAAGCGAAGTACATGGTCTTCACCAAACGCCCTATTCTTGACCATCGTCCACTACATTTAGACTCCTTTCCCATTGCTCGAGTAACTGATATAGATTTTTAGGGATGGTCTTCGGTCAAAGTCTGACCTGGAAGTCCCACATTGACTCCATCAAAAATCGGTGTACCAAACCTCTTTCTATCCTGGGATATCTCTCCAACACGACGTGGGGATCCTGCAGGATACCCTCCTCCGGCTGTAGAAAGTTCTGGTTCGATCATGAATTGACTATGGAAGTTTCTTATATTCCCCTGCTGCTTCTTGTCATCTCCTTAAATTAGATAGGCTCCAGTATCGAGGCATTCGACTTGCTGTGGGCGCACTGCGCTGCACCCGGGTGGACCTCCTGGAAGCAGAGGCTCTTATCATGCCTTTACAATTTCGCCGTTTATTGTTAGGTCTTCGTTATCTTCTCCGTACCTTCAGCATAGTTCATCGCCCTGTCCGCCGGTTGTACCTGGATTTTTACTTGTTCCAATTTTATCTGCAACGCCCCCATCTTTTGCCCTTCATTGCTGCTACTCAAAGGATTTTCTCTGCTTTCAACATTTCTGCTCATGACCTGCACTCCAGCGGGCTGTCCTGAGTGTCCTCCCTCTATTTGATAACTCTATTCCCTTTCAATTATGACCTCCTTAAGTATGCAAAGTCTCAGGTAGCCGCTGTTGTCATACAAAGTAATTTCTTTGCCCTCATAGTCCTTATCAGCCTCCCAATTTATCTACACAGATGGTTCTAAACTTCTAGACGGACAAACAACATCCGCCTTTGTCATTGACACTGTCACCACATCTTGGCAGCTGCCCTCTACCTGTGGCATTTTTACGGCAGAACTTTATGCCATTTATCAAGCAGTTCAGTACATTTCTCGCAACATGCTGCATCATCACAACTTTGTTATCTGCTCTGATTCCTTCTCCGCTCTGCAAGCCCTGGAAAGAAACTCTTCTCTACATTTTCTCATCCACCGAAATTTACAGTTGCTACATTTGCTTCCCAACCATATCTCTATAATCTTCCTCTGAATACCGAGCCATGTGGGTATCCCAGGAAATGAGGCTGCTGACGTTGCTGCTAGGAATGCAGCGATCTTTGGCTCTCGAGTACGGCTCAAACTCTCTTCTCATGAGGAGCAGGCCCTCCTCCAGCCTCATGTCCAGAGTTGGTGGCAAGAGGTTTGAAATTTACTTCCTGCCCCTTATTCTACAGCAACCCCTTCAATTCCTCTCCATTGGCCATCGCCTAATTTATCCCGACGAGAACAGGTGATCCTAGCTAGGCTCCGCCTTGGTATTTGTCGCCTTACGCACCAGCACTTCTTCACCAATAGCCCTCCTGCTTTTAGTCACCCTTGTCATGCCTCATTTACCCTCTCTCATGTATTCCTTGAGTGTCCGGCATATAATGCTGCCCGTTTGCGTCTTCGGACTATGTGCCGATATCTCACTCTACCCTTTCAACTAAGTTCCATTCTCAGCCCATACTTTCCTCCTCATCCTGTACTCAGCTTTTTGATGGAGTCCCAATTGTATGCATTCATTTAATTTTATTTATTTATTTATTTTTATGTTTTATTTATTTTTTTTTTCACTTTCTCCGTATATGTAGCTAACGGCCCTCTTTTCAAGCGCCACAGAGTCGGCCCCGTGGCTGAAGAGGTGATGGGTCTTGTCCTTTTTTTCCCCATCTATTCTGCCCTGAACATTTGTGATTAACTCTTAACCTCGCAGCATATACTGTCTCCGTTCTGGTGTTAATAACCCATTGGGTTAGTGCACCATTGAACTTAATCAATCACTCAATCATTCTTCCAGAGGTCTTCAAAGGGTAAGCCGATTTTACAAGTTTCTAATTTTGCATTTTTCTTATACTTTCCTAATTGTCATGTTTTGATTTTTGTGTTGATTTTTCTAATGGAATTAACTTCTAATTTTGCATAAAGTGTTTCATATGTTCATAATATAAGCATCTTCTACATAAGTTTTACCTTGCTCCAAAGGGTTACTTGGATCAAGTCCTTGGGCAACTATTAGTCAACGCACAAGTGGACACGTTACATAGAACGTCAATGAAGCTATCGGAGCATACTCCTTACACTTCGGAAAATCCACTTGTCTTAATCTTCAGTTATTTAATTTTCTTTTATAACTTTGTATATACTGTGTATATATATATAGTGGGTGTCCCAAAAAAAACTATATACTCTTTATAGCATCATATATTTTATAATTTAAAAAACCAAACAATATATTGTTATAGCAATAGCCAGTGAAAGGTAAATTAGTAATCTAAGTGATGAAAATGTTATAGCGAGTTGTTTGCATATAAAATTTAATTAACTACGCCAAGTGCTCAAAATGTTCTCCGGCGGCATGAATGCACTTTTGAATGCGTCGACTAACTGATTCGCAGACATGGACTAATGTGGATGCTGTGATGGTCCCGCACTTTTCCCTAATTGCATCCTTAAGGTGTTCGAGTGTTGCAGATCTTGTACCATAAACTGCATCCTTCAAGTAGCCCCACAAGTAAAAATCAAGTGGAGTCAAGTCCGGTGAACGTGGAGGATACTCAACGCTTCGTCTTCGTCCTATCCAACGGTTAGGCAACGTTTCATCGAGGTACCTTCTGACATCACAATGATAATGATGGGGGGGCTCCATCTTGTTGAAAGTAAAAGTCGTCGTTTCCAAACAACTTCCGAACTGCAGGTATAATTTCTGTCCGCAGCATGTCGAGATATGCGGCACCGGTAACTGTCCCATTAAAAAAAAAAGGTCCAACCAAACCCCTGGATGATAAACCACACCATGCTGTTAATCCTGGTAAATTAACATGTTTATCCACATAAACGTGTGGATTATCAAGTGACCAGTACCTGCAGTTGTGTCGATTTACTGTGCCATTCAGCTTGAAGGTAGCTTCATCAGACCACACTATTTTGTTGGCAAACTGTACGTCTTCGGCTTCCATTGACTGAAACCATTCACAAAATTCGAGTCTGCGATCAGGGTCATCTTCAGTCATGGCGTGTAACAGACTTGGAATGTAGCTTTTCCATTTTGCCGACTTTAAAATCCTGTGAACACCTGATTTGCTGATTCCGGTCTCACGGGCGCATTGCCTAACTGATTTCTGTGGTGATCGATTAAATTTTTGCAACACTTAAACGGAGTTTTCATCACTCGCACTTGATTTGCGTCGTCCAGATCTTCGCTTGTGCATATCTTGAGCAGATCCCTTTGATAAAACAAGGCCAGGCTTAGTCGACGCATTCAAAAGTGCATTCATGCCGCCGGAGAACATTTTGAGCACTTGGCGTAGTTTAAATTTTATATGCAAACAACTCGCTATAACATTTTCATCACTTAGATTACTAATTTACCTTTTATTGGCAATTGCTATAACAATATATTGTTTTTTTTTTTTTTAAATTATAAAATATATGATGCTATAAAGAGTATATAGTTTTTTTTGGAACACCCTGTATATATATACACACACATTGTTTAAGCTTGTCTCTTCAACCTGCACCTATCAAAGGAAACCTTTACAATATATATAAAACCCTCTGGACGCGAAACCATTACAATGTGTGTTCTTTCAGGTGTTGAAATATACGCTGGGTTATACTAATTTTTAACTTGTCGTAACGTGGCGGTAGCGCCTTTGCCATCTACTCAAGAGGCGCTGGGTTCGAATCCTAGTGTGGTATTTTTGTATTTTTGCATATATATATATACTCAATGCTCGAGACACGCAAATCAATAGCTTAACTATAAGTGGGAAGAAAAGTTTAATTTTTTTACAGAAAACACTGCTCCGCCCATACCCGCCCATACCCGCCCATTCAGGCTACGAGCAGCTCATAGTATCGTTGCCAAGCATATAAAATAAAGGGTCATCGTACTAACGAGGCTCCCGTACGTGGCTGCTCCGCTCTTGAAACAACGATGCTCTTTGTTATTATAATTCAATGAATACTGATTTATAGCCATTTTCGTTCCATCGACGTTAGGTAGCGCTGGAGGCACACCTGTCTTTATAGGTCCGGGTGCATGATTGTTCAGGGGCAAGATGCACTATGAATTTGTCTTTCCTGAAGGCAACACATATGTACCTGCTTCGGTCACAAGCATATTCATAATATCACTTTAGGATTGCTCTACACAAAGAACCAAGAACTCAGAGCCTCTGCATCTTTAAGTCTTCCATTTTTCCATGGTTTTATATATTTGCCGGTAACTTTCATAAGTGTTTATATAAAGGCTTCAAACCCAATCCAAACAAAAGCAAAATGATAAGTCATCCAACCCAACCAATTAACTGAACTGTAATCATAAATGCAACCCTTATAAGTTTTTTGACAAACACTCAAACTTTTATTTTAAAAACTCGACTTAATCTTACTCCCATACACATACACACACACACACACACGCATATATATATATATATATATATATATATATATATATATATATATATATATATATATATAAGATAAATTCGTAGTTAAACATGTGAACAATTTAATATTAATTTAAACCACAAAAGATCGTTCCACTTGTTTTCGAGTTGATTTCAATGTTCCTCCAGGGAATTCTTCGAATTTCTACAAATCTACAAACGCACCAGAAAACGCTGTTCTCTCTCTCTCTCTCTCTCTCTCTCTCTCTCTCTCTCTCTCTCTCCATATATATATATTGTAACTCCGTAAAGAGATAAATAGTGGGTAGCTTGTAAGGTAAAATTCCAACGCGAGGTGCCAGCAAATTTATTACTTTGCACCAATTTTCCATAATAATTTCTCTATTATTAATTGTTTCCATTAATTAATATTATCTGCGGAGCTTCTTGTAACAAAAGGAAAACCTTTAAGCACATATTTTCCACTGTCCTCGTTTCTGAGCCCTTTGTTACAAAAGCCTTACAACGCCTTAACGGAATGAAGACATCGCGCCACAAGGACAGTTCAGGAGCAGCATTAACAAAAGGCGCTTTCTGCATACATGCTTTTTTGGCTTGTTTCCCTTTTAAATTTGCGTGCGTTCTCACACCCACACCGACACAATATATATATATATATATATATATATATATATATATATGGGAATGAACTCAGAATGGTTCCTGAGGTTTTTTATGATACGCACAGACCGTGCATGGAACAAGGAACTCTTCTGGGAAAATTAAATCCACTATAGTCCGAATAAGTAACATCATGAAAAAGGAAAAACTATAGTGTTTGTCATTAACCATTACTTATTCAGATTATAGTGGATTTAATTTTCCCAGAAGCAATATAAATGTATAATAAAAATTTTGTTAGGGGGCCCGTAAATAAGTTTTGCCCCGGGGCCCGTGACACTCTTGCTCCGTTCCTGGAGCTATGGATGTTTGAATGTTTGAATGTTTAAAAATAAGAATAAGCGAACAAATACCTTCTAAAGTTTTTATTCATGAATTTACAATAACTGTTCAAAATGACTACCCTCGGCCTCAATACACATCGGGGCTCATCTGTGAATCGCGCGTGTAGCTCGCATTAGTTCATTACGATTGTTTTTTAAAAATGAGGGCTGCAGCATCCAAAATGCGACGGAGCAATGCATCTCGTGTTTCCACTTTTCTCTGGTACACCAGCTCTTTCATGCGCCCCCCACAGATAAAAATCTAGAGGGGTTAGTCCGGAGACCTGGGTGACCAATTCTGTGCACCACCACGACCGATCCATCGACCAGGGAAGCGATCATCGAGATGCGTTCTCACTGCACGGCTAAAATGGGGAGGAGCTCCGTCTTGTTGGAAGGACATAAGCAATCGTGTTGCCAAAGGTACATCTTCTAACAGTGGCGGCAGTTCATCTTGCAGAAATCGTAGATAAATGTCACCTGTAAGATCACCTTCGAAAATAAACGGACCAATCAGCTGACCGTGGAGAATACCACACCACACCACACATTGCCACTGAACCGATGTTGAAAATTACTTTCCACAATGGCATGAGGATTCATTTCTGACTACACATTTTTTTTAATGCAGGAAGGAGGGGCCAAGGGAAAATGTCCGCAAAAGAGCCCTCCCATAGAAGAAGGGTGTGAATTGCAAGTGTTGTTGACAGTGTTGCGCGGGTAAATTGAGCCTCATCTGTCGTGATTTGTATAAAAAACATTCTTTCCTTCTACTCTTCGCTTTCTTTTCAGTGTTTTCCTTTTCTTTCTATTATCACTCGTTTTCTCTGTGTCTTTATACGGACGTGGGTAGACCGCTTGAGCCGGTGGGCGCCATTAAACTTTCGAACAAAGCAAAGGGACCGGGGATAATTACACACTTTTACACACTTTTACGGGGTAACGCGAGGGCGGAATTAGCGTTAACATTTAATCGCGGAGACATAATTAATATTCTAAATAAACAATAACATTCCAATACGAAAAACCACCTAACCAGGTCACATCCCGTCCAAAGACTGAATTGGGCATTTCACTGTTTCTCGCGGCCCATTTTAGGTGTTGCCAACTAGCACTTTATGTTCTTAATTTCAAACAAACCATTATTAATTTCTTATTAAACATTATTTTCTTCCTTATTAAACAAAACATTATTAAATTCTTATCAACAAAACATTCTTAAATTCTTATTAGACATGATTATCTTTATTAAAAAACCAATACACAACACATCACAGAACAAGACGTATCGATGTAATTGTCAAACGGCATTGAGCCAATTACAAAATTCCAGCCGTTGGGCACGATCCCCAATTTGGAGGTGCTGAACGCGCTGTATGTGGTATGGATACATGCCTTCTTCGTGTAACCTTCTACATACTCTCGTTTGAGGAACTCTAAGACGTGTGGAAATCTTTCGCGTACTAAAATGAGGACTCCGCTCTACCATCTGAATAATGTTTTCTTATTTAGCCACAACTTGTTGTACCGGACGCTCAGATAAAGCAGTAACGCTAGGAAATGAACCGCTCTCTCGCAATCTGTGGAAAACGTTGCTAAACACTCGTCAATCCTGAATTCTTCGATTTGGAAAATGTCGCTGATATTCAGTGACAGCAGCAGTAGTATTTCCATCGCAAAATCTGTAAACATACACCATATCGGCATATTCGGCATTTGAAAACGTAAAAGGCATACTGAAAGCACAAAACATCAACTGCACGCTGTGAAACACAACACTCTACTGCGTAGTTAGTTCGGTTCGGTAAGTAACTGTCAATTCAGTTCAAGGTCACGCATGCGCATGCTTGAAATTCAAACATCCATAGCTCCATAACCGTTAAGAATCGGACCTATGTTCATATGAAGTTTTTGACTGGAAATGACCTCAGCTATACGCTCCCGAAGTTATGACATTTCGTCGTGACTCACCTTATATATATATAATATATATATATATTATATATATATATATATATATATAATATATATATATATATATATATATATATATATATATACAGGGTGTTCAGGAGGAACGGTCAATACTTCGGGGGTGATAGTATCGGTCATTGTGAGAAAAAAAGTTCATATGAACATGTGTCTAATTCTGAATGGTTACGGAAATAGAGCTGTTTGAATCTACAAATACAAAAGCATTGTTAATGGTAATCAAGAAAGAGAAACCAATTACTGTTTCTAACATTTAATGTTAAACATTGACATTTTGAATGGTATCAGATACAGAAATTACAAATTTGTTACAGTTTACAATACGTTTCGAAAATCCCACCGTTAACCTCAATGCATTTGCAACTCGTGTGCGAAAATCGCGTGTTGTTCGTCTGAGTTGATCTTGACGTTCTTTTATGAGGGCAGCAGCATCCAAAATGCGCGCGAGCAATTCGTCTCGTGTATCCACCTTTCTTTTGTAAACTTGACTTTTCATCCACCCCACAAACAATAATCTAACGGAGAGAGGTCTGGAGACCTTGGTGGCCATTGAATGGGACCACCGCGGGGGGAGGAAGAGCTGCGCGCGCATCAGATTCAAACAGCTCTCTCTCCGTAACCATTCAGAATTAGACACATGTTCATATGAACTTTTTTTCTCACAGTGACCGATACTATCACCTCCAGAAGTATTGACCTTTCCTCCTGAAACACTCTGTATACACACACACACACACACACACACACAGTGGCGCTCATAAGTATTCGTACAGGGAAATATTTCAGTTATATTCGGCCTAATTTTTTTACCATACATAAGATAGTTATAAAATGTTTACCGTTCGTTTGGAAAAATTTAACAAATAAAATTAGTTTAACTCCAACATATAATGTAAAATACCAAAGAATTTGAGGAAAATAAAAATGTTAAAATGCAAAAGTTTTCGTACGTTTACTTCAAAGTTATTTAATACTTTGTGTCCACCCTTTGCTTGAATGATTTTAATGATTCGTTTTGGATATTTTTCTACGAGGTTTCGACATCTCTCAGTAGAAATTTTAACCCATTCTTCTGAAGAAAATTGTTGCAATTTGTTCATATTCGAAGGGTTTCTCTTGCGGAGCAGCTTTTACCAAATCAAACCATAAATTCTCGATTAAATTATGATCTGGGCTTTGACTGGGCCACTCGAGAAGCTTGAAATTCTTTTGTTGAAGCCATTTCATGGTGCTCTTACTTTTATGATTTGGGTCATTATTTTGATATTGTATCCAACTGCGACCCATTCTCAACTCTCGAACTGAAGGTAATACATTTTCTTCTAAAATTTCCGATATTTCTTCGAATTCAAGTTTCAAATGATGACAACAAGCTTTCCTGGACCAGAAGCACTAAAGCATCTCCAAAGAAGCAAACTACCGCCACCATGTTTAGCCGTAGGAAGGATGTTTTTAACTCGAATGCAGTATTTGATTTTCGCCAAAGATACCGTTGCTCGTTGTTCCCGAATAATTCAAATTTGGTCTTGTCTGTCCATAGAACTTTCTTCCAGAATCCAATCCATCATTTTGATGATGTTTGGCGTACTTAAACGAGCTTCTTGTGCGTTTTTCGTAGCAGAAGGTTTCTTCGTGCAACTCTTCCATGTAAACCATTCTTTCTCAATATACGACGTACAGTTGAGGGATGGACATCGATCTTAGACAGTCTTTATATTTGGCAATGTGACCTGCAGTCACTCGTGGATTCACAGCAGCTATCCTTTCAGTGCGTCTAGGTGTACGTTCTGAAATCTCGCAAGGTCGTCTACACCTTGGTAGAGTTCTGATTGTTCCAAAGCTTTTCCATTTCTTTATAACTGCAGCAACCGTGGAATTCGACGTTCTCCTATCTTCCTATAACTCTTTCCAGACTCGTGTGCAACAATAACACATCTCTTAAGCTCCGTAAACAGCTGTTTACACGGTGTAATCCGTCTTCCTTGAAAATTCAAAGAGAAAATTCTATAATTCATAATTACCAACAGTCTTTAATCAATAAACAGCCAACTACTCACTGATAAATATTTGAAATTCTTCAAGCCTAAGGTGGCCACACAAAGTATCAAATAGTTTTGTAAATAAATGTATGAAAACCTTCCCATTTTCAAATTCTTTGATATTTTACATTATATGTTGGCGTTAAACTAATTTTTCTATTTGTTAAATTTTTCCAAACGAATGGTAAAATTTTTATAACTGTACAAATACTTATGAGCGCTACTTTATATCGTACAAATTTTTTTAAAAAAATTTTATGTTTTCATTTCAGTTAATAAAAAATACAAACCTTTTAAAATGTCATGTTTAAAAAATCCAGAGCACTGCAAAGTTTTGTTGCTCATGTGCAAATAATTAATGACCTTAGAGGACATCACAAAGAGCATGTTCTGCACTGGATGATTAATCCTCCGTGTGTAGAGAAGGTACAGTAAAATTTTCATGCTTTTATTTCAGTTAATAAAAAATAAACCTGAAAGCATCAGATGTATAAAAAAATCACCCGCCATATTATCAATGTTAAGTCAGACGTGTTAGTTCACCTTTCCGTAGGTAAGCAAACAGTGAGAAGAAATGTAGTGTGTGTGTGTGTGTGTGTGTGTGTGTGTGTGTGTGGAATAACTTTCAAACCAACATTAGTTTCAGCAGTGTCTCACCTAGAGATTTCGCACACCTCGTACTCAAGTTTTTCCCGTTTTTGTCTTACAAGTGCGAACATAATTACTGCGTTCATGGTTGAGTGCAAAATCTTTGCAGAGATTGTTGCATAGCCTCGCGAAGTAAAAGTGTTTGATGGTTGTTAATTTCTTTGATGTCGTAATTACTACTTAATTGTTGTTAAGTGTTGTAATTAAAATTCTTTTGTCGCAAAGAGAAGTTGTCAATGGAATTAAAACAGTTTTATTTTATTTTATTTATTTAATATTTATTTAATAATTACGTAATGTTATTTAGGTATTTATTGACTGTTATTTATTACCTCATTAATTTAGTTATGAATATTGTTTTGAGGTATTACCGTATGTTATGATTTCAGCGTGAAGAACAACTGAAAAGAAAATAGGTTGTAGTACGTACGGTATGCAGGATGATCTCAAAACGGATGTTCGATAAGTTTAGTTGTGAGTTCACTGTGTTTCTTTGAAGGTACTGTTGAACCATCAAAGAAAAAGATATAGTGAGACATTTTCCTTTGCAATATTAACTTCTATGGAATCTGATCTTTAAATAAGAGTTTGTTGAAATGACCTTAAAAATTTATCTTCTTTGCCGGAAGCTAGTACAACTAGTACGACTAGTACAGCTACAGCTAGTACAGCTAGTACAAGTGGGGAATATTTGAACATTTACAGAATGATACGGTTTCATAAAAAACTCTTTCCCATCGTGATACGAGATTCAGTGTATTTCCCACTGGGGAGAGACTTCCTGTTGTTAAAATCATTCTAAAAAAATAAAAGTTACCAAAGATATCCTACTCTTCAATATTATTGTTTCATAGAACCTTCACAGTTTTTGTTAGTGAATTTCTCATTTCTATCAATTTTAACCTTCCTGTATAAGTTTAAATCAGAAAGGGTAATCTAAAGACTGTCCCAAGCCAGTTTTAGAAGAGGGAAGGCTGAGGGCAGTCTCGATCCAGCTCATCTTTTAAAGGGGACTTATTTATCCCGATTGGTGGCGTTACCGTCCCATCTCTGTGCATTCAGTTGGACGAAAGACATTAAATCGGGTCAAACAACTAACTAGGGGTAACCTCGGAAAGATCCAGGGTAGATATTTAAAAGATCGTTTGATCTATCGAGAAGCAAGTGGAAATTCTGCAGCCAAACATATTTCTAATATAAGTGAACTGAACAACTTCTGTCCCGATTTAAACACTGTTATTAACAATGACTAGATATATTTTAATGGTAATGTAGCAACGTTCAGTGCTATATTTATCTTTCATATACGTTCCCTTATTTCTTTATTCATTTTATGCCTAATTTTATGACCATCTTTTAAACAAAATCTTCAAATCTACAAGTGTATACCTATACAAAAATTTATAAGCGCTCGTAGATCAGTGTATAACACCGTTTCCCTATGAGTGAAGACACTAAGGTTCGGGGTTCGACTCCTGATGGCAGTGGCGGATCTAGCTAGGTGCAGGCGGTGCAGTGCACCGGGGCCCGGACCTTTGGTGGGGGCCCGGTTGATTGATATTTGATAACACCTTGGCAAGGAAAACTAATAAGTTTCAAGTATTTCATATAAAAATTAGATCTAAATGTGCATGAAAATATAAGAGTCCTTTAAACTTGTTTAATGTATTTAAATGCATTTAGAAACATGGTTATTCTTTCGACTACGGGCCCCTTTCTGGTAAAACTGTATACTATATACGTTAAATACATAATTGGTCATCTGAAATGATGTCTGCAATAGATAAAAATCAAAAGTAGAATTCAAAATGCTGAAACCATCACATTATTCTACTATCTGGTATGCTATAGTATATCACTGTATATACTATACTACACTGTGACACCACTTATTTCTGACCACACGTCGACGCACGAAACGAAACGTTTCAAAACGTTCAGAAATATTTTTCTTCCTCGCAATACCTGTGACAGTTTTTTATTAGTTTAAGTTTTGAAAAAGATCTTTCTGCACTTGAAACTATCTTCGAAATTCTATGAGTGAAGAAAGATTGATCGGACTCTCAATTATATCATTTGAAAACAGGAAAGCTAAAAGTATTAACTTGGATGGATTAATTAATGAATTTGCTGAAAGAGAGGCAAGAAAAGTCAATTTCTGATGTAATCGTAAGTAAACTTTTATTTTGCAGTATCCTTTTTAGTTTTTAAAGTTCAGTAGTCAATACTTTGCATAATACTTTGCCTTCTATGACCCATGCAACCATTAGTCTTAAGACTAAGAGTCTAAGAGAAGTTGATAATTATCATCATAGTACTATTATACGTTAGCAACAGCCTTGAGGTGAATTAGAATAGATAGAAAACACAAATTGATTGGAACCAGTTTTAAGGGCCACCTTGAGTGGATCAAAAGGTTTTTGTGGTTCATATGTATAAACTAAACTAAAATCTAAATTTTGTGGGGCCCATAAATAATTTTTGCACCGGGGCCCGTGACACTCTTGCTCCGCCAATGCAGGCTGATGGTGATGATTAATAATAATCCAGGAGTTAACGCAATGGGCCACATTAGTCTGGCTTGAGCAATGTGCCAGTTTCTAATGTTACTGCGTAACTTTGCCACTGTACTATGGGAGATGAATTACCCAAAGGGGTCATATAACAGAAGGGTCCTACAGCCTAACGTGGAATCCGTTATCACGTCATCTAGACGCTGAGGATGATTGTCCATCCGACTATTACTCGCACCCAACGTCCTAAACTTGGCAGATCTTATAACTGTGTCACATTGTCACATTCTTACATTCGTTTCTTTAATGAAAGTAATGGCGTAATAAATATTTGTAGTGTATGTATATATATATATATATATATACACAAGCAGAGCCTTCGGTTCCCTGCCCTACGGGGAGGCATGTGCTTCGCAAACTCGCCTACGGCGAGGGCACGTTAGGGTTATCCCTTTGGGGGGAGGCCATTCTCCCTTTCCTCCTAAAACCCCCTCACTCCCCTTTATGTAACTTGGGGGCTAACCCCCACCCCTTGTTGCATAACCCCCTCCCCCTCCCCCATTACCCACCCACCCCAGTTCGAACGACGGTTCAGGATCGACCTACGGTCGACCCCTCTGCAGCATCCTGCCTCATTTGCGGGATTTGGTGAAGGAGGGAATTGCTATCTGATCTCCTCCTGCCCTCGTAGCCAGCCACGCATGGCTGGTCAGGGACTTTGCACAGGAATCTATCCAGCTGGTTCCTGAAGTTCGCCTAAAGTAACCTAAAGTAAGCAAACCTCAATTAATATTAAAATTAACGAAATAATTAACTGACTAACGTTGATGGTCTGGATATACAGGGTGTCCGAGAATTATCTGTTCAATTTTTGGCTGTTATTAAAAGTCAACCATGAAGTGTAGAAATTCCAGTGTTGTCCCATTTTACAGAGAATCTCATTAAATTTTTTCTGATACCAAGTTTTGACAAGTTTTTTAGAAATTCCAGTGTGTCCGAACATTATCTGTACAATTTCATCTTTTAATAAAATTCTTGATAACACACGTAAAATTCTTAAACAAGATTATTTAGAATCTGTATTTTCAAAAGTTTCTTTTATTAAAGTAACGTTACAAACATTCGATATGTGCACCATCAGTGATTTGCAAAACATCCAATCGATAATCCAAATGTTGCCATGTACGCTGCAGCATATCCACATCAATTCGCTCAATAGCAGCTGTGATTCTTGCTTTTAAATCATCAATGTCTGTCACCCGCGTATTGTAAGGAAATAACTTGTCAAAACTTGTTATTAGAAAAAACTTAATGAGTTTCTCTGTAAAATGGGACAACACTGGAATTTCTACACTTCATGGTTGACTTTTAATAACAGCCAAAAATTGTACAGATAATTCTCGGACACCCGGTATATATATCCTTAAACTATTAAAAAAACACCTACAATTCCTTCCATTTCCTGTTTTTTTTTAAATGAAAAAAAAATGACCACTGTTCAACCAACAAAACAAAGGGGGGAGGATTCAGGTCGGTGTGCTGGAGATTCCTCACTTCTTTTGGTAGGACATTGGGAAATTGGGAAGCTTTAAGCTTCGTATTCTGAGGGTATTTTCCATCCTCGTTTTCATGGCCCTTGTCCCACCGCAGCTGGGACCGTACAAAATCTGCCTCTTCTCACATTCCAGTTTGTTTCTATTTCATTTCTAAGGTTAGGGACAGAGCCCTCAAGTATTTTCCATTGTATATTATTGTGTACCACTCTCGCCTTCTTTCGAGAGAGTGGAGTTTCAGGGATTGCAGTCGAGACCAGTAGTCTTCACCTTCCGTTTCCTTTATCTTTGACGTAAAAGTCCTTTGTATAGCTTCAATGTTCGCAATGTCTCGTTTTCTGTATGGGTGTTAGTAACAGTTTCACAAATTCAAATTTTTATTCTTGCCTTAACTTGAAAATAGTTGTTTTTGGTAAATTTTAATGCGTTGAATTCAAATCTGCAAATAAAAATGCTGTATCACTCACCATTTTTTTAGAGAATCATAAAAAAAAAATAAGCAATTTATTTCTTAATAACCTTTTAAAAATGCTTCCGTTTTGCCTTGCTTTTATGACTTGCATCAAGAGTCTTGCTGATTAAGGACCAGCAGTAGTCAGCCAGCATATTTGGGTTCCACTTTCCTGCATATCTTTTTTTCATGTTAGAAATATCCTGATGGAACTTTTCACCATGTTCGTCGCTGACCGCACCCAAGTTTTGTGGAAAAAAATCCAAATGTGAATGGAGAAAATGGATCTTCAATCCTGCAAAAACAGTGGGTGATGGAACAATATGAATCCGATTTTTGAAATCAGCACATGCTAACACAAAAATCAGCTGAATTTATACCAAGGCAAAAACTCAGTGTTTATCAGTGATAATTAGTAATCGAGTTTATGATTTAATTATCACTATTGCTAATGATTAAATTATGTACGTCTGGGAAGGAGACCTTGTGTGTGTGTGTGTGTGTGTGTGTGAATTACCCCGCCGATGTTGGAGGTGGGGACGTGGGGTACAGCCGCTGCTGCCTGACACCAATGACTCGTCTCCCACCTTACGCAACACAACACACGGTATTATTCTATTACAGTACAATATAGAACTAAGTCGTTTGTGCTCACTACGAGACATGCAGATATGCGAATTCACAAGCGCACAGGAATACTCTATAAAGGGCAGAGAAAGACTGACTGAGGCGCGTTGTGGAGGGCTGGCGGGAGGCGAGTCGTGGATGTAAACATCGCGCCAAATTACGGTTAACTCACTGTTAATATCACGGATAAATGCACAATGTTCACAATTAATAAATCACGATTAACTCGATTCACGGATAACTGCTTAAGTTAATATATATATATATATATATATATATATATATATATATATATATATGTGTGTGTGTGTGTGTGTGTGTGTGTGTGTGAATATTTACAATCCGTTATTTAACTTTATTTTTATACAGGAGTCTTCACCAACCTCCATTTTGGGTTAAGTCAATCGACACTACTACTTTTTTATTTCCTAATTTATGATGAAACGTTGTGATGACTCCCTTGAGACCAGAGTCGCCCCTAATTCTGAATGCATGTCTTTGAGTCCCAAAACACTCGCTCGAAACTTACTTTCATTCTAATGATACAAAAGGATTTAGTTTAATTCACGCCGGTATTAGAAGGTGTCGTTGGAATTTCAATGAAATCGTTGTATTCCAGAATGTCTTCCCTCGTAAGGAACATTCTGTTTGCTTTTTGCGTATAATTATTGTTAAGTTTTGAATGATCTGAATGAAGGTTGGTTTGTTGGTGATTACTTTTATGTTCTTCAAAGGTCATTCAGGTTGGGGGCGGTAATCCCAACTCTTCTCCCCTGACCGAGGTGAAAATAAGATACCACCATTTTGAAAGGAGGACAGTGTTAAAACAAATAAATTATAAAAAACGAAAATTATGAAAAATAAGGCAGTTCCTGTTTCCCTCCTCATTTCTAAATCTGGCTTGGGACAGTAGGACCTATGTGCCGAGGTTCACCTGAAAGTTGTGAAATCTGTTTTTTACTTTTTTTTTTTTTTAAAGGAAGAATAACACTATCATTTTGAAAAATTTAATTTTGGTGTGGTGTATCCTTTACCTTCTGTTCAAAGTTTTAATGAGTCTAGTAATAGGATATTAAGTAATAGTCGCCCGAGCAATGAATCTATTACAGGAACTTTGACGTTGACGAATTCAACCGTGATAACCAAAACAATATTACTTACTTCGTAGACTTGACATACGATAAGAGTTTGATATCCTCTGTTACCAATTACACTAGGATTAATGACCCTAATATACCAAGAGCTAGCTTGCTCATATATCTTTTTGGAGTCACGTGACCTAAACGAAGATGTCTGACCACTTTCTGATCGTATTTATGACGAATACGATAAACTTTTATCCCTCGAGAATCAACACCAGTTCCTTAAAATTCTTACCCCGATTATGACGTTAGCTCTTGCATCCAACTGAATCGATCGGTGACTGTCTATTTTCAAGATTGGTTAGACCGTGTCAATGACCTTGATGTTGCAACACCAGAGAGTAACCTCAAATCACTCATTTCAAGATTGGTTGTATAAAAATTCAATGAAAACTTCCCGAATCAAAAGGGAGTCGAACCCCCAATCTCAAGCCTAACCTACAAACTATCCTTGAATATAGAGTATGATAACCTAACCTAACCTAACCTATGTATCATACAACTACACACTCCCAAGAGTAACTTACTCTCACACCCCATCGTCTCCTGATATACAAGGTGAGTCAAAAGTCCGGAAACAGGAAATAATTGGAAATGTTATTACAATAATTTCCAGGGTGTTAGTTTGGTCATCCTGATCCAGTGGAGTGGCCTCCCCGGTTCCGACCTAACACCGCTGAACTTTTACTTTTGGGGACACCTCAAAGCCATTGTGTATGGTATGAAGATCCGGGACACAGACCACTTGAAGCAGCGCATTACAGAAGCCTGTGCTGCGATCCAGCCCGATGTCCTGGAAAGAATCCAGGTCGAGTGGGGAATCAGAGTCCAGAAATGTCGAAGTGAAAGAAGAACATATAGAGCACATCTTATAACATTATTTGTAACACATGTCTTTTTGCAATAAAAGTTTCCTATCCTTCCTATGTTTCAAGACTTTTGACTCACCCTGTATATATAACTTTGGTTTTGCTTGCGCCCGAATTGTTCATTTTGATGAAGGTCAAGCTTGTCATTCCACCTTAGACCTACAGTTTAACGTGGAATCCGAACCACGCTCCACCAGCAGCCCAGCGTCTTAACCACTAGGCTACCCAGGGTACCCATTTATCTACTAACCACTTTCTTTATTGTGTGGAAGGATGAACAGCTGGGTTTTGCTGCGCGCCGTCTACCGTCACCGGGTGTCGATCCCGGGTTCGATGGATTCGTAGTCAGCGACGCTAACCACTACACCGAGGCGCATATACAGTACATATATAATTAAAAATGTGGGCTACCACACCCCATTCTCATATCTTTGATCGCACCTGTGTAAATGTAAACCAACTCTCGGGATGTCCTGATAAAGGGTCTACACACAATAATGTAATAAATTCTCTCTCTAACCTAACTTAACCTAACCTAATCTAACTTAACCTCTCTCTCTCTCTCTCTCTCTCTCTCTCCTCTCTCTCTCTCTCTCTCTCTCTCTCTCCGAACACATATGATAATTATTATCATTAATTTTTTCCGTTGTCATTTACAGAAGATGTTTCTCTACTTTCTACTAATTTACATTCTGTTGAAATATTGTTATTTGAATTTGATTTTCATTTCATTAAACAATGTATTTACATTGAATACAAAGTTATAGTTTCCTTATACATCAAAGTATAAGGATTTAACCTAACCAATCGTCAATATATATATATATATTATATATATATATATATATATATATATATAATATATATATATATATATATATATATATATATTAATTGATGACTGGTTAGGTTAAGTCGTAATATTTTCGTTAGTTTTAACGTTTTATTTGATTAGGTATACGCGGACAAAATTGGGGAACGTAAACTACACTAGGCACCACAGGGGGACGTAAACTACACTTGCTCCCCAATTAAAAATTATTTTATAATATACAGTCAGAGTTTTAGTTAATAATTAGAAATATACTTATATTATATAACCTGAAAAAAATCTGTGTTAGGTATAATCTAGTCCAACTAATGACAACTACGTTTTAAACTACACCTACATATAAATACTTTAGATCAAATTTAGTAAATTATGACTAACCCCAGTTGAGCATAATGGTTCTACTTCTAGTCTGCAGAGTTTATTAAAGCATTAACTACACCCCTACAGCAGTTTGAACAACAGACAAAGAAGTTCTATGAGGGGTTTCTCTCAAGAAACATCTCAAAGTTCAGAGAAACTCTTCAAACTCCTGCTAAATCCTCCTCCTTCAAAATTTTAAAACATAAGGTCCACGCCTCCTACCAAAAGATTTGCCTATGATACATTGTTGGCCTGAACACATTATTAATTAAATTTCAAGCTCTGGTTTTCATGGGAACATAAGATAACACGAACTAAGTCATGCATAAGAAGCTTTGGATCACCTGAAGATCAGAGCCCCCAGCCTTCGTTAGTTAGCCTTATAAAGCTAACTAACGAAAATATCACGACTTAACTTAACCAATCGTTAGGTCAACTGTACGCCCTTGACGACTGGTTAGGTTAAGTCGTGATATTTTTGTTAGTTAGCCTTATAAGGCTAACTAAAGAAGGCTGGGGGCCCTGATCTTCAGGTGATCCGAAGCTTTTTATCGTCAATTCCTGAAAAGACTGAAGCATTATGTGCCAGTAACCAGAGCTGGGCACTTGCGGCATATTTTGCGGTACTGCGGTACTGCGGTACTACCAAACTACCAAACCGGTACCGCATAACGCAGTACCGCAAAGGATCGCTGAAAGTACCGCAGTACCGCTACCGCATTCAAATTTCCGCGTACCGGTTTGGTACCGGTTTGGTAGTTTGGTAGTACCGCAGTACCGCAGTACCGCAAAATATGCCGCAAGTGCCCAGCTCTGCGGCAGTAACGACCCCAACCTGACCAGTGATTTGTTTCATGTTAGACTATCCTTCATTGAGTTAAATTATCATAGCCCCGTATTGTGCCACATAACTCTCCAGCATACTAAAGGACAAATTTGATTGGTGTATTCTTACATCTTTTTATCCATCATTTTTGATTCGGTGTGGTGTGAATGTGGTGAATATTGAGAGATTCATTAACTGTTGGGTAAAGGAAATACTCCTGCTCTGGCTTTTTTATATTAGTTTAAAATACTGCTTATTTTTTGCCTGTTTATATATTGGTTTAAAATATTGCTTATTTTACCTTTTTATATATTTGTTTAAAATGTTGGGTATTGTATCTTTATGCATTGTTTTTATAATGTAGCTATTCTCAAAATCAGCTGTTGTTTAATAAACTGTGTAAAAGGACCGAGTGTTTCCCCATCCAATCTTGTTCTTGCAAACATCTGCGTTACTAATGTGGAATTCGGTTATCTGCTGCTTAAATGAAAGTAAGATTATCCAACTGGATCATTGAAGTCACTGGTAATCTTTTCTTTATTTTTATAATTCCAATCTATATAGAGTATGACTCCCCCAGCTAGGATTCAGTTAATCACAAGTTCAGTGAACCTGCACCTGTAGGTCAAAGTGTGTCCTTAGGTTGTTGGCAGTGATGGGCAGTATCTAGATACATGTATCGCCGATACGTATCGATCGATACTTTTGTATCGGTATCGGTATCGCTTTAGCTACTTGACAAAAGTATCGATTTATCGGTATCGCTAAGGTCAATTTTCTTAAATGTATAGAAAAAAATCGATACTTCGATACATCGATACCTAGTACATTAATAAGAATTTTTAAATATTTAAATAGATGTTATAATATGACACTACTGAGTTATATTTATGAATATACATTAATAATATTATTAAATATTTATTTAATGACAGTACTACTCTACTGGTCAATCTAGGGCGGAGTGAAAAACTTATTTTTCGAATTTTCAAATTGGCTAGTGTGGAAAATGTGTGGAGTAGTGAGGAAATAAGCTGGTATAAATTTAAAATCATAACATTAATATCTTCAGGTGCCACAATGACCTTCAATATTGAAAAAAATTGAAAAAAGCAGATTTTAACCAATAATTACAGAAGAGTCCACGATGCACAATAGACAAGAATTTATTCACACTTGTATAAAAATAGCTCAGTCAACCTTTAAAAAAGTTTCTATTCTCTAAAAACAGTTTTCTATAGTCAGCTCACTCAGCTGTCACGTGAGTACCTCGGTTCAGTGTAGCTGTCGCTCTCGTAGCAGGTGGGTGTTCTGTTGTTGGCGTTACTCAGATAGTCTAAACTATATTTCTTATATATTTTGCATTTCTGTATTGTGTTGCCCTAAGTTTGCCATGTACTATTAACTGAAATTAACGTATAATTGATATTAGCTCTTTCTTTTTCAGATTTGTATACTTTCAAAATGTCTCGAGTTTGTGCAAAATCAACCAGGGCCTCAACTGAGTGCCCCATTTTGGTATGGGGGAAGATTTGTGGCACAGGAATCTTCCTACATACGAAGGAGTTTTTAAATATTACTTGTTTGTAAGAAACGATTTGAAACAGAATACTAATAAAGATCCTTCAATATCTCAAATATTAGAACAAGTTGTTGATAAATTGAAAACAATTTGGGAAAGTGCTTCCGTCCCAATTCTGTCAGACAGGCGAATTGAAACAATGTTCAGAAGCTACCACGA
Organism: Bathynomus jamesi; assembly: GCA_023014485.1. Taxonomy (NCBI): domain Eukaryota; kingdom Metazoa; phylum Arthropoda; class Malacostraca; order Isopoda; family Cirolanidae; genus Bathynomus; species Bathynomus jamesi. Next base: position 227,033 of record JAJOZX010002556.1, read on the forward strand.
AAAGTATCGTGTCATTATGAAGCCATACCAAAGCAGAAAAAATTCTGAAGCTTACAAAGCAAAGATTGATATGTTCAAAAAAGAAGCACACACGAAACTTTTTGACATTGCAGCGTGCAAGTGCAAAGTACTAACACAATGTTCTTGTCCCAAAGAAAAAACGGTTCCAAAGGAAGAAGTGACGTTCCTCTTAGATCAAAGGAGTGAAAGAAAACTGTTTATTGATAGAGTAGATATTACACTCTCAAAGAAAAAAGCATCTACGTTGCTAATAAAGCAAAAAGAAGCTGTGAGGCTCACCAAAGAATCTTCACAGGAGAAATTGCAGGATACAAATGTTGAATTATCATCATCGACATCAAATAGTGAAAGTGAATCTGGCGAAATATCAGACGATACATTTCCAGAGCCAGTTAGCGAAGAGAAAGCTCGAACAACCTGAAGAACAATTATTCAAGAAAAGGAAAACTACAAATCTACCTTCAGTGGCTACTGCTTGTGACAGGACTGCAGTTTCAGATCGAGCTGCAGCATTCATTGTTAGTGCAGTATTGCAAGATATTGGAGAAGTTTCTATTGACAATACATCTGAAGTAGTGGATAGGAGTAAAATCAGAAGAGAAAGACAAAAGAAGAGATCAGAAATTATGAAAGATCAAAATCAGGTCCCAATCAGAGGAATCTATTTTGATGGTCGAAAAGATTCTACACTCTTCCAAGAAAAAAAAGAGTCCAAAGTATATCAGAAGAAGGTAACAGAAGAACATATCACTTTAGTGAGAGAACCTGGTTCAGATTATTTGGGCCATTATTCTGTGAATTCTGGATCAGCTGAAGAAATATGTAAAGGAATGTTTGAGTATATTGGAAATAATGACATGAACCTGGAAAACCATGTTGCCATTGGATGCGATGGTGCAGCAGTCAACACTGGAGAAAAGGGAGGCGTTATAAGGCTTATAGAATTGAAGCTGAAGAAGCCAGTTCAACATTTAGTGTGCCAGCTCCATGCCAATGAATTGCCATTACGCCATTTAGTTGCAAAGCTGGATGGAAAAACATCTGGCCCCCTCGGATTCACCGGTCCTATTGGCAGGGAATTAGAGAACTGCGAGAGTCTTCCTATTGTCGAGTTTGAAAGGATTGATGCTGAGGAACCAACTGTAGACTGTGAAGATCTTAGCACCGACCAAAATATCTAATTGATATTCATCAGGCCATAACAAAGGGATATTGCTCTCCAGATCTTGCTCATCGTAGTCCAGGCAAAATGGTACATTCACGATGGCTGACTACAGCAAATCGTTTGCTTCGTCTATACGTTTCAACTGTAAGTCCATCTGAGAACCTCATGAACATTGCTTCTTTTATAATGAAGGTCTACATCCCAATGTGGTTTTCTATTAAGCAAAGTACGTCTTTTGTCAATGGCTCAAAACATGTTTTCAAAACTATTGAACTAACAAGAACACTGAATGACGAAGTAAAGGATATTGTAAACCCTGTCATACAAAGAAATGCATTTTTTGCAAATCCAGAAAATATTCTAGCATCAATGATTCATGATGACCGCAGCGCCATAAGAGAATTAGCGTGGAGGCGAATAAAGAAAGCAAGGCAAACAAACAAGGAAAAAGTTGTGAGGCGTTTCACAGTACCTGTTATTCAATTTGAAGCTACTGATTATACTGATTTAATTAATTGGCAAAAATGCATTGTCACTGAACCACCTGTGACAAGACACCTGACAGAAAATGAGATTGAAGAATTCATAGAAAACAAGAGTACCCCTCCATTCGAGAAATTCCCTTGTCATACACAAGTAGTAGAAAGAATGGTAAAATTAGTGACTGAAGCATCATCAAAAGTATTTGGATTGAACGCGCGAGATGGCTTCATAAGATCAACACTTCAGTCACGTAAAAAAATGCCATCATTCGAAGTAAAGCTGAATATAAAGTTTAAATAAAACGTTAATAGAAAAAAACATGCGCAAGGATGGGTGGTTGGGAGGGCATGGGTGGAGCTCGACACGCAGCCACCTCCTCGTGGTGAGTTCTGGATTATTTAGATCATTAATCAAAAGAACATTGATCTAAATAAACTAAGAGCTGCGTAATTCAGTAACTATTTTGGTAATTGGAACACTTAATATATAATAATAAGAAGTAAGTTTCAGTTATTGTACTAATGCAGAATATAAGAAAATCATTATATTTCACTTTTTTCGACGGCTTTGTAGCACCTGAAGATATAATTTCGCAGGACTAATATTTATGCACAGTCATTATCTATAGCACCCACATATTTTCCGCACTAGCCATATTTGAATTTCGAAAAAATGTTTAAAAACCTCATTTTCGATCCGCCCTATGGTCACGTCACACAGTACGGCGCAACGTTTAAACACGTTTGTACTTGTGTTATTGAGATTAATTAACCATAATATAGAAACGCTCATAATATAGAAACGCTCATTGGTGTTGCAACACTATTGGCCACGCCCACTCGGTGTTGAGTTTAAACAGGTTCATACTTGTAACGCAGCGATTCCTCTTGGTCCCCCGAGGCATTTCTTATCAATCAGTCACTCATTAAGTAGACGTCACGCCGAGTAGTTCTGCGATAATGAGTGAAGATATTAATAGTAATAATAACGCGTCAGGGAGTGAGTCACAAAAGGAACAACCTGGTGAAAATGACGCGACAGAAAATCATTTCCATAAAATTAAAGATACCAACTGGTCAAAATCAGTCCTAATAACTTGCGGTAAATATTTTAAGATTGCGAATTGTGATGAGCGACTTAAATTATCTTGCTTGTGTCTCTTGTGCCCTTCAAAACCTGGTGTATTCATTACTCAGAATCATTAGTGCTGACCCGTCTTCGTGTTGCAATTTGAAGACTCATGTTTCGGTAAGTGCATATAAACAAGTCTTTAAATAGTAATGGGCTGCATGGGCAGCACGTAAAAGTATTGAAATACATTTGTAATTAATTAAAATTACTTATTTAAAAGTGTATTTGTAATGCGTTAACGTTCAAGAACTTTAAATATATATAAATAAATGTAGTTTAAATAAATATTAAATGCATTCAAATGTTATGTATTTTTGAGTTTATAGCAATGTATTTGATTAATTAGATAAATGTATTTGGTATTATATACAAATAATACAATTCAGAAGCGTATTTAGTATTTTTGATATTTTAGTGGCGCATTAAGTATTTAAATACATACGTATAAAGCGTCCATCTCTGATACAGAATATATTTTGTGAATTCTATAAAACCCATTAAAATGTCGTTGATTTTACTTACAGTGCGTACAAATTACTAGTATAAACAATAATATCTAATACCTACATATTAAATGAATAATTATAAAAATGTACCGGCGATGCATGTATCGGTATCGCTTAAGACATCTAGAAAGTATCGGCGTATCGGTATCGCCCAAGACGTTCTTCATGTATCGATGTATCGGTATCGCTTTAGCGATTTTCATGTATCGATGCCCATCACTGGTTGTGAATATTACTCAAGAATATTTGGTTAATTTTAATTTTAATTAAAGTTACCGAACATGGAATTAGATCAGGAAGGTCTTGTTTGTTTAATCTCTTATGTTGTAGATTATGTTGTAGATTTTCTTTTTTATTCTAGTAAGACATCTGGCAAGGTTCCACATAGGAGACTTCTATATAAATTAAAAACTAATGGGATAATAGTATTAGTTATATAGAGCCCGGATGTTTAGGCACTAATAAAATCCAAAATAGGCAGGCAAAAAGGCAAAATAAAACGTCAAAATAGGCAGCAAAAAAAGGCATTTATTTTTTAGACATTTGAATATATAGTAAACAAACAAATAAAACAAATACTGTAATACTTTTCGAGTCTATTCTGCTTGATTGCATCCAATGACCAGCATTTTCTTTAGGTTTTCGAAGGTGAACCCATGTCGTCTGTCAGACAAAAGATGTTTAAACAGTGAGAAGGATCGCTCCACTTCCACTGATGTAACAGGAGGTATTTGAAGCACGAAACGTACAGTGGATCCATATCGCCGGTATTAGTATCGTTTTCTCCATCAAGAACTTTTCCGATATTTTTAATTTTTTCCAGGTCTTTGTTTGCAGTAATTACCCGGCAACATTTGTCGCGCACAGCTTTGCCCTTATCACCAGGCCCCTGACAAATGTCCACAACGATCGTTTCAAAAACGTTCAGTGCGTCGACTAATGGCACATTCCTTTCCTCAAGAGCAGTTATGGCCTCTGGCAGCCTTGAATAGTAGGTAGCGATAAATGCAAGATCATTTCGAAGAGAATTCTCTTGTAACAGTTGTTGGACAATGCTAATTGCTGAAGCATTTTCGGCGTTGAAACTTTTTACAACTTCATCAAACTTGTCGAAATTTGATGCATAATATAATGCCGCGGAAGTCCATGTTCCCCATCTCGTCAAAATAGGTTGTGGCGGCATTGCGAGTTCCGGCGCCATTTCTTTGAACAACTGACATCGTGATGGGGCCTTAAGAAAAATCTTCTTGCCATTCGAAACTAATTTGTCTACGTTAGGAAATGATGCACGTACTTGCTCTGCTACACGATGAAGTGCATGACCTAAACATGTCAAATGTAGCATTCGCGGGTAAATGACCTTGAGTGCCGTTGCAGCCTTCTTCATGTAAGGCGCCGCATCTGTTACGAAGAGTATGACATTTTCATGTTTAATGCCATCTGGCCAAAGTAAAGCCAGTGATGTCGTGAACAGTTGCGCTATTGTTGAACTGTTTGTCTTCTGTAGTTCCTCTGTTGTTAGTAAATAAATTTTCGGTTTCATGGCAGCTTCCAAGGTACCAATAACCACATTGGCAATATATCTCCCCATTACATCTATTGTTTCGTCTACCGAAATCCAGACTTTCTTATCTTGTACACCCTCCCGAATATTCTGCAACGTCAAAGCGTAGTTCGTCTCCACATAATTCTTCCTCAAAGTAGACTCGCCTGGAATCTGTTGTTTTGTGTACTTTTCGAGAAATGATTTCAGAGACTTGTTTTCTAACTTCCACAGTGGTATTCCGGCATCAACAAAGGCTTTACACAAGTCAAGCGAGAAGGAAGACTGACGGCTTGACGATGCAGCAAATGTAGTCAACAGGTTCGTTTTCTTGCTTCCTGGCTTCAACTTCCGAGCAGCGTCTGTGTGTCTACCAGTTTGGACGTGTTGCGACACAAAGTACTTCTTTTCATAATTCACACTTTTTTCACAAATCTTGCAAAACAGTACTGAACCATCGGTAGAAAAGACGTCGCTGCCAAATTCACGGACAAAAGTGTTCAACTTTTTTTCAGTGGACACACAAGCCTTCGGCATTTTCACAAAATTCGTTATAGAATTTTCGCAATTTCCTGAAAATAAACAATAAACAATGATTGAAATATTAAAAAATAAACAAGAAAAGACATTTTGCCTGCACATCCAGGCTCTATTTATCACAAAGGTGGAAATCATGCTTCCACTTTATTCTATATTAAATAAAAACAAAGACATTTTCACAAACTTCGTTACTGAATTTTCGCAATCTTTTGAAAATAGGCAAAATAGGCATTACTTTGTAAAATAGGCACAATGATTGAAATATTAAAAAATAGGCAAGAAAAGGCATTTATGGCATTTTGCCTGAACATCCGGGCTCTAGGTCACTTATGAATTACGTAAAAAATGCTAGAAAGACAGAGAACACAGCGTAATTTTAAAATATAGTGGTTCCCAACCTTTTTTAGGCCAACGCCCACTTATGTCCATCAGTATTTGCTGGTACCTCCTCATGAAGATAATAACATCAAGGATAAGTGATTTGTTAATAGAAAGTAACAATTTTACAGTTTCCTAGTGCCTCCCTAAGATTCTCAAATGCCCACTGGATGACGGTGGCGCTCACGTTGGGAACCACTGAAAAATGTCCGAATGTTCAGGCAAAATGCCATAAATTCCGTTTTTTTCTTTTTTTTTTTGCCATTTTTGAATTTACAGGAAAAAGTGCCTTTTTCGTCATAAAGTACCTAATTTGCCTTTTTTTCCCTTATTTTCTAGTATTATTCCATTAGAGTCCAAAGTAGACCCACCAGTTTCTGTTATATGTTTCAATTATATATATATATATATATATATATATATATTAGCCTACGGGCGGTATGACTAATTACCACACCGGATCTCATCAGACCGCACCGGACAAAATAATAATATACTCATCAAAATCAATAATAAAGCAATGTTATATGCATTAGATGTATTTTCATCTGATTATGAGTATAAATTTTTGCAAATTTTACGAGTTTACAGCAGCTACCTGATCTCCGATCCCGTGTACAACTTCTTGATGGGTGTTTATAGAATAATAGAGGTTGAAACGTGATACAATATTATTGGAATCTTCATATGGACATATCATTTCTCGTTTTAATGAAGATTACATATAGTCAGTTTTCCACCCGGTTAGGTTAATTGAATGCCCGGTTAGGTCAACTGTACGGCCTTGACGATTAGTTAGGTTAAGTCGTGATATTTTCGTTAGTCTAAACAAAAATTTAAGAAGTTTAAACAAAAATTTATACTCATAAATAATCAGATGAAAATACATCTAATGCGTATAACATTCCTTTATTATTGATTTTGATGAGTATATTATTAATATTTTGTCCTGGTGCGATCCGAGGAGGTCCGGTGCGGTCCGATGAAGTCTGGTGTGGTCCGATGAGGTCCGGTGTGGTAATTAGACGGACCTGCCTACGGGTCACCAATTTATAGTAGCCTACGCATCACCAATTTGATGTGGCCAAGAAAGTAGGCTTACTATAATTTATGAATTAAATTGAAATGAATAATTAGGGGTCATGAGTTCGGGGCACAGCCCAAACAAACAATATTTAATAGAGACAGAGAAATCACTTTGTTGTTTTGTGTTTAATTAGAAAAATAAGTGAATTATTTGTTCACAGTGATTAACAATTCTGTAACGGTAATTGTGCTATATTACAAATGACTGATCATTAGCAATAAGAAATGGTTACACAGTATGAGCGTTAAGTAAATATAATAATGACACGAAACACTAATTTAGGTAGGCTAATGAGATATGTGGTAGTGAACACACAATAATAAGTAATCAAGCCAATAATAACTGAAGTATTGAAAGGACGATGTGGTACAGTAAACGGAGTAAGCAAGTAAAATAAAATGCATAAATAAACAAATAAACAAGTGGATACAAATACGGTAAGATAATTGAATACGGTAAAATAATTGAATAGGCCTACTGTAGTCGTAATGGGAAAGTTAGTTTCCCGATTGTTTGGGGACACTTTGAAGATAGCCTATTCGCTAGGCTGAGGTTACACTATGTAGGCTACGCGAGAGTTGCTTAACACAAAGAGAGAAGGTAGGCTTATGGCCTCCGAGAAGGTTTACGGACCTGGACTTCGATGTAGATGGATCTGAAGGCGGACTGGCCTTACCGGCGAGAGGATGATTGTTGAAGGCCGGTTGAGACTTGTTGAAAATGGGGCCGGCGGAAACTCATGCCGCAGTAATGTTGCTTCTTGCGGGATGAAATTGTAGAGGGACTTACTTGATGATAGACTTCGTGTATGCTCGACCGGAGCCTTGAGGGAAAAGCGGGCCGCTCTCCAGCGAAGGCCGGAGAGCGGGTGGCGTAACGAGTGGTGTTACTGACGAAGGCGCTGAGAGCGAGATGGGACGACAAAAATGAAAAAATGGCAAGTGAGAAACTCGCATTTTATAAACCTTGGTGACGTCCTCTGGTGGGCATTTCGGGAAATACCACAAAATCTGTGTTTCCTCCGTGGGCCTGTTTCATGCCCACGTGTTTGAATTTTATAGCCTTTGTTTTGATTCCATGATGTTTGAGAACGGCGAGGAAAGGAATTTGCTGTCGGTCTCTACATATATATATATATATATATAACAGAAAAGAAAATGAGTGTGCATGATAGTATTATTTTATATTAAACATTTTTTGAAATATAAATCCTTGTCATTACTGTGTAACGAACATTTTGAATACGTACTGTTTTGTTCATTATAATGGCGTTGTAATTTAAGTACTTATATTATTTATACGTGTATAATGGTATTATTCTATATTAAGTTTTATTTTTGGAAATGAAATCATTGTTGTTACGTGTAACTAAGATTTGCATTACCAACTGTTTTGTTCACCAAGGCATTGTAATATGTATTCTGCGCATTATAAAGGTATTATTCTCGATTAAACGTTTTTTTGAAAGCAAATTTATAAATGCCTTTTTTGTGGTGGTGTACTGCTTATTTTGAATGTTTATTTTGCCTATTTCGAATGTTTAGTTTGCCTATTTGTCTGTCTTTTTTTTTGAAGTGTTTTTAGTGCCTAAACATCCGGGCTCTATTTATTATATTTGTCTTGAAATGAAGGCAAACTTCCTTCACAATTATTACAAGAAATAGCCCACGATACAAGATACTATATATATATACAGGGTGTCCCGTAAGTCTGGACCCATAGGGAAAAATAATAAAATTACAAAATAGTCCAAAAATTTATTACATAATCTGTTCAAAGTGTCCGCCGTTGTGTCGCACACATAGTTGAAGACGTAATCTCCACTGCGACAGCACTTTCTGAATCACAGTCGCAGAAATTTCTTGACACGCCTCCACAATGCGTGCTTTAAGGTGGAAAATGTTCTGAAGTTTGACCTCGTACACTTTGGCTTTCAAGTGGCCCCACAAATAAAACTCCAGCGGAGTAAGATCATAATAAAAAAATAATAAAAATAATAATAAAAATAATAAAAAAATATATTATAAATAAATTTTTGGACTATTTTGTAATTTTATTATTTTTCCCTATGGGTCCAGACTTACGGGACACCCTGTAATATATATAATAAAACTAATCACGGAGGAAAAAGAAAACACGGAATAGTGCTCAAGCGCTTTCGTCTAATGACATCTTCAGGAATAGTGTATATGTATTCCTGAGCATGTCATTAGACGAAAGCGCTTGAGCACCACTCCGCGTTTTCTTTTTCCTTCGTGGTTATTTTCGTCACAAATATTATTCACTTGTTACTTTCGTGAAATCATTTTCATATATATATATATATATATATATATATATATATATATATCAAACCAGCTTTGAGATAGACGCGTTTAAACTTTGGTGTACGAGAGGTACATGGCGCAAATGCATGAATTGAAAATAACTACATTTTGAGCGTATGAGTTGGGTATTTGGCTATACCAAGTTGTCTGTGGATAGGGGAGGGTTGAACTATTTGTTCGTGGAACAATCGCAAAGTCGCCAATGTGGCGAGTTCGCCCCTCGTACTCGCGACGCCTCATAGTCATATATACAGTATATGATATATCAGAAGAGGATGGTGTGTGAGTTGGTTAGTCTTGGGACTGTGCAGATGTGCGAGAAATAGGTTAAGTTAGGTTACTATACCTTGTATTCAAGGATAGTTTGTAGGTTATGCTTGAGATGTGATGTGATTATTCAATGTGGGGTATTATCAAAGATAGAGTTTACGGCCAGAAACCTCGGGACTTCGATCACACGAAGACTTTGATACGCTATTTGTTGTTCAGTGGTTCAGAGATGAAACGTATGTATTGAACATGATGGAGGACACTTTCAGTAATTTCTGTAGTAAATGATAAATATTATTCTTCACAAGGTGATTCCATTATTCTCGGTAAACCGACTTATGCCGCACCCTGTATATCAGGAGAAGAATGGTATATAAGAAATAGGTTAGGTTAGGTTACTCTATATTCAGAGTAACATTGGGTTTTGAGGGCTACACCCTCCCACCCTCTTATCATCCCCCACCTCCCTTTGCGGGCGTAAAATTTAGCTTTTCTCCATTTTCCTCTCTCTCTCTCTCGCGCGCGTGTGTGTGTGTGTGTGTGTGTGTGACCTGATTCGAAGTAGCTGACCTTGGAAGATGGGGATGGGGCTCCCGAGGAGTTCAGTCTCCGTATTTTTTTCACCGTGCTACTCCTCAGTAGATTTAATAACAATGACATCCAACCTAGAAAATAAAATCTGTGCCCCTAACCACGTATTAATTAAAATAGTGACGTTAATTAAACAATGTAAACTCTCGAAAGGCCACAGTATGTAGCGAATCTTTTGCCTCCAGTGTGCAACCAGACATATTAAAGGTTACTGACATAGTAAACCGTAAACAATAAAGTTTGTAAATCAGTGAAGTCGAAGTACTTAAAAGGGTATTTTTTGTAACTTTAAAGTTCCAAGTAATAAACGGCTCCGAACACTGACCGCTCAAGTTTATTTTTGGTATATAAGGTCAAATGGATAGCTAGTAAGTTACCGGCTAGTGTCAGTGCGGTCCCAAATCTGGAACCTAATTCTAAAAGGAACTTTCCTCAACCTATTTTGACATGTAATAGAGAACCAAACAGTTTAAAATTTTTGTTATCTGAAGTTTTACTGCTTACTGTGCTTACATACAGTACTTACTGTAATGACATTAGTGGTTCTATTTTTGCATTTTATAATTACTGACACATTTCGATTCTCCCATAACTCCAAATAAAATGCTTCAAAAGCTCATTTTTATAAGAATAAACCCTTTGTTACAATGCAGAGCATGATTCTTCTGAACAGTATGACAGTAAAAGAAAAATGTACGAAACGCCTGCATACGCTTATAACATCCTTCAGTGCTTTATAGTAATAAAGCCACCTTAGTATTTCTTGGTTATTGTAAGGTTTTTGATATTATATACTATGAAAGGCTCGTTTCTGTTCTTCATAAATCTGGATTTACGAGTCTGATTCTCAACTTCTTGCGGTTTTACCCAACACAAGAAAGCCAACAAGTCAACTGCAACAGCGTTCTTACACCGCTAAGACTACTTCAATCCAGTTTTACAGGGTATGTACTGTAATTAGACCCTCTTCTATTTATTTAACTTTACACTGTTGATTTTCCATTATTTTTACTCGGAAATCAAATCATCCAATTTGCCGATTACACCGTTATCTTAACAAGATGCTTATATATTCGTACAGTTGGAGAGAATCATTTAAATAACTACCTCAGATAGTCGAGAGCTAATGAACTAATGATGTCTGTATCTAAAAGTGCATGCATGCTTCATTCCTCTACTACAAGTACAGCAATTTCCGTCTTATAGAATTTTAAATTTTAAGGAGTTAAACAAATACAGTAAACCCTTGTCCAACGCGTGTTTGTCCAGCGCGAATTTGCTTATACACGGAAAAATAAATGCGAACAATTATTTGCCGAAAGCCGAAAATTTGATTATACACGGTCCGCCAAACACGCTGTAATACAGTAGTACTCTACGCGTGCCAATGCGCGCTCTAGTGTTTTCTCCTACACTCTCCAACACTCCCGCATCTCCCTCCCTCTCGCGTCACTCCTCGCATCACCCTTTGTCTCAGTCCCGCTAACGCGTTAAGTTCAGTGAAGTTGTGTTGGATTGTTTTTGTCGTATTTTGGCGTTGTTTTGCTATTACCCTTAGACAGCAGTATGGTACCAAAACGTAGAGCATCTGCAAGTGATATTGAAGAGAAGAGAAGTCGTAAGGTTATGACATTAGCAGAAAAAATAAAGATTCTAGATAAGTTGATTCGTGGTATGAGCATAACATCACTTGGCCGCGAGTATCACGTGAGTCTACCATACGCACTATCCGAAAGAGTGAAGAAAAGATAAGTGCTATTTTTATTTAATATATTTTTATTTAGCATATGTAAATATCATTATGTTTATGATTTTATTATGTTCTTATTTCATATACAATATAGGTAGGGAAATTTACTTATGTGTGAATAAAAAATCTATGTATCTAATAATGGGAGACTTTACGCGGCCGCGTTCACGTATCCCCATTTATCCCATAAGGTATTAAGTTTGTCCAACGCGGATTTACCTAACGTGCCGTTCCTGAGGAACTTTGCTTGGACGAGGGTTTACTGTAGCTCATTTCATCTACCTTGGTTTATTTATGAATGCGAGACTTAAATTTAATACAAAAATCAGAGGACTGCATTCCAGATTGTTCAAAATAGTACACATATTCACTGATTTGTTTGAAATTTGCGCCTCTTTTTCTTAACCAAATTTCTATTGCCTCGTGATATTCTGGGCCCCCGTGTGGGGCATCCAATGCATGGAGACTCCATACAGTTGCGGACTGCGCACACATAAATTCAGCGTTGGATATATCGTACACTGTCGAAAACTGTCTTTGAGCACTGTACAATCCTTTTAATTTACTATGATCTTTTCATATTCTGGGGTGGTTCCTCCCGACTGCAATAACATCCAAACATTCCAAATTTGCCAGAATAAAATTTTGCGAAGTATACTGTACTTTGTAAAGAAATCGTGTACGCATAATTCCATTAATGGATCGTTTAACTTAACTAACACGTTAAAAATAAATAATTTTTTTTAACTTAATTTGTATAACGTTATTCATCAAACTTTGTACACTTCTCTCGTTACCTTACATTATAACACAATTACAAATGTGATTCCTCAATCGGAATCGTATTTATAATACACGTAAGATCGATGCCTACAGATGGACTCTTCTGGTACTTGTTATAGTTTCTACGTTCCCACTTAATTTTCTATTCAAAGCTGTTGCTTTCTGGAATGAGGTTCCAATCAAATTAAGATGTTCTGACTAGTAGTATGGTCCAAAAATGCCGGAGAAGGTGAGGGGTAATTGGGATATGGGGGATGCAAAAATGCCGTGGGGTAATTGAAGGGGTGGGGGGTTGCAAAAATGCCGTGAGGATAATTGGGGGATGAGGGATGCAGATGTGCTGGGGGGAAAGTGGGAATTGGGGATGTAAAAATACCAAGGGGATAATTGGATACCACCCCCCAAAAAGTAAGAAATTGAATATAGAATAACCTAACCTGATGTGGGTAGCAATAAAATGTAGTGACCTAACCTAACTTGAATCTAGAGTAGCCTACCCTAGCATATATAGTATACCAACCTAACCTAGCCTAAACTGGAAAATAAAGGAGTAAAATTAAAAATAACCTAACCTATCTATCATGCACTGTTCTTCTCCTGATATATATATATGCGTGGATGTGTGTGTACGGCCATCATTCACATCGGTCTTAGGCATAATTGTGATATTAAACCATCGGGAATCGAAACCTCGAACTCAGACCTAACCTAGAAACTAACCTTGAATACAGACTATAGTAAACTAGCCTAGCCTAACTTAACCTGAGAAAGAGTGAAAACAGTGACAATGAAATGCAATGTTTTTCTTTCGTGCTAGTCAATTGTGCCTATAAGAACATACAATCATCATTCAATGCTACTTTTAAAAATCTTCTCGAGATACAATCAGTATCCTTTTATTCACCAAATAAAGCTCTGAGACCTAACAGCTGAGTAAATATATTCCATACTTTGATAATGGATCAGAATTTATTAAATATCACACAACTGACCACTATTTCGTTTGATTTTGTGTGTTTTTAAGACAACTATAACATCATCTTAAGACGGATACATATGCGAAATTTAAAGAAATAATAACTCTACATACATAGATATAATATAACTAAATAATACCCGATCAATGTATGAGGTATGCTATACTCGATACGCAGAATGCAAGATCATATATATATATATTATATATATATATATATATATATATATATATATATATATTATATATATATATATATATATATATACAGTATATGTATACAGTATATATAAAATCTCCATTTGTTTAACTGCGGATAATTTTACAAGTCATACACTGGTATACGTCTCAATAATGTGAGTACCACGGGTTTAGAGGACTCTCCACTGTCCTCAGGCAAGTTTAAATATATCTCGGGACTATGCAGATGATTTTAATCTTCATCTCAACCGCGTTCACGAGAAGTCTCTCTTGAAATAAGTACTCGCTGTGTTGATGTGCATAACAATAAAGAAAATCGATTTTCAAAAATTTCTCTTTTACACTTTTTTCTGCTTTAGGGGAATAATACCGTGAGGCATGCAAATGGGTTTCCTTGGCATCTTTTGAATAATTTAAAACATTTTCCAAGTATGCCCGATAAAGATAATAATTCGAGCCTGCGGAGACATTTACTTCATACGTCACATTCACTGATCATTGTATGCAAAAAGTCAGTTTCAGAATAGATCCTCACAGTATGTTCCATCAGAGTGAGCTATTAGTAATTTTGTATACAAATATACAGGGTGTTTCAGGTCGACCCTAGAAATATGGAAAAGAAACACTTCACATTAGTTATGGAATTACTATGACAAACTTCAAATACCAAATACAAACTACAAATTGGCGGAATTTGTAGTTTGTATTTGGTATTTGGTATTTGAAGTTTGTCATAGTATTTCCGTAACTAATATGAAGTGTTTCTTTTCCATATTTCTAGGGCCGACCTGAAACATCCTGTATATTGCTGGGATCGTAATAGAATGATCCTGCACTGAGTATAACGGACTCTATAGGGGCGGTCCACGATCCAACTGTGTTGATGGGGTTAATCGTCACATAATCGGAATCCTCTATAAATGTCTGAGTAGGTGGGAGAGTTCAGATTTACAGCACTCGTTGGTGTGTGGGTGGGCTAGCTGCGTCATGTTGAGTTACTTGGCGCGAATACCAGACCCTCCCTTATACTGTAGAACCAAAACACCTATGAGAAATAACTGTACAAGAATAGGTTTATATCAATTAAAGAAGTCAACCATAGACTTCATGCGTATAGAGCATCTCTCTGATTTTTAGAATTCTTTCTTTTTCGTTTTACGTCTCAAGGTGACGTTTGCTTCTTCTTCACTGAACGTTTCATTTTTCAATGCCGTTTTTAGTCCCTTCACCGCGCATTCTCCTTTTCACATTTTTAGCGTCATCAATGATCTCGCTTCTCGTACGTCGTAATTGTCTTTTCAAAGCCTCTTTAGGTTTGACACCAACCATCACATCTTCAACCGTGTTAATACATGATGGTAGAACCTTCCGTTCGAGATATTTGGCACCACTCTTTAGTAAGGGGACACCTGTTCGTAGTATGGAAGGAAAGATCGATCCGAGTCCATTACCGCGTTGGTATCTCATACCACGGTACACGACTAAAGGCTTTTGCGTCATACAGCAAAGCGCCGAAAGTGAAGTTTCACTGCTAAGCTCCATTAACCGAATGGATAGTTTTGACCTAAACCGCTCTTATATGTATTTCAATACTATTTAGTAGATTAGAAGCAACTTTGGCATAATGGGGATTGTGATACGTTATGCTCAAACTTTTCCTCCATTATCAGGTATATCCACAATGCGCAGTAAACACACCTAACTGTCCCTCACAAATTGATGTTCTACGATATTACTGTAAATGTAGCACAGAGGAAGCCTGTCTAACAAAATTTCCAATTTTATGTAGTATAATAATCTAATCATCCTGTAGTTTGTGAAAAGTATCTCTTTGGAAAGCAAAATTGTTTTCACAAGTCCCGTGCCGGACTTTGCCGTTCGTCTTGGTTACACAGTAGTAAAAACTCTAGTGACCACTACCCTTTTCTTTCATTATTTGTTTAAATTTTTATTTATTTGACTTTTTAATTATCACTCTTTCTTTTTTACTCACTCTTTGCTCTCGTTTTCTCTTTGTGTTTTTATACTGAAGCGGGTAGACGGGTAGCCGTGGCCGGCATTAAGATTTTGAACAGCAAAGGGGCCGGGGATAAATTACACATTATTATTACTATTTACTGACTTTTATTTACGCCGAAGCAGTTTGAACAAACAGGGTAAAGTGAGTGCGGATCCATCGTTAACCTTTTAACGCGGAGAGAGACACGATTAAATATTTCAGAATCGCACTAACATATTAATAACAAACACCTAACGAGGACGCCCGCCCGAAGATTGATTTGGGGCATTTCAGCCTCCAGCCCGTGCCCATTCCAGGTGTTGCCAACTAGTATTTTATATTCTTTATTTCATACAAAACATTATTAAATTTTTATTTACGTACAAAACCTCATTAAATTTCTTATTAAACATTATTATCTTCATTAAATTTGTATTAGTTATTATTATCTTTATTAAAAAAAAACAATACACGACAAAACTTATGAGGTGTGGAGGTTCCAGAAACTCGATACCCTCTTCACTCCGTATATTAATACTTCCTGAAAGATAAATTTGAGGCGTTAAGGTATCCAAGAGCACGGCCGCCGAGAGGGCGGGGAAGCCGGGTTAAATCCCTGGGGCCCTGACCTCTAGGGGGCCAGGAAAGAGGGGGGATACAATCTAAAAATATTAATAAAGCAATTGATTAAATAACAGACCGGAAATATAATTAATGAACATACATTTTATAGAGATTATCATTGTCAAACTGAAACGGATAAAATATTATCTGCGGTCCACAAACGCCCAAGACCGACTGACATATCTAGGAACCATTGTAATTGAAAGCCAGTTAGCCCGTACTTTAAATTTCATCAGAATCACTTACCACTTTGCTAGAGAGAAGGCAAAGAAAGTACACTTCTAATTATGAAAATCTTGCAGGAAACAATTATCTTGCCTGTATGGACTGGTACTGTATTTGTAAATTGTATGGTGATAGAATTAATATAATTGATTCGAAAAATAAAATGGTCATTTTCCTCTGAGTTGTTTATTCATACTGTATGTTTTGAATAGTGACTTCGACATATAATCAGTTTGCTTGTTATGTACACAAAAAACATTCATAATAAAATACTGAGTAAACAGTGGGGCCCATGTACCAGTCCTTCCCCATGGCCCGTGGCAGCTCTCGGCGACCTTTTGGCTTGTGAGTACTGAGCAATACTCAATTATTGGTAGGTAGGACTAGACTCTTCCATAATTTGAGTATGATGTTTGCTTTTTGCTGCGGAAGCTCCTCCAGATGATTCCCATTATTTTTCTAGCCGTTGTAATTTTGATGTTGTAGTACTCTCTTAATTCTATATCCGACGACATTATTACTCCAAGATCCCTGACTTTGTGGATTTGGTGTTATCTGTTTGGCTTGCAGAGTTTTGTACCTTTTATTCTGCAGCTCCTTGTTATTACCATATCTTAGAAGTTGGAATTTTTCTCCGTTGAACTTCATACTGTTGTCTTCTGGCCATTGGAATATTGTTTCAATGTCGTTTTGCAATTTTCTTATTTCACCTTCGTTCAATATTTTCTTACATATCTTTGTGTCATCTGCGAAACATGATACAATACTGTCCTTAATGTCTGCATCAATACCTGCAATCATTATTATGAACAGCAAGGGAGCTAATACTGACCCTTGTGGGACAGAGCTCACGACTTCCGAGACTTTCGATTTAACTCCGTTAACTGTTCTTTTCGTCAAGAAATTAAATATCGATCTTCCTAGCTTTCCAGTAATTCCTGTATTCTTAAGTTTGTGCGCTATGATTCCGTGGTCACATTTATCGAAGGTCTTAGCAAAGTCAGTGTATATTACATCTATGTTTTGTCCTCAACACAATGTTTCCAATATTTTCTGGTGATCTAATAATAGCTGTGATAGGCATGATCTTCCAGCCCTGAAGCTATGTTGATTTGGGTTGTATAAGTCCTTTTCTTGTAGGTAGTAGGTAGTTTTGTCTCTAATTATACGTTCAAAGCACGTTATAAGGTGTGAGGTGAAACCCACTGGCCGATAATTCTTGGGCATTGCTCTGTTACCACCTTTAAATAGGGGGTCAATGTTCGCGTTCTTTAATGGGAGTGGAATTTGTCCTGTGTCGAGTGATTTCCTTCATAGTAAGTATAGTGGTTTGGCAATACGGACACTCCCCGAGTTACGTCGTTAATTGGTTCCTGAGCCTCCGACGTAAGTCGAAAACGACGCAACTCGAAATTTAATCTTGTAAGGCCCAGATAAATTATCGTACTTACACTAATTTTTTTGTATGTACAATACAGTATTATTTTTTAGATACATACAGTATTATTTTTATTAAAATACTGTTATATTAAAAAAAATAACAAAAAAATACAGAACAGTGTTCAAATATTTTGCTTACCTTTAATATTAGTGCTGCTTTGCTTGTTCGTACTGATGTTGCTTGAAGAGGTGCTTGAGGTTTACATGAAGGATGGAGGTGAGGGTGGTGAATCAGGGTTGCAGGCTCTACTTTTTTAAAAAACATATCCAAAGTGGTTTGGAGTGTTGCTTTCTTTTTGTCTTCATAAATTGGTTTATAACAAGAAAGAGCATCATGTCAGCTGCAGCAACCTTGGTAAGCCTCTCTGTGTTAGGGTCTTGAGCCTCAAATTTAGCCAGTGCTTTCTCAATGAGGCTGAAACATTCAGCCATTTCCTTACAATTAAACTTCTTGGGTTCAACAGCCAACTCTTTCTCCTCACTGACCTTCTCCTGGACCCTGTGTGTCTCCAGCTCCATCAAATCTTCATTGCTCAGCTCCTGTCTGTGGAAATCCAACAATTCCTGGATGTCATTCTGCTCCACATCCAACTCCAGTTCCTCCTCAACTCCATCACATTGTTGGTCACTACCTCCACGCTGTCATTTTCAAAACCCTTTAAGTCATTGACAAACTGGGGGCAGAGTTTTTTCCATTTTAGTCCCATATACGAACGACGTAACTTCTGAAAGACGTAACTCGGACGGACGTAACTCGGGGAGTGTCTGTACTCTCTTTACATTTCTTAAGAAACGTGGCACTCTATCTGTCTGGCCCTGGTGCTGAATTGTCTCGCATCTGTGATAAAACTTTAATTGCATCTTCCGAGAACCCGAAGTCTATTAATAGGTTTGTGCCAGAATTTGTTCTTGGCTGATTTGTATCTATGTCGAAAATTTTGTCTGGGTTTTCTACTTCCACCTCGGATTTAGTGGTGCTAAACACAGAGTTAAATTGTTCCCTAAGCAGTTCGCTTATTTTTTCGGGTCATTTGTGTATTTGGCTTCCACGTCTATCAATGGACCAGTACTCTCCTTACACTGCATCTTCCTCTTCGCAAACGTGTAGAAGTATTTTGGGTTATTTTTTGTGTTTTCTGCTACCTTGTTTTCTTCCCCATTTGTCTTATGTATGAATGTTTGCTTTAGGTCCATTTCTATTTCGCCTAGTTTCCTCCCTAGTTTGAGTCTCTTTGCATCAGTTCTGCATCTGTGGAGATGTTTGACGGTTTGTCTCCGTTGTCTAAATAGTGTCCTGATTTTCCTCTCGAGCTTGCTACGTTTTCTTTTCTATCTCTCTGGAACATGTTTCAGTATTATAGGTTTGGTTTTAGTCTCTATTATACATAGTATTTCTTGTGGAGTCTTCTCGTGAAGTAGCATTCTCAATTTACTTCCTTTAAATCTCTATTTACGTTTTCCCAATTCATTTTCTTTGAATTTATGTTTAACCCTTCAAATATTCCTTCTGACTCTCTGGGATGCGTTTTCGGACCTCTGGGTGCGAACTTCAATTGTATATCGATGAGGTATGTATATATCATAAGAATAGTGGGGTCTTTTCTGTTTGGTGGCTAGCAGCGACGTTTAAAGAAAATCGGTATACTAATGTAGTTTTGGTCACTGATTTCAAAAATAACTTTCTTTTTTTGGAGAAATGAAAAACAAACATGTTAGAGCACCTTAAATAATTAATACGTATTTTAACTAGCTTCAACTAGTTACAGAGGATTGTGTTAAATTTAGCTAGAGTCACAAACTACTGCTACTGTTTATGAAAAAGTGCTCTAAGTGTGGGAAAGTGTGTTCCTTTGGTAAAAATACCCAGCTCTTTCGTTGCCAAAAGCGTTGGTCAAACGGTAAAAAGTGCAACTTTCCGAAGAATACGTTTTTTGAAGGACCCCGGCAAATCTGTAAAAGTAGCAGAAAAAAATCAAGGATTAATGCCCAGTTAGATCAATTGAATGCCCGGTTAGGTCAATTGAATGCCAGGTTAGGTCAATTGAATGCCCGGTTAGGTCAACTGTACGCCCTTGACGATTGGTTAGGTTAAGTCATGATATTTTCGTTAAAAACACATTAATTATTTAAAGTGCTCTAACATGTTTGTTTTTCATTTCTCCAAAAAAAAAAGTTATTTTTGAAATCAGTGACCAAAACTACATTAGTATACCAATTTTCTTTAAACTTCGCTGCTAGCCCCTAAACGGAAAAGATCCGAATAGTGCATCAGAAATAGGTTAGGTTACTCTGTATTCAATTTTCTACATTTTGGGGCATGGTACCCAATTGCCCCTCGGCATATTTGGATCTCCCTTCCTCCATTTATCCTCCACCTCCCTCGGCATTTTTGGACCCGTTCTACTTGAATCACTACACGTTTTAAAGCGTAAGCTGCTTTTGCTCATCCTCTCAATCTTCTTCATTTCAACTTGCAAACTTTGCAGGCAAATGCTTGGAAGGGTCTTTGAGTTCAATTCTTATGAAACATTTCAACAGTTCAAGGTAATATTTTACGAATTTAGTGCTTAGTTAACTGTTTCACATTGTGTCATAATAACTAGTCATACGAGTATAATAACTACTGTAACTACATATAATGACTACTGTAAACGCTTTCGTTAGGGGTAACGATAAAACTATTATGTTTCTTTTGTCGTAAAAGCCAGTGGCTTACTATATATGACTGTTGATTCACTTATATTTAGTGTCTAATCATTAATCAACTGCTTCGTAAAATTATAATAATTATTGTTATAGGCACATCATAATTATATAAGCTTATTATATTGTACTTACATTGTTTCAACAATAAAATCTATCTATTACTTCATTTATTTTCACCCCCCCCCCCTTAATATATTTATCATTGTTATGTATAATAAATAAATAAATAAATAAATAAATAAATAAAATTTAGCTGACAATATTTTTATTTTTATTTCAGATCGAATTTCTTAACAATGATCATAATTTCTTAAAAATGTGTTAAACATTATATTGATTTTCCCCTATTTTAACTCCCCTTCCTTAATGATCTGCTTCTTCTTCATTCCACTTAAAGAGAACTTTCCCCTTCTATTCTTCTCTGGACCCTTCAAAAAAATAAATAAAAATAAATAAAATAGTGATTTGACGCTACAAAAGAAAGAAATCTAAAGTCCTCCACAATTAAAAGATCAAACTTGCTTTATGGAAGGAATTATATATATATATATATATATGTGTGTGTGTGCGTGTGTATATATATATATATATCAACGTAAAGAACGACGCTTGTATAGGAGAATGTTCCGCGCAAGATGAGGAGAGAGAACGAAACAAATGAAAAAATGAGATAACCACCCGGGAATCGAACCCGGGATCTTCCGATTGCCGGTCAGATATGATAACCATTATACCACGGGCCTCACTCGAACAAATGCCGTAATTCTTCTACATACGCGCAGAAACCAATGCCCCAAGGGGGCACCTCTCGCATGCCGTACATTATATACATTGTAACTGCAAACACGCAGTATAATTAACGTAAAGAACGACGCTTGTATAGGAGAATGTTCCGCGCAAGATGAGGAGAGAGAACGAAACAAATGAAAAAATGAGGTAACCACCCGGGAATCGAACCCGGGATTTGTTCGAGTGAGGCCCGTGGTGTAATGGTTATCATATCTGACCGGCAATCGGAAGATCCCGGGTTCGATTCCCGGGTGGTTACCTCATTTTTTCATTTGTTTCGTTCTCTCTCCTCATCTTGCGCGGAACATTCTCCTATACAAGCGTCGTTCTTTACGTTAATTATACTGCGTGTTTGCAGTTACAATATATATATATATATATATATATATATATATTACACAAAATGATGTAAGCATGAACGCTTTGTGACAGCTACATATATAGTGGAGTATAGCCAGAATTACCAAGTTTATGAAGCCCGATTCAAACTATCATCAACAATAAAATAACAACAATACAAACATTGATTGTCATTATTATCGAAAACTTGTCATAAAAATAAATATAAAGCATGAAAGAGACGGGCTACATCGTGGCCAGTGTCGTACCACTGCTTTCTGTCGATTAGCGAAGCTTAGCAACATTGGATCTGGAGAGTAGTTGGATGGGAGATTGGGAGAACGTCTTCTGCATACAGAGCATGTAGCGACCCGCGGATCGGATCCCACGGAAAGCTGTACGTGTACATCCCCTCCGTCATATGGCCTTTGATGTTGTGAAGGAGGTTAAACAACCCCATCATTATATTACATAGTAGAGACTTCCTTGCAGTAAAAATGTGATGTGGTATTCTGAAGAGCAGTGTGAATTTTTTGCTGAAGCAAGGGTGACCTCCACTACATGTTAGAAAACTACAAGGAGGCACAAAGTCCCTTTGCATGAAAAACAAGGCAACATACAGATATGCTGTAATTTTACTGCAAAGGGACTTTGTGGCTACTCTGTGTATAAGGCCAGTATCGTCACAACACGCTTTTCCAACACGATAGAGCGCCACTTCATTTCCGATATAATGTGTATACATACATCTGGACGAGAAAATTTTAAACCGTTCTTTTGGAAAAGATGGCCCCACTGTTTGGCTCCCAAAGTCATCTAACTTTATTTCCATCAGATTTCTGTCTATGAAGCTTCGTGACAAACATTTTTTACGGTGCCACGAGAAGATAGACCCAAGAAGTGACTGAATTGTTGCTGCAATTAACATGACCCCTGACATGGTGACAAACATTTGGCGAGAAGTAAAATATCAGTTGGATGTGTGTTGAGCTACAAATGACGCACATACCGAGATTGTCTAACCCCCTAAAATTACTTGGTGGATGTAACCTTCATATTTTGTAAACCTTTAATTATATATATATTATATATATATATTATATATATATATATATATATAGAGAGAGAGAGAGAGAGAGAGAGAAGAGAGAGAGAGAGAGAGAGAGAGAGAGAGAGAGAGAGAGAGAGAGACCGGAAATACCTTTCCTCGCCGTTCTCATACGGCTTGTGAAAATAAACAAAGCAATATAAACCAAACACATGGGCAGGAACAAGCCCACAAAGAGAAAAACAAATTTTGTTTTGCTTCCAAAATGTCCGCGAAAACTGCACGTCATCAGAGTCTATATAAACGCGAGTCCACTTCAAATCGATCTCATTTTGCCCGTTGCTTTTTTTTCCTGAATCTACATTCTTCAATCACACTCCATCTTTCATCACGTAGCGCCACTTGATCACAGCCGGCTGCCGTTCTTCAAACATCAGTCCGAGCGTACAGAAGATAATCATCAATTCGACCATACACGGAGTTAATCTTCAATTCGAGAGTACACGAAGTAAATCATCACGTGAGGCAACCTACAATTTCAAGATTTCTACTGGCGCCCTTTCAACAAGTCTCTTTCAACGGGTCCTCAACACACATCCTCCCGCCGGTAGGCCTTTCCGTCTTCAGAGTCACTTTCGTCAAAATCGCAGGTCTGTAAACCTCTCTTAGGCCACTAGCACTCGGCCTACAGTGTTTTGTTACGTCGTCATAGACTATTCGTATTCAACGCTAAAACGTCTACAAATTCTGCCTAATCGAGTAGGCCCTTCAAAGTGTCCTCAGTACCGTTCAAATTCACTCTCCCTTACGACCGCAGTAGGCCTATTCAGTTAGTGTACCAGTACCGTATTTTTGTGTCACCTTGTTATTTCGTTTACTCATATATTTTACTTATTTGTGTAAGTACTTATTGCCGTAAATCCAATATCGTACTTATTACCTAGTTGTTGTTTTGTTACTCATTAATGTAGTGTACAGTACCGTATATATCATTACATAATTAGTGTTCTTGTCATTATTGTACTCACTTAAGTCTTATCCTGTATAAAAAAATCATTCTTTATTGCTAATAAATAACACTGGTATGCATCAATTTTGCTGTCAAGGGTTTTGTAAGTGATTCTTATAGAGTTTTTCCTGCTGATTTCGAATCTGCAATCCGTTTTTCTCAATCAGCTCAGGTTATCCGGCTATGGCCTCATAAGTAAAATAGAATTTTTCGTGATTTTGTCAAAGCGGAATTGGAACAGTAACATCTATCATCACTTGTTTCACTTGTATAATATCTTTTTTTACTTTTCAGGCATATAGATAAAATATTTCATAATGAATAGAGCGTGTAAAAATGATCCCAATAGATTCTGCTACATATGTGGGACGGTTACCATGCCAAATATTCAGTCCCAAATCACTAAATTTGTGAAGACAATGTAGAGAGCATACTTTGGAATTAAGCTAGGGGACCAGGACAAAAATTTCGCCCCTCATATGTGCTCCAAGACGTGCATTGAAAATTTGAGAAGATGGAGCAAAGGCAGAGCGAAATCTTTGCCTTTTGGAATTCCCATGATTTGGAGAGAAGGAAAGGATCACGTGACAGATTGCTATTTCTGCATGACAAACCTCCAAGGTGGGCACATAAATTAATTTTTCTTAAATATTTTGAAATCCTCGTATGAAACTTGACATAATATTCACCATAATGTAATATTCACCATATATAGCATAATATTCACCATAATGGTAATCATACATTTACATATACATATTGTTATAGAAAATACATTTACACATACATATTGTTATACAAGTTACATTTACATATACAATGATTGTATATTTTCTTTCTTTTTCATTCATATTGTCCCGAAGGGACAATATGAATGAAAAAGAAAGAAAATATACAGACTCCATCAACCTATTTCATATCTTACAGACCGCAGCCTTCCCTCACGAGCCGCCACTGTCTGAATGCTTCTTCTATTTCATATGCAAGTTTTATATCCATGTTTCTGTGTTTCTATTTTCAGGAGTTAACAAGAAGAATAAACACATTGTTGTATACCCTGACATTCCTTCTGCTATGAGACCTGTACCCCATGGTCCTGTAATTCCAATACCCGACCCACCTCAAACCCTGGACTTCGATGATTCTGATGATGAATCAATGACCAATGCCAATGACCAGTCCCAGTCGTATATACCTCAAAATACCGCTTCAAATGAGCCGAGGCCTCTCAACCAGGCCAAACTTAATGATCTTACCAGGGATTTAGGACTTTCCAATTAGCTGCCGAGATCTTGGGCTCACGACTTCGAGAGGACAACTTGCTGGCTCCGGGAACAACATTCTCCTGGTATAGGAAACGAGAGGAAGAATTCCGCACGTTTTTTGCAGTGCACGAAAATACCTCTTCCTTAGTGTACTGCTGCAATGTTGAGGGGCTAATCGAATTCTTGGGCCTGCCATATAACGCATCAGAATGGAGGCTATTTATAGACTCGTCTAAACGAGTTTGAAAGCAGTACTTCTCAACATTGGGAATAGGGTTGCATCAGTCCCTGTAGCACATTCCGTACAACTTACTGAGAGCTACGATAACATGAAAATTTTACTGGATGCTCTCGTATACGACCAACATAACTGGAGGATCTGTGGAGATTTGAAGGTAATACTAATATCATAAGTAAACTATTGCTATTGACTATGTTGTTTTTCCAAAGGTTATTTGAGAGCGTATAAGAACACTTAACTTCCCCACAGAAGTGATACAGTCCAATGCATAGATTTTTTTATCTGATAGAACAAATTCTCTAAATTCTTTAAATATTTTCATTTTTTTTCAGATTGTGGCATTTGTATTGGGAATGCAAGGGGGATACACGAAATACCCATGTTTCCTCTGCAAATGGGATAGCCGAGCGGATGAGAAGCACTATGCACAGCGTGAATGGGCATCCAGAGAGAATTTTGAACCTGGGTCGCATAATGTCGTTTCAGTGCCCCTTGTACCACCAACAAAAATTTTGCTCCCACCACTTCATATTAAGCTGGGCTTGATGAAAAATTTCATCAAATCAATGAATAAGGAGGGTTCAGCATTCCGATGTCTCGAGAGTAAATTTCCTCATATATCTGATGCTAAACTAAATGCTGGGGTTTTTGATGGTCCTCAAATTCGAACTTTGATCAAGGATACTCAATTCGAAAACGCAATGACTCCAACTGAGAAGAATGCCTGGCAGGCATTCAAATCAGTTGTCACTGATTTTCTTGGCAAGCGTAGAAGTCCAGAATACGAGTCCGTTGTCGAAAACTTGATGGAAGCTTTCAAAGCTCATGGGTCGCGCATGTCCATAAAAATGCACTTTTTGTGGTCCCACTTGGACTATTTTCCTGAAAATTGCGGGGATTATAGTGAGGAACAGGGTGAACGATTTCACCAAGACATCAAAATAATGGAAGAGAGGTACCAGGGAAACTGGGATATCAATATGCTGGAGGACTATTGCTGGTGTTTGAAGCGAGACGTGCCCGAAGAAAAACACAGACGGAAAGCCAAAAAAACTTCATTCCTTCCTCAATAAACTTTTTTCCATATTCATTGTATGAATAAAAGTATTTATTCACACAATGTTTTCATTTTTCACGAGTGTTCTTATAATATTACTCGTATCTACAGTGTTTAAGCTAAAAAAATCAATAAATTTGGGGATAAAATTGGACTTATAATAAATGGCCAATAGAGAAAAAACCTGACCTGATTGAGGAAAACCAATGTCATTTTCGAATTCAGCATGGTCGAATTATATAATATGAGTTGAAAAAACCCTCACAGCAGACAAAAAAATTTCATATGCATACCAGTGTAATCATTCATTGTAATATTGCTCAAATTCAGCATACAAAATTGTTAATCACTGTAAAGAAGATAATTATTTATTTTTCTAATTAAACAAAAACTACAAAGTCACTTTTATCTTATTAAATATTGTGCATTTGGTTAGCAGGCCAAATTGGTGACCTCAACCATTTTTTTTTAATTTATTATAGTGAGCCGACACGTATGCCACTATATATAGGCCTGTATATATATATATATATATATATATGAATTTTTATTTTATATCATACCTTTCTCGGACATTTTATATATACGAGTAGTATGGTGAACCAAACTTCCAGCCCATGGGATTATTTATCAATTCAGTAAATGTTGAAACTGCAGACCGTGAAGCCATTTATATATGTCGGTTCTCTTACATAAACTACTAGGAATAATGCATAATATTCAAAAGGAGACAATTTTCACTTTTAGTACCTAAATGGCGAGTGGCGGTGATTTGTAAACCACGGACTACACGTGCTTCTACATAAAAGTGAACATTCGAAAAGAGAATGCCAACGTCTCTATTATAATGTTGTACTTAATGTCCGTAGTATTTTAAGTAAGAGAAAAGACAATACGTAAACGGCTTCACTGTGTGCAATCTGAACATTTACTGAATAAATATACAATATATTCGAATGGGACCGAATTTTGGTTCACCCTGTGTACATATAGTATAAATATATCTAGGAAAATGAATCGAATCCCACGTATAAGAGAACGAGGCTAATGAATTTAGGACTGATAGAGAATTAATTATAATTATGGATTAAGCAAACGAGTTGATTCTTATTAACTGTAAAGTGAAATGGAAATTAATGCTATTTGTTACTCTTCCTAAGTCAGGACTGGAACACCCAAATGACCTCAATCGTTGTCACTAATCAACATGACTGTCAATTAATCTAATTAAAATCCCAACAGAGTTTTAATTTTATTTCTTTCAAATTTAATTCGTCTGGATAAAAGTAGACAAAATAATCAACGTTAATCCACGTTAAGGTGATATAAAATGCACAATACATCTCGCTTCTTTACTGTAAAAATGCATACATACATATATATATATATATATCGTTAGTGCGTGACTTTATGCACTTAGCAATGATGCTGCGAGCTGGTCGTACCCTGGATGGGTGCATTGGTGAAGCGGTCGGTGATTTGTGAAAATCAATGAAACTTTAACTCTGTTTTTTATTTAAATCTATTAACGTGTCATGATGAAGCAGCTCTTGACCACATTATATATACCCAAAAAATGCTAACGCACTTGTAGCCCTACAAGGTTTTGTTGAGATCATGGCACATACAGTACTAAGTTAAAGTAAAAACAATATATATGAAACTAGAGTCAAAATTTAATTTGAATAGTGGAAGCGAATATTTATATTCTTTCAAACTATAGTGCGTTCGAAAAGTCTCTCCGCAGTCAACGTTCTTGTTGTCAAAAGTGTTTGACAAGTGTAGACGAGTTGCTCTGTGCCTGCAAAATGGTGGAAAACACTTTCAACACGTGCTGTAAAATCAAAAAGTTATGTAATAAAATCACTAAATCATGGTTGAATGAAAACATTGTAGTTTTCAATTTCCTATGCGTTTAACATAGCAATGCGGAGAGACTTTTCGAACGCACTGTATATACTGTTTAGGAGTTGTTTACCCCCCGTTCATAACAGTAAAGGTCATGTGACGGAAGAGACCTACAAATTTAGGTGGGTCTGAGGGTCGATACTTCATCTGGACCCAAGGAGGGTTTCCATCCAGCTACTGCCCACACATACTGTAATGTCGCTTAACTTTGCTGATCAACGGGAAGCGGTGTTGTATTTGGTAGTGGAAAGCAACTTATTAACAATTTTTATGCAGGACATTTTGGGGCGACTTAAGCAACGTTGTCGCAAGAATAAATCCCTTCCAAATTTTGGTTATTTCCCTTTCATTCCGCGCACGCACACACACACACACACACACACACACACACACACACACACACTTTGGCACTTTAGCGCCGCTGATTGGGGTGCCCATAAGCAGCACTTCTCTGATTTCTCTGGAATGATTGCTGCTTCCGTGGTCGGGGTTCCTCCGAGTACGCTGAGCACATCACAGAGGTGATTCTCTCGGGCATGAAGGCGTACATTCCATATTCTATTCTTACTACAAATGCAAAAAAAAAACCTTGGTTTAAATTTGCTTGTTCTAATGCTATCCGCTAAAGAGAGAGAGAGAGAGAGGGGGCTTTTAGAAGGTACCGTCGACATCCAACTCCTGTCTCTCACTTAGCTCATATTTCTGCCCGGAATCGTGCAAAATCTGTTCTTTGAATCACCAAATATTCCTTCATCAGACAATAATGTGAAAACCTGCCTAATTCTAATTCTCCTCGTTTTTTCTGGCACCAAGAAAAACTCTTCAACAGCTTCACTTCTTCTTTCCCCTCCTCTTTTCCATTCTGACGGCTCAGTTGCCGTCACTTCAGAGATAAAGCTCAACTCTTCGCTCAAACTTTCTCTGATGGTGTCCCTCCTGTTGTTCTCAAGAACTGTACTTCTGTACAAACACCCTGCCGAAGCAAACTCTTTCGTCTTTGTCTTTCATCTGGTACTGTTCCTTCCTGCTAGAAGTTCGCTTTTATTCAGCCTGTCCCAAAGAAGGGTGACCGCTCTCAACCCTCCAACTATCGTCCAATTGCTTTGATTTCTAGCCTTTCTAAAGTTTTTGAATCTATCCTCAGTAGGAAGATTCTTAAACACTCTTCTTACAATCTTCTTTTAGATCGTCGGTATGGGTTCGCAAGGGACGCTCTACTGGTGATGTTCTTGCATATCTGACATATCAAAAGCTTTTGATAGAGTTTGGCACAAATCCTTAATTTCCAAACTGCCCTGCTTCGGTTTCTATCTTTCTATCTGTGCCTTCCTCTCTAATTTCCTTTCTGGACGATATATAGTTGCGGTTGTAGATGGTCACTGTTCTTCTCTTAAGGCTATGAACAGTGGTGTTTCTCAGGGTTCTCTCCTGTCACCCACTCTTTCCTTTTCAATGACCTGTTAAGTCACCTTTCTGTCCTATCCACTCCTATACCGAAGATTCCACTCTTTGTTTCTCCACCCGCTTCACAAAGTGTCCCTCTCAACAGTTACTCCATGATTCGCGTAGAACGGCTATGATGCAGCTAACCTCTGATCTTTCTACTATCTCTGATTGGGCAGGAAAACCTTGTAGCTTTCAGTGTCTCAAAAACTCGGTTCCTTCATTTGTCTACTTGTCACAATCTTCCACACGATTGTCCTCTTACCTTCTACAATACACAACTCAATCCTTCCTCTTCTCTTAACATTCTTGGTGTTTCTTTTTCTCGTGATCTTTCCTGGAAAGATCACATATACTCTTTTTTAAAACAGCTTTTGTGCAAGAAGGAGAGGCCAAGGGCGAACGCCCGCAAAAAACGCCTCCCTATAAAAGAAGAAGAGAGCCAAAATCAAGATCCAGGGCTTTCGAGATGCTGGACACTTTACGTTTCAAAGATTGGAAATCATAGACAGGGAGAAAGGTGGATTGAGGAAGATTATTCCAGAGTTGACCGGTTGAGTAGATGAAAGATTGAAAATACCGATTAACTCTTACATTTGAAAGTTGGACAGAAAAGGAACGAGAATGTGTCGAAAGTCTAGTATTGCGTGCTCTCCTTAAAGGAGGAGGCACGCAATTAGAGAGTTCAGAAGAGTAGTTTCCGTTATAATAGCGATAGTAAAGAGATAGTGAACCAACGTTGCGGCGAGGAGAGAAGGATTGAAGAAAGTCATTGAGAGGCGGGGGATTGATGAGACGAAAAGCTTTGATTCCACCCTCTCAAGTAGGGTACCCTGTACGAAGGGTACTCCATACAGGGGCAGACAAGACCCCTGTACAGAGCCAGCAACTGAGTTGGGGTGAAGAAACTGCGGAGATGGTACAACACACCTAACCTCTTAGAAGATGTTTTGGAAAGAGAGTATATGTGATCTTTCCAAGAAAGATCACGCGAAAAGAAAACGCCAAGAATGTTAAGAGAAGAGGAAGGATTGAGTTGTGTATTGTTGAAGGTAAGGGGATAGTTGTGTGGAAGATTGTGACGAGTAGACAGATGAAGGAACTGAGTTTTTGAGGCATTGAAAGCCACAAGGTTTTCCCTGCCCTAATCAGAGATAGGAGAAAGATCAGAGGTTAGGTGCACCATAGCCGTCCAACGCGAATCATGGAGTAACTGTAACAGCTACGCAGTTTCTTCACCACCACTCAGTTGTTGTCCCTGTACAGGGGTCTGTCCACCCCTGTATGAAGTACGCTTCTCATATGTGGATGGCTCATTGGCTCAACCTAAACAGTTCTACTTGACCTGTGGAATCAAAGGCTTTTAAACTCATCAATTCCCCACCTGTTGCTGACTGTCTTCAATCTCTCCCTCTCTTCGTCACAGTATTGCCTCACTCTCTCTCTTTACCAGCGCTATTATAACGGACACTGCTCTTCTGAACTCATTATAACTGCATTATCCTCCTTTAAGGAGAGCACATAGTACCAGACTTTCGACACATTTTCATTCCTTTTCTGTCCAACTCTAATGTAAAGGTTAATCGGTATTTTTAATCTTTCATCAACTCAACCTGTGAACGCTGGAACAATCTCTCTCAATCCATCTTTCCTCCTGTCAGTGACCTGCAATCTTTCAAACGTCCTAGCTATAAGCACACCTTTGTTGGCTCCTAATTTGTAATTAGCTATAATTATTATTAAACAAGTAGGTAGACGAAGCAATTACGTAGTATATTATTTATTTGGGGGTCACCATTTGATCTTCGATCAGCAAGGTAAAGAATAAACTGCACAGCTTTCTATTACAATATTACAATGGCTTTATTTGAATGTGCAGTGATACAGGGATTGAATTATTGGTATTTAGGGCTGAGCATTTCCCGCTCTTTTCTTAATCCCAGGAAACAGGATTCAAAAACTTGCAATCCCGAGATTAAAAAATTAAATAAGGTTGCAGTACTGGAATAAATTAAATAACTAAACAGAAAATTTCTTTTTATTGAACAAAAACATGCTTTGATAAAAACTTTCTAGAGACTAATAAAACTGAAATTATTGATTTATTTGGATTATGACGGCAGCCAAAAGTTGACCGAAAAAATTAAGAAGTTGACCTTACGAATTGAAAAAATTGACTTATAAAGTTGCCTTTACTTTCAATAATAAAAACGATACTTTAATTACTTATTCTTGCTCTTACATCAGTTGACCGATTGTGGTAATTATGAAGTATTTGCCGACATTTTCTGGCAAAAATTGCGATCCTTACTTAATAATTTATTAAGCATGGAGAAAGATCTCTCTACAGCGGCAGTTGTTGGTTGACATTGCAAAAGTTGACCATAAACTATTGGTGAGATTTCAGGTCTACTGAGGTTAATATTTCACAAATACCATTTGTCTTGAGTCTTGTTTCAATGTATTGTTTGACTGAACACACATCTTCGCCAAGGTTGATAGAAGAAATGGTTTCATATACCTCTCTAATGGTGCAATCAGATGCTTCCATCCTAGTCACTAAGCTAGCAATCAAACTATAATTCATTTTGATTGACATTAGTTGCTTTGGCAGTTTTATTAGCAACACTCTCTTTAGCCTTCTGAACAATGATTCCTTCATCTTCAAAATTTTCCACAATTGTCTTCACATTTGGAAAATTGGCTGCATAATAAAAAGCAGCGTTCAGCCAGCTTGCCCAACGTGTTACAATCGGTTCTGGAGGAGTTCCTATTTCAGCAAACAATTTTTAGTTATTTTAATTATTTATTCCAAAAAATTGACTTTATTTACCTCATTGCTATTTTTTGACCTAACAGGTAAAAGTTAACTTTTGGTTGACCTATTAACTTTGGTAATATGCCCCCTACAGGTGTTTTTATTGCATTTTCAGTCGTTTCAGCGAAAAGTGCCCCATAGGAAACAATTTGACTTTATTGACTTTTGACCGCCCTAATTATGACTTAAAATAATGCTTTAAAAAACACAGATGATCAATACTATTATCACTTAAAGATGTTTGGAGTTTTGTGATGAATAATCCTACAGCAGAAAATACTCTTTCCGACTCTATTGAAGTTGGAGGAGTTGTCGCCAGAGCATTAAATAAGAGGTTTAAATTTTCTGTTCTATTACCAGTGGCTTCAAAAACAGTCATTTCTTTTATGATGTTCTTTACGTTGTATCTCAGTAGCAAATCTTGTTGCTCTGTGGTTCCCATTTCTTTCTGCACAACTGCATCCAATTTTAGTTCCAAGGACCTTTGATTTGAAGATGAGTTAGATGAAAAGACTTCGAGTTCTAGTGGTGTATCAAAAAACTGTTGGGGTTCATTTACATCAGTACCTTCTGCCACTCCGTCCGTCTCACTTTATCTGAAAAGCCTAGCAAACAACTCTTTGGCAGTTGTTTGTAACGTTGATTTAGAAGTCAGTGAAAAATTATTAGGACAAGTTGAATTAAATGCTATTATAGGATTGTTTAAATATTTATATAATCCTACGAGCTTCGTATTACGTCTCTTTTGAAGTCTTTTTTTCTACTGATTGTTTGAAGGTGGTAGAAAAACATGTTTTCTGTTCTCTCAACTCATTTACAATAAAAGCAAACACACCTTCTGCAGTGAGCAATGTTGCATCTCTGCTACCAAGCTTCTCCAATCCAATTTTAACCGGTTCTAAAGATGAGATGACAACATTTATATATTCAAATTCTTCATCTGAAATATCCATGCCCTTTCAAATCCAAAGTCAATCAATGCTTTCAAAATTAGTTTTCTTAGTTGTACAAATCATTCCAACATTACTATTAAATTATTCCATCTTGTTTGTGAATCGAGTTGTAGATGAGGTTCTTTATTATGCTCAAGTCTTACATATTTTTGTAAGATTTCGTTTTTTAAGGGCGATCTACGAAATAATTTCACAATTACCGGGAAATCACGGGATCGATGACAGTTTTCACGGAAAATGAGCTGTCTACTTTACTTCCGGGATCCGGGATGCCTAGCCCTATTGGTATTAATGTTAACCCTTTCTGTCCCAAATTATTGTTTTGAGCTAAACAAAATTTAACACTTAAAATTGTTAAAAATATGTATGGAAACATAAAAGAAACTTTGTTTAGAAATTTGTTTAATTAATTAAACTAGAAATTATATGATTCCATTGGTACTATTAAGTAATAAGAGAAACTAACATAACTTTGGGACTTTGAATGAAACAAATAAAAGCAATTTTTGACCTTTGCTAAACACAATGGTAGACCATACTACTTTGAATGGAATACATTAAAACAGTTTTTGTCCTTTGTTAAACATAATGGTACATCACACTTTCGGCATTTTAGACGAGAGTAACCCTTCATACAGTTTATGCATCTCTTTTTGGGTTCTAAATGCTCAGGCCAATGTCCAAAAAACTGTTACATTCAAATGACATAAGGCATCACTGAAGCTAATCTGAGGAAATTATGCGTACTTTTTGTTGATGATGCCATATGGAATCGCTGGGACAGAAAGGGTTAATTACACTGAAAGACAAATGTACAGTAGATTATTAACAATTTGTAAGATTACGCGCGAAACTTTACGGTTGAAAAGAATGAAGGGTAGGCCGAAACGAGAGTAGGTTTAAGTGAGGGCCTGTTAAAAATAGGTGTTACAGCTTCGAAAGATGAACATTGGCTGAAGAACTTTGAGTGGTAAATTTTGAAGAGGTTGTTCGTTGTAGGAGCGCTCTCAAGCGGTTGACCCCTGTGTCAAGCCTCGATGATAGAATAGTCCCCGAAAACAATGCATCTCTTACACTGTGACAAAATTCCAGCTGCGGACCTTCTTGAGAACACTGTATCGGCAGGAGAAATCTTCGTAAGGGTCACCCTTGATGATGCTATTTGATACGGACTTGAGAAATGTAAAGCGCACCGATGTGTGTGTATATATATATATATATATATATGTGTGTGTGTGTGTGTGTATATATATATATATATATATATATATATATATATATATATAATATATATATGCGCCTCGGTGTTAGCGTCGCTGACTACGAATCCGTCGAGCCCTGGATCGAGACCCGGTGACGGCAAGCGCCACGCAGCTAAACCTAGTTGTTCATCCTTCTACACGATAAAGAAATTGGTTGGTAGATAAATGGGTACCCTGGGTAGCCTAGTGGTTAAGACGCTAGGCTGCTGGCTGAGCGTGGCTCGAATTCCACGTTAAACTGTAGGTCTAAGACAGAGTGACAAGCTTGACCTTCGTAAGAATGAACAATTCGGGCGGAAGCAAACCCATATATACACATACACATATACACACACATATATATAATTAATGTTTAATTCATTTCTGTTTTTCGTTGTGTAAACAAAACTTGAGACTCTGAACTTCACAAAGTGATTTAAATTGCTTTTAGTTAGGCGGGAAAATGTTATGAAAAGCTGTCAATTTAAACTGAATATGTTTGTTTTTGTTT
Organism: Bathynomus jamesi; assembly: GCA_023014485.1. Lineage (NCBI taxonomy): Eukaryota > Metazoa > Arthropoda > Malacostraca > Isopoda > Cirolanidae > Bathynomus > Bathynomus jamesi. The sequence continues at coordinate 262,401 of JAJOZX010002556.1, forward strand.
GTTTCTTTGTATTTTTCTTTATCTCCGTCTTTGTTTTGTCTTTTTCCGTTTTGGCATTCTTTTATTCACATTTTAATGTAGCTGTTTTTTATTGACTTTTTTTTTGTATTACTGTATATTACGGTGGTCCATAACTATATAGGGGACATTTTTTTTAATATTTCCTAGCCTTCAGCCACTGAAGTTGTGAGGTTCTGTGAGAAAATAGTGCGGGTAAATTTTCGTTTCGATCAGTTCATATTTAGGACACGAGTTTAAAAATTTATCCTTCTATCACTGTAATAGGTATTATATGGTATGCACTACAGCTCCACCGCCTCTGGGTTCCCCCATCCACGAGCTGATGGATGAGTACTATCCGTTCTACGACGGGGGTGTCATGGTTGGCAACCACTCATTGTCCCCCAGTCAAAGAGCTTTTTCTGGCATCCGGAAATTTCCGGCGATGCTCCGACACTACTTGCAGCAGATACTGCAGCTGCTCGTCGTCTTTGATGTGGCGGCCGCTGTACTATTGGACGAGGGCCATAGCTCGCTCGGCGTGGTCATTCACCACCCTGAAATTTTCCACAACACTAAGCGCCGCCTGAAACTCCTCCATTTTCCCATTCATCCGGATCTTTGTTCAAGAAGCCTGCAGACAACTGCAGTTGTTCGAAGAACCTCATCGAATTCTTCGTCATAAGGCTCTCCAAAGACGAACTGAGAGGCGGGTTGACACGCTTTGGAATCTGCTCTCCACTCTCTTTCTTGAATAGGGCTGCGACCATCCGACGTTCCGTTGCAGATGGAACATCGGCATCGAAGAAGACCAATGGAATCATTTCCTCAGAGAGGTACCAAAGCTGTCCTGCCAGCTTCTGACTGGCTGCTTTGGAATCTTCTGCTGCGGATACGACCTCAATGATTCCAAGAGGCAAAGGTCCTGGGCTGGAGCGGAAGCGGCCATCGGAGCAGTGAACCATGCCTTCAGGTAGACTGTCATAGCGAAGATGCTCATGTCTTGCAAGCATGTTTTTTCTTTCGGTGTGAGATGTTGCAATTGCTCCCGGAACATCCACATCTTGATAGAATGCAGAACCTTGCACATCCAGTGAGCGTGATGCATTGCACCTGGGCGCTTGAATCGAATCGGTGATTCAAGATTTCCACCAAGGACGACAATGGCAAGTTCAAAAATTCCTTGTAATCGTCTCGGTACGTTTCGCGCTGGATTTGGTCTTTGGCGAACTTCAAAAGTTCTTCTCTGACTAGTAATAGGGATGCACTAACAGTGGGGTCGTCGACACCAGTTTGGAACTTGCTTTTGTCGATGTAGTTCCACTGTTGCTGGAATCTCTTGAATAAAGAATTTTAGGACCAGAAATTGCGTCATGACACGCCGTGAATGCGGCAGCGACAACTAGCTCCATGATATGATGCCTGCATGCAAAGTAGAGCAGCTCTTTCTGCAACTTCTGCTCTAGGAGCAAACAACATCCTGAGTGACGGCTAGTGTTAGCAGCGGCAGTGTCGAAACACATCCCCACCACTCTTTCACTTAGTCCCCAAAGTTGCAAGAGATCGAACACCGCTTGTGCCTGCTGTTGCTCACTTCCCGAAACTATTTTTGGCACTCCCAAGAGCTGGCAGTTGCCATCTGAGGTGAACACTAAGACGGGAAGCCAGTCCACCTGCTCTTGTTGGTAAGGTCTAGCAGACGCTTTCTGTCCCAGTGCACCACCACTGGTCCGGAATGAAATCCGTTTTGGACCGATTCAGCCTGCTGCCTGCGATGATGCTCTTGGCTGCGCTTCAGAGAGGATCGGCTGAGAGTCAGTTCGTCGAGATTTTGGCCAAGGCTGCGAACTGTTTTCGATACAATGTAAAGCGCCATCCAGTAACTCACCCCCGTCCTGTCTAAAGCTGAAGATAATTCTGAGTTGAAGATATTCTTGGTCTGGCGTGTTCTTTTTTAGGGGGGAGAAAGACAATCTCCAGTGGCTGCCTCAAGAAACTCGTCATCGGCAGAGCTTGAAGAAGCAAGTTCGGCTGTTTGGAATGTCGAGGCTTGCTCTTCGACTGCTTTCCTCTTTCGGACGTCTTCCTCTGCTTTCCGCTTTGTAACCTTCTGCTCCTTCTCCGCCAATTTTGTCAACGGAGCCACTGTGCCACGCCGACCGGCTCTCTTTGAGCGAGAAGGAAGTCGCGATCTTCTTGAAACTGGATCATCTGGAGAGCGTTTCCATGTGCAATGTCGAACAAATTGTTCAGCTTGCTTTTGAAAGACGTCTCGTTTTGGACTTGTTTTGGATTTCCCCTTCCCTTGTTCTTTTTCAAAGCCTGCCACTCTTTGAGCAGGACCAAAAGCTTCTCTAAACGTGGTCCTTCCGGCGTGTTGGTATGCGGACTCTTTCCCAAAATGAGAAAACTTCCTCCAGTACTTCTTCGGCGCTTTGTTTGGTGTCTTTCTTATTCACAACATGATGGTGCAAAAAAACACCTAGGACCTGGCCATTTGAAGGCAGCTTACTCTAAAATCTTTTGGTCCGGTTTGTCCAACAAGTAAAAACCACGTGTTTTTGACATGACCTTCACCGTAAGTAAATATAAACCAATGTATGGTATACCAATATCTATTAAAATCTATTTCATATAGCTATATTAACACTCCAACCTGTGAAAGAGCAGAAAACGGCATTAATTAGCACCTGTAATAGATCATAGTAATGAGTGACTCAGAAGAACATATATATATAACCCCATGAGCGACCACTAATTATGTAGTGATGTGAGTGACATTTTTCACAATTTATTTTCTGCTATAGTAACATAGATTAGGCGAGTGGGAGCTGGAAAAATCGGAAGTTCGATTTTATTGACTACCCTACTGTATATATATATATATATATATATAATATATATATGCGTTAATATACTTAAATATACTATATACTACTTATAGTTACATATACTTATGTATGCCTGCACGTTAATTACGTATGTATACAAATTAATTGTGTATGCATACACATTAATCACGTATTCATACACCGTAGGGAGTATATACAGTACATTCCATTTGCGTATAGAGTAGTTATTTAAAGGCGGCAGAACTTATACGATGCTAAAAATGATGCCAATTTAAACTTGTGGCACTCAAAGAATGACCCCTCATCGATGCAGCGAAGAGAGCCAATGAATTGCGGATGGGAAGGAAGACGGAGATAGCAAAGGTGTACGCAGATGCGTTTCGTGTTTATAGTTTTAATTTATATTTGATCTCCCGCGAAAGGTGACCCAATTCATCACTGAATATTGCATGCCCGATTCCATTACCCAATTGGATACTTCCTCTCGGCTGAGGAAGCCTTACGAGGGGAGAGGAGAGGGAAGGAAGGAGTGAGAGGGAATGCCGAGAGGGGACGGTAAGAGTTAAGTTGATAAGGAGAAGGTGACAGGTTCAAGCTTTGAAAGCTGAAGTACGAAAGATATGAGAGAGAGAGAGAGAGAGAGAGAGATAGAGAAAGAAAAGAGGAGAATATACTGTAAAGAGTAAAGGTTTTAAAAATCTCTAGCCAAAGGGAAACTGGTAACCAGATAAAATACTTTTTAATCATATCATAAATGTTCAAAATTCTCCTCATTTAGTTCAAATCACGTTAATATAATTTAATTAGTGTAATTTCCTTTGGGTAACCACCTTTCGGACACTCTGTAACAAGAAAAGAGATGTTGGGACCTTTCAACTGACAAAACATAGAGACGTCGAGAAATGATTTCTGAAATAAAATATTTTTTTTCCAAACGAGTGTATTTCCACAAACAAAACCAACCAAATATAAAATGACCCGCCCTAATCTAACCAAATTTATTTCATTTAACCAAACATAACTATAGTTACCTAACCTAACTTATAACCCAACCTCTATATATATATATCGTAAAGAACGACGCTTGTATAGGAGAACATTCCGCGCAAGATGAGAAGAGAACGAACAAATGAAAAAATGAGGTAACCACCCGGGAATCGAACCCGGGATCTTCCGATTGCCGGTCAGATATGATAACCACTACACCATGGTCCTCAGTCGATCAGAAGTCGTAATTCCTCTACATACGGCGCAGAAACCAATGCCCCGAGGGGGCACCTCCCGCATGCCGTATCTATATATACATTTCAACTGCAAAGAACACGCAGTATAAATAACGTAAAGAACGACGCTTGGATAGGAGAACATCCCGCGCAAGATGAGAAGAGAGCACGAACAAATGAATGTTCTCCTATACAAGCGTCGTTCTTTACGTTATTTATACTGCGTGTTCTTTGCAGTCGAAATGTATATATAGATACGGCATGCGGGAGGTGTCCCCTCGGGGCATTGGTTTCTGCGCGTATGTAGAGGAATTACGACTTCTGATCGACTGAGGACCATGGTGTAGTGGTTATCATATCTGACCGGCAATCGGAAGATCCCGGGTTCGATTCCCGGGTGGTTACCTCATTTTTTCATTTGTTCGTTCTCTCTTCTCATCTTGCGCGGAATGTTCTCCTATACAAGCGTCGTTCTTTACGTTATTATTTTATACTGCGTGTTCTTTGCAGTTGAAATGTATATATATATAACAGACTTTGAGTTTACACCAGAAGATGTAGCGAGAGCTATAGGACAAATGAAACTACATTCAGCTGCAGGTCCGGACAATTGGAACGCATTATTGATTAAAAACTGTAAAAATGAACTAGCTACACCTTTATACTGGATATGGAGAAGATCCCCAGACACTGGGGAAATACCGAGCATCTTGAAAAGAGCAAACATTGTCCCTATATATAAAGGAGGGGACAGATCTCAAGCAAAGAACTATCGACCAGTGTCATTGACGTCCCACCTCACCAAAGTATTTGAAAGAATAGTTAGAGAGAAAATTTATGATTTCCTGGAGACACGGGAAAGATTCAACGAAAATCAGCATGGATTCCGGTCAGGTAGATCATGCCTATCACAACTAATAGAGCACTACAACAATATCCTAGATGCATTGGAAGGCAATGACAACTACGATGTTATATACACAGATTTTGCTAAAGCTTTCGATAAATGTGACCATGGTATAATAGCACATAAAATTAAAGACATGGAATAACAGGCAAAGTGGGAAAATGGATCTACAACTTCCTTAGTGATCGTCTGCAGGTCGTCAAAATTCAAGGTATATCATCATCAGAATCGGAAGTACGCAGCTCAGTACCACAAGGGACAGTACTGGCCCCACTCCTGTTCATTATCATGCTAACAGACATAGACAGCGGAGTAAACAGCAATAGTATAGTAACATCCTTTGCAGACGATACAAAGATCAGCAGAAAAATCAGCGATGTACATGACGTGGAGGCCTTGCAGAGGGACACGAACAAAATATACAAATGGTCAGAAGACAACAACATGTCATTCAACGCCGAGAAATTTCAGCTCTGAGATATGGTAGAAAAGAAGAACTTAAACAGACTGCATATTATGCTCCAGATAGACAGGAAATTCAGAGAAGCATGAAAGCGTTTGATCTCGGGATAATAATGACAGATGATGCGAAATTCGAAACACAAAATCAGATAGCGATAAATAAAGCAAAAAGAGTCGCCGGACAGGTTCTAAGAACGTTCAAGAGAAGGAACAGGACAGTAATGATTCCCCTGCTAAAAACACTGATTATACCAAAACTTGAATACTGCTCAGTTTTGACGTCCCGATATAAAAAGGAAGAAACTAATAAACTAGAAGAAACGCAAAGGCATTTCGCAGCCAAGATTGATGACTGCAAAGAACTCAACTACGGGAAAGACTACGTAAACTAATCTGTACTCACTGGAAAGAAGAAGAGAGAGGTACATCATAATCTACATATGGAAAATGATCGAAAAACTGGTACCAAACCTAAAACTAAACCCAATTACCATTCAAACAACACTGGAAAATAGGAAAGGCAGAATGTGTAGTGTTCCCAAATTAAAGGCACGACAAGGGACCTCTCAACCCAAGGAAAATAGCTTGGTTGTCAGGGGCCAAGACTTTTCAACCAGCTTCCTAAGGACTCAGAAACGTAACGGGGGTCAAAGTTGAAGTCTTCAAGAAAAGACTGGATGCCTGGCTCAGGACAGTACCAGATGAGCCGGGCGTGCCTGGCTATGTACGGCGGAGAGCGCAAGAAAGCAATTCGCTCCTCACCAGGCCAGACCTAGAGGCGGGGCCACCAGCTTGACCTCCGTGTGAAGAGAGACCAACGCACGAAACAACATAAGGTTCATAAGGTATATCCCCTAACCTATAGAAAGCTATAACTATACTTAACCTTTATTTTTGAGAAAGAAAGAGTTATTACAATTTTCATCGCCAATAAAAATAGAAAAAAATCTTTATCGACACCATTTCAAAGATTTTCCTCTTCTTTTATTTGGCTTATGTTCTATGTTGGCAAAGGGGTAATATTTTCTGAAAACAATATGTATATTTAATATTACATTTATATGTGTGCGTGTGTGTGTGTGTGTGTGTGTGTGTGACATTTATTCATTTCATGCATTTAGAGTAATTGTGAAATTCTTCCTATATACCGTATTGTATATAAAGGGTGATTCATAAGTCCTGTCCAAAGGTATTTTGTAGGGTGGCCCAAAAATCAGAGGACACATCGGGAAATTGATTTATATTAACACTAACATATGAAACATGGATGCGAAATTAACGAAAGATGAGTGAGTGAAGTTGGTCTTCATGTACGCAAGAGAAGGAATCACGTACAAAAGTGTCGCAGATGAAGTTAATCAGCAAATCCAAGAGAGAGAAAACATTGGTTTCTCAACTGTCAGAAAAGTGAGTGATGATTGAAACTACTGGGAGTATGCTTGACGACCACATACTGATCAGCCAAGAACCTCCACGGATGATGCGAGTGCGACACTGGGACTGGTAATTTGTTCAACGGACGTCGAGGACGTTTGTCAGCGAATTTTGAAGGTAAATGGAAGATATGCTGACACAAGAATTACATGGCGACGAACAGACCGCCGCCTAGAGTTCTGTGAGTGGACGACAAGCAATATAACATTACATGTTTACTGACAAAGCAATGTTTTATCTTAGTGGGCACGATAGTCGCCATAAAGCTTGTTACTGGTCAGATGAAACCCTCACCGGACCCTCTCCTGTTATGTTGAGACGTGTGACGATGTCACTCAGAAAAGAATAATGACAAGTGAATTGAGGTTAATGGGTTTCACTTTGAATATTTATTATTAATAGACTAACCGGCAGGGGTTCCCAAATTGGTGTTCCGCGGAACACAATTTGGGAACCCCTGGACCGTCACTAACGTAATGCGTGAAACAAATTATTTCCCCAATGTGTCCTGACCTCCCCTCTGGGCCCCCGTGTATATTTATTTTTCGGACAGGACTTTTGAATTAATATACAGTGTGTATATATATATATATATATATATCTATGTGTGCCCCTCGGTGGTGTAGTGGTTAGCATGAATCCACTGGCTCCGGGTTTGATTCCCGGAGATGGCAGGCGGCGCTCAGTTCACCGAGCTATTCATCCTTCCGTAACCCTGGGTACCCAGTGGTAAAGACGTTGGGCTGGTTTTACACACACACACACACACACACATATATATATATACAGGGTGGGCCGAAAGTCTGGATCCATAGGAAAATATTTATTTTAATACATAAATTGCAACAAATGGTAAATACTTAAAATGAATATCAACTTTAACTCGTAAATGCGTATCCATGATACTCTACAGTGGTTCGTACTCCAGTATAACAACAAAATTATAACAAATGCTCAAATTGGCGGCCTCTGACATCGAGACACTTAGGGATGGAATTTATGATTTTTAATAATTCTTCGAATTGACGTTCTCGAGATGCGTGTTTCATTTGATAATCTTCTTGTTGACTTTACTGGACTATTCGTAAAGTTTCACATACCATTGCAGAGGTATTTTCATCAGTTGCAGTTTTTGGACGACCAGAACGCCGTCGATCATGTACACTTCCTGTTTCTTTGAAACGTTTAAACAACTTGCCAACAGTCGCATGTGTTACTGGATGCTTATCAGGATGATTTCTATTGAATTCGGTAGCAACTTCTCTGTGTGTAGCGCCCTGTCTTGCGTACATGAGCACAAGTTCTACCCGGTCTTCTGTTGTTAGATTCGAAGCCATTTCTGGGCTGAAATAAAAAAGTATTTGAGTATTTATACTGGAGTACGAACTACTGTACAGTATCACGGATACGCATTTACGAGTTAAAGTTGATATTCATTTTAAGTATTTACCATTTGTTGTAATTTATGTATTAAAATAAATATTTTCCTATGGATCCAGACTTTCGGCCCACCCTGTATATATATATTATATATATATATATATATATATATATATATATATATATATAGTACACTTGTCTATGCATTAGGTCATAGAAGATAAAGGAGTTACTTTTTTCACAAAGCACCGCTCCATGCATCCATACCCCCATTCACGGTAGGAGCAACTCGCAGCATCATTGCCAAGTGCATAGAATATCAGCATACAGTTTCAGAAAAAGTTCACTGAGAAACTAAAATTTATAGGAAGCACAAAAAAATACTAATTAGTAATCAATGGATTTTGATTTTGAAATTTGATTACTGTCACCAAAAAGAAAAAATATCGAAAGGAAAATAGAATAGTAACCGACTAGTCATTTTTTATGCTCTTTTAGAAATTTTATGTTTCTTGACAAACATTTTTCCCTCCAAACTATATATACTTATTGTTAAGATGACTTCCTACGACACACACACACTCAAAAGATTATAGGGAGAAATTTATTTAGCATTTTGCAAAAAACATACAAGATCACGACCGAACCAGATTATTAAATGTAATCTAACATTGTTTAAACTACTGAACAAAACAATTCTATTTGCATTAGTTAACCTGACTAAAATAAATAATATACAGTAAACCCTCATCCAACGCGGGGGTTAGGTTCCTCGAGAACGGCGCGTTAGGTAAATCCGCGTTGGACAAACTTAATACCTTATGGGATAAATTGGGGATACGTGAACGCGGCCGCGTAAAGTCTCCCATTATACTTAAATATGTAGATTTTTTATTCACACATAAATGAATGTCCTTACCTATATTGTATATGAAATAAGACCATAATAAAATCATAAACATAATGATATTTACATATGATAAATAAAAATATATTAAATGAAAATAGCACGTATCTTTTCTTCACTCTTTCGGATGGTGCGTATGGTAGACTCATTCACGTGATACTCGCGGCCAAGTGATGTTATGTTCATACTACCACGCAACTTATCTAGAATCTTTATTTTTTCGGCTACTGTCATAACCTTACGACTTTTCTCCTCTTCACTATCACTCGCAGATGCTTTGCATTTTGGTGCCATACTGCTGTCTAAGGGTAATAGCAAAACAACGGCAAAATATGACAAAAACAATCCAACACAACTTCACTGAACTTAACGCGGTAGCGGAACTGAGACAAGGGGTGATGCGAGGGGTGACGCGAGAGGGAGGGAGATGCGGGAGTGTTGCGCGCATTGGCACGCGTACAGTACTACTGTATTAGAGCGTGTTTGGCGGACCGTGTATAATCAAATTTTCGGCTTTCGGCAAATAATTGTTTGCATTTATTTTTCCGTGTATAAGCAAATTCGCGCTGGACAAACATGCGTTGGACGAGGGTTTACTGTTATACATACAGAGGGTTCACAAAAGTAAATAGACACCGGTTTTTCCATAGTTTTTGACAGACTTATTCAATCAGTATATTTGGAATTGTGTTCCTTTCCCCTTTGCATTATGTAAAGCTGACACACGTTATAGCATTCCATTGACAAGCTTTGTCATTTGTTCTTCAGGACAATCATCGTAGTGTCTATTTATTTTTATTTTTGTCTCTCTCTCTCTCTTCTCTATATATATATATATATATATATATATATATATACATACATACGAAGAAACTGGGCTGCTGATGGAGAGGAGTTCATGAAATCGATTCCGGGCGAGAACTTTGAACTGCAGACTTCCTCAGTGGTTTCGGGTTCCACGCTTAACTGTTGTTGGGGTAATAAGCTCGATCGTCGTCAGAATGAACAGTTCAGGCGAAAGCAAACACACACACACACATATATATATATATATATATATATATATATATATATATATATACACAACACCACACACACACACACACACACACACACACACACACACACAGTGGCGCTCATAAGTTTTCATACAGAGAAATATTTCAGTTATATTCGTCCTAATCTTTTGTATCATGCATATGATAGTTATGAAAAGTTTACCGTTCGTTTGGAAAAATTTAACAAATAAAAAACATTAGTTTAAATCCATCATATCATTTAAAACATCAAAGAATTGAGGAAATAGAAAAAAGTTAAAATTAAAATGCGAATGTTTTCTACATTTACTTACAAAATTATTTAATATTTTGTGTTCACCTTTTGCTTGAATGAATTCAATGATTCGTCTTGGGTATTTTCTACAAGGTTTTGACATCTCTCAGTAGAAATCTTTGCCCGTTCTTCCAAAGAAAATTGTTGTGATTCATTCAGATTCGAAGGATTTCTCTTGCGGACAGCTTTTTTTTCAAATCAAACTATAAATTATCGATTAAATTGAGATATGGGCTTTGACTGGGTCACTCGAGAGGCTTGAAATTCTTTTTGGAAGGCATTTCATAGTGTTCTTAATTTGTTTTGGATTATCAACTTATTGCTAGATCATTAACCCAACTGTGACACATTCGCAACTCCCGAACTGAAGGCAATACATTTTCTTCTAAAATTTCCTGATATTTGTTCGAATTCAAGATTTCATTGACGACAACAAGCTTTCCTGGACCAGAAGCACTAAAGTGGTGCACAAACTTTTTTGATGTGAGGGCCAAGCGAAGAAAATAACTAAGTGTATTAGCCTACTTACTTTCCATCTAAGTCATAAATTGGGTCACTTTTATATTCTAACTTTTTCATTGAATTGAAAAGACCCGTGGGGCCACTGAAAAGACCCGTGGGGGACACATTTGGCCCGCGGGCCAGGGTTTGTGCATCACTGCACTAAAGCATCCCCAAAGACGCAAACTACCGCCAGCCAACATGTTTAGCCGTAGGAGGAAGGGTGTTTTTTCCCTCGAATGCAATATTTGATTTTCGCCAATCGTTGTTCCCGAATAATTCAATTTTGGTCTCGTCTCTCCAGAGAACTTTTTCTAGCATGCAAATCCATCATTTTGATGATCCTTAGCCTACTTTAAACGAGTTTGTGCGCTTTTCGTAGCAGAGGTTTTCTTCGTGTTAAAGGGATAGACATTGATCTTAGACACGTTTTAATGTTTGGTAAATATGACCTGCAGTCACTCGTGGATTTGCAGCAGCCATTCTTTCAATCCGTTTAGCTGCTCATTCTGAAATCTTGCAAGGTCATGCACACTTTCATGCAGTTTTGATTATTCCAAAGCCTTTCCATTTCTTTATAACTACAGCAACTGTCGTAAATGGAATTCGAAATTCTTCCCCTATCTTCCTATAACTTTTCCCTGACTCGTGTGCAGCAATAACAAATCTCTTAAGATCTGTAGACAGCGCTTTACCAAAACGACCCATTTCTTATTAATAGCTTGTACAGTCATCCGTCTTCCATGACGATTTCCAGAGAAATTCTAGAATTCAAAATTGTCAACAGTCTTTAATCAATAAACAGCCAACTACTGAAAAAAAATTTAAGTGCTTGAAGCCTAAGGTGGACACATAAAGCATTAAATAATTTTGTAAGTAAATGTATGAAAACTTTTGCATTTTAACACTTTTATTTTACTCAAATTCTTTGATGTTTTACATTATATGTTGGAATTAAAATGATTTTTTTATTTTAATTTTTTCCAAACGAACGATAAACTTTTCATAACTAGTCTTGGCACGATACAAAAGATAAGGATTACTATAGGGTGTACACAAAGTCCTTTCCCGATTATAAATTTTAATAATTACATGAAATCCAAAGAAGACAGTAATGCTTTGTTTTGCATGTTGTTGTATAACACATCAAGTTTTTTTCTTGGTATGTTAGTGCATGAGAGGGTGATAGGCCCATTCTTCTTTGCTGAAAAGAATGTTACGGCACAAGTGTACCTGGAGATGCTTGAGTTCTTTGTAGCTCCCCGGTTGGAAGACCTTCAACCACCATCATTTTACAGCCTCCACATTGGGGTTTGTTAGCGCGTGAGTTCTTGAACTCCCGGAAGATAAATTGAGCCCGACGGACTGGTGCCGTGGCCTCCACGATCCCCCGATATCACACCCCTGGATTTCTCCCTCTGGGGATATGTAAAGGATTATGTTTACTATACTCCTGTTGCTGACATTGACACTCTTCGTGCAAGGATTTGCGATGTCATCAACAGTGTCACGAGAGATATGCTAGCGAACGTATGGCATGAACTCGAATTTCGCTTGGATGTGCTACTTGTAACTAACGGCGCACAAGTTGAGATTTAATGAGAAACATAATAAACTTGATTTGTTATGCAACAACATGCAAAACAAAGCATTACTGTGTCTTCTTTGGATTTCATGTAATTAAACCTTATAATCTGGAAAGGACTTTGGGTACACTATAACTGAAATACTTCTCTGTACGAATACTTTTGAGCGCCACTGCATACAGGGTGTTTCATAACCGGTCTGCCATACTTTGGGGGGTGATAACGAGTAAAAATGTTAATACAACATCAGTGCTATTTCCAACCGTTAGAGCTACGGACGTTTTAAGGTGCACGGAAAAAAATAAACGAGAGTATTAATCCGATGTATTTATTGCTACATTTTATGAGATACATTTTATGAATGTTCAAAATGTCCGCCTTGGTTTTCAATGCACAGCCTTACTCGTTCTAGACGAGAGTCCACTGCCCATTGAATCATTTCGGGATGTTCTCGTATGTAAGCAGAGGCATCCATAATCCGACGCAAGAGTTACCCTCTCGTTTGTACTTTGGTCTTGTAGACTATTTTTTTCATAAGGCCCCATAAAAAGAAATCTGACGGGGTTAAGTCCGGAGATCTCAAGAGCCACGATATTGGACCAGCACGACCAATCCCACGATTCCCGTACCGCTGATTCAAGTAATCCACAACATGACGACTAAAATGTGGTAGCGCCACATCGTGCTGAAAGAACATCCTGCGCCTTGTCTCCAAGGGCATGTCCTCCATCAAAAGTGGCAATTCGTTCGTCAGGAAGTTCAGATAAATATCAGCAGTTAATCGTTGTTCCAAAACGAACGGTCCAATCAGCTGATCTCCAATTATACCGCACCAAACATTCACCGAGAATCTATGTTGAAAGTTTCCTTCAACGATACCGTGGGGATTATCGGCGGACCACAAGCGGGAATTTCGTCTATTGTTAATTCGATCCCGCATGAATTGTGCTTCATCACTAAACAGTATGCGATTAAGAATTTGGTGATGCATAACCATCCACTGGCAAAATTGAACACGTTTATCGTAATCATCCGGTTGAAGAGCTTGCACACGTTGCAAATGATGGGGATACAAACCCTCATCATGTATGGTTCGCCATACACGCAATGCGGATTCACCAATTCGTCTAGAAATCCTTCGAACACTGGTAGTTGGGCTACGTTGTACTAGGCCCAGTATGCGCTCCTCCACAACAACGGGTCGTCGTGCTACATATTCTTGATTATGTGGAACAACTGTAATTGTTTCCCTTAATCTCTGGTGTGTGTCACTAAACACTTGCCTATTCGGTATTCGGCGGTTCGGAAAACGTCTTCGATATTCCTCAACTGCCGCTCTGCTGTTACCATCACAGAATCCATAAATGAAATGGATATCATCGTATTCAGCTGGTGTGAACTGTTCATTCATTTTGATTGTTCACCTTAGCGCAACACAGTGTCTCGTACCACAGATCAGAACCAACTGAAAGAAAAACTGAGGATTAGTAGTGGTAACTTCGTTAACCAAAACTACCACCAGTGCTGCCATCTATCGAATTACACACGAGTAGGGATTTGTTGCACATCTTAAAACTTCCGTAGCTCCGCAACGGTTGGAAATAGCACCTATGTTGTATTAACTTTTTTACTCGATATCACGCCCCCCCCAAAAAGTATCAGACCGGTTGTGAAACCCTTAGTCTAAATAAGTGTTCTAAGCTAAAAAAAGGAATCTAGACACGAAGACAAACGCGATAGGTACATAAAACATATGGGTTTATTAACCTTAATTAAACATGTTCACTGTTCAATGTAATCACCATTTTTATTTGTGCCATAATATTCAACCTTATACAAATGTTTGACATAATATTTTGGAAATACCTCAGTTGCAATGTTGTCTATTACCTCATAGACTTCGGTCTTTATGCCTTCAAGTGTTTTAGACTTGGTAGAATATATCCTGTCTTTTATGCAACCCAACGAAAAAAGTGAGTGAGTGTGAGGTCAGATGAGTATGGGGGCCATTCTACTGACTCATGAAGGGAGATTAGTCGTCCGGAAAAGTGCCTCCACTAAAAGTTACGAGTTTCACAAGCAATGTGTGAAGGTACTCCATCCTGCTGAAACCACATCTGAAGTAATGCAGTTATGGCCTTACTAGGTTATATTCTATTGGTAGCGGTTTCGTCTTTTCCTAATTTCGTAGAAATTAAGAAAAGGGTATTGCTTTAAGTATGAAATGGTGAAAGAACGGTTTTAATATACAATATTTATTAGTTATTAAGTAATGAAAGATTAGAAATGTATAGGCATATGCATAATGTAATGAATACTGTTACATAATGACTTAATGGACGCAACTGCGACGAGTCCGTGCCGTATAGTACGGCACAGCTGCCTGAAGCACGTGTTTTGTTTCATCTGTACTCTTATGGACAGCGCACTGAGAACGGGATAATGTAAACAAAGAAAGAAAAAAGTTAATTTAATCGAAAGACAGAATAAAAAAAAAAAAACACGCATGCATGCGCAACGAAACTGAAGACAGGAGATACCCCGATTTATCAGCAAGTTTATACCCAAAATCCATAAGGTACTTCAATACTACGAGTATTTCCTTTATGTATAATTAGCAAAAAACTGGTCGGACACAACTTACAGTGTATATATATGTTAGCGGCAATAAGCGAAATCAGGCACTAAGATAATGCCTAAGCAATAAGTTGGAAGCTAAGAATGCATATAGCATTGGTTACAATGGTCACTTTCACTGTTTATGTTATGTTAGGTTAGGTTATATTTATTATTATAGATATATAAATAGGCATTATACTTATGATTATATGCATTCTTAGCTTTCAGCTTATTGCCTAGGATTTAAGCTCAATGATGGATTTCGCTCATTGCCGCTAACATACAGTATATACACTTATTATTTACTCTTTAATGCAAAAAGAAATTAGTAAGATACTTTAAAATCCTATAATCATAAGACCTCACGTCGATGGAGTAAAAATAACTGTATGGGTCTCGAATTCTGAGCTCAAAGGACAAACTCAACACAAGGAAAGAAACACGGACTCCTACTTCGTTATAAATGAGGACCTCTGGTAACCTGGATTCAAGACCAATAATACGAGCTTCCGGTCATCAAATCAACCTGAAAACAAGTAATGTCAAAAAATAATGAATAGAAATTCATCAACTCTCTGAAATGTGAAATCACTTCAATTCCTTTGAAAAACTTTGATTATCAAACTAGTGAAACTAAACCATATTAATATTTCCAATCCACGAAACGACGACTTCAATTGACAAACCTAATTCCTAAGCTTAACCTCTTTTGGACCACTGGGTCGAATTTGTACCGTTTCCCATACATGCACTCATAACTTAACCCTACAAAAACTTCAGAATTAGAGGTTAATATATTTAACACAAACAATAGAGCTTAACAATTAACACCTTTCTAAATCAATATCTAAACAACAAAATCACTAGCAGGAAAAATGGCGCTTCATCCAAGTAGTAGCCGTGCAAAAAGTGAAGGGGCTGGAGGATGCCAGTGCACTGAGGGGAAACGAGGAGTAAACGTGTGGAAATGGAAAAAGGAGTGAGGGGGAAAGATTGAAAAAAAATAGAGGAAAAGAGGGGAAAAGAGGGAAAGGAAAAGTTTTTAATCACAGCTGTATAAACAATGGGTTTGATAAGGGGGAGTGGTGTAAGATAAAGAGGAAGGTCATAAGGAAATAAATAAATAAAAATAAAAATAAAGACACCCACACATCCACACACACACACATATATATATATATATATATATATATATAATATATATATATATATATATACAGTATATGGTGGCGGGGGAGTGAGGGAACGACCTACAACCAATTCCCCTCCTGCTATATATATATATTACACACAGACCATGCATAGAACAAGGAACTCTTCTGGGGAAATTAAATCCACTACAGTCCGAACAAGTAATGGTAAATGACAAATACTATAGTTTTTCTTTTTCATGCTGGAAACCCAACGTGGGCAACGGGTCACCAGCAAAGAGGCCCAGAAATATAGCTTCCATCACAATTATTTATGTTAAACCAGAAACAGAAATTGTAAATTGCATTTATTTTATCAATAAACGTTATTCAATCTAATTTAATTCAATTCGACCACAGCCGAATCTAGTGTCATGAAAATTAGTTTTTACTGCTTCATAACCCTAAGCTACCTCGTGTTTTAAGTATCCTTATCAGATACCAACTACCAAGAAACTGGAGAACTCAAAAAGCGATTTTATACCTATGATTCTCCCTTCATTGACACGTAATCAGGGATGTTAATTTAGCTTGTTTTTAATCGAGGAAGATTAATAATCACTTAATAATCAGTGAAGAAGGGTACAAGGTAGCATAGCATTCAGGTCAACTAATGCAGCTCACTGTTCTAACCCACAGATTTTATCACCAGCATCACCAGGCGCCGAACTCCCGACCTCAGTACCTTATTCAAATATGGTAATGGGGTAAAATTTTAGTGAATATTAAGTTATTAACATCTTTCTTTGAAGACATTTAGATGATAATCCAGACCTTTAACAGAGGAACTTATTAATATAATATCATCGATATACACAAAGTTATTTATCTTCATGTCATCTACTGGTTGCTATACTGGTCAAAATATACATTCCATCGCCAAGGATATAATTCAATTTGCCTCAATACCTCTTATTTATATTGCTTTTCACAGCATTTTGAAAGGTAGAGAATTCACTTTATACTGAGACAAATACTGAGGTATTAATAGAAATTTTATGGAAAAATATATTAGGAATTATTATCATTCTCTTGTTTTAAATTCCGCGTTTCTCTTGTTTAAGATTGAATATTCTCTTCCTCATTCCTTTATCTCGGAACGGCTACAAAAATATCCTTTGTAAATAAACTGACTGAATAGTTTTGGAAAAATTCGTTAGTCATTCGTATAAATAATCAGATATGGTGATGAATCCCTGACTTCAGGAATATAACTCGAATGTATATACTGTGTATATATATATATATATATACAGTATATATATATGGTTTGTTTCAGAGAATGAGAGATCGAATGTACTGGGTGATCCAGATAAATGGGACCCATAAAAAAAAGCCAAATATTCTTAATATTTAATTCCTTTCATAAAAACTATATATCATTCGAAAGAGTAGAGTTACAAGTTTATTATGAAATATTAATTTTTTAAAAATGACTCCTTTCAAATGTGCTCCATTAGTTGCCAAGCATTCCAGTGTTCTCGCTTTTAAGTTTTGCATCACTTTTGCAAGAGTGTGCGGTGGTATGGCCTGTATCTCATTTGTGATGGCGTCCTTCAATTCTTGCAAGGTCGTTGGGTTATTTCTGTAGACCCTACTTTTTAAATATCCCCAGAGATAATAATCTAAGGGAGAAAAATCCGGAGACCTTGCGGGCCATTCAACGTCTCCAAATCTTGAGATTAACTCGCCTGGAAACGTTTGACGAAAACTGCCATGCAGTTCCTCGTGGTATGGCAGGTAGCTCCGTCTTGTTGGAACCAGTGGTTTTCTAGACAAAGATCTCTTAATTTAGGAATAAGGAAATCGGTCAACATTTTTCGTAGCGATCACCATTTACAGTGACCGTGTTTCCGGTGGAATCCTCGAAAAAGTACGGCCCTATGATCTGAGATGCAGTAAGACCACACCAAACAGTTACACGCTGACTATGCAACGGGACTTCGGTAATATTCAATGGATTTTCTGTTGCCCAGAAACGACAATTTTGTTTGTTTACAGTTCCATTCAAGTGAAAATGGGCTTCGTCTGACATAATCAAAGTTGCTAGAAAATTGGTGGTGTCATTTACCTTCTGTTGGATCCATTGACAGAATTGTCGTCTTCGTGCGAAATCTCCATCGTTTAGTTGTTGCACTGTTTGAATTTTATATGGAAAGAGCATTAAATTTTGCTTGAATATACGGTATGTTGTTCCATATCCAACTCCTAACAGCTGAGAAGCACGTCTGATGCTTATGTTAGGATTATCCTGCACAATTTCATGAGTTCTGTTAATGATCTCGTCTATCCTTGCTGTGCGCACTCTTCCAGTTGGTTTTCTTTTTCCACTGCTGCCAGTTATGGAAAAATTTCTGACACACCGACGGATTACTTTCTTAGAAGGTGATTTTGACATCTGAAAATTTGTTTTGAAAGATCTTTGAGCTGAAACTACACTTCTTCAATGCTCATAATATTGCTCAGTTATGAAACGCAGCTGTTCCACAGTCCATGCAGTCATTTTGAAGGGTTAGTTTTAACTAACACTTTTATTTTGTTTTGTATCTTATCTTGTCTTGTATTGTCAAAACCTATACAATCCTGTACAAACTTGTAACTATCCTCTTTCGAATGATGCGTATGATTTTATAAAAGGACTTATACTTTAAGAGTTACAGGGGTTTCTTTTGGGTCCCATTTCTCTGGATCACCCTTTAGAATGCGTTTCTTTGATTTTTACTACAACTGTGCAACTAAGTACCATACCCGGGCGATGTTACATAGATAAGAGGGCCAGCATTCAGTCTCTTTTATATATATATATATATATATATACATTCAACTGCAAAGAACACGCAGTATAAATAACGTAAAGAACGACGCTTGTATAGGAGATATTCCGCGCAAGACGAGAAAGAGAAAACAACAAATGAAAAAATGAAGTACCACCTGGGAATCGAACCCGGGATCTTCCGATTGCCGGTCAGACGCGATAACCACTACACCATGGACTTCACTCTTCCAAATGCCGTAATTCCTCTACATACTCGCAGAAACCAATGCCCCAAGGGGGCACCTCCCGCATGCCGTAACATTATATACATTCAACTGCAAAGAACACGCAGTATAAATAACGTAAAGAACGACGCTTGTATAGGAGATATTCCGCGCAAGACGAGAAAGAGAAAACAACAAATGAAAAAATGAAGTACCACCTGGGAATCGAACCCGGGATCTTCCGATTGCCGGTCAGACGCGATAACCACTACACCATGGACTTCACTCTTCCAAATGCCGTAATTCCTCTACATACTCGCAGAAACCAATGCCCCAAGGGGGCACCTCCCGCATGCCGTAACATTATATACATTCAACTGCAAAGAACACGCAGTATAAATAACGTAAAGAACGACGCTTGTATAGGAGATATTCCGCGCAAGACGAGAAAGAGAAAACAACAAATGAAAAAATGAAGTACCACCTGGGAATCGAACCCGGGATCTTCCGATTGCCGGTCAGACGCGATAACCACTACACCATGGACTTCACTCTTCCAAATGCCGTAATTCCTCTACATACTCGCAGAAACCAATGCCCCAAGGGGGCACCTCCCGCATGCCGTAACATTATATACATTCAACTGCAAAGAACACGCAGTATAAATAACGTAAAGAACGACGCTTGTATAGGAGATATTCCGCGCAAGACGAGAAAGAGAAAACAACAAATGAAAAAATGAAGTACCACTGGGAATCGAACCCGGGATCTTCCGGCATGCGGGAGGTGCCCCCTTGGGGCATTGGTTTCTGCGAGTATGTAGAGGAATTACGGCATTTGGAAGAGTGAAGTCCATGGTGTAGTGGTTATCGCGTCTGACCGGCAATCGGAAGATCCCGGGTTCGATTCCCAGGTGGTACTTCATTTTTTCATTTGTTGTTTTCTCTTTCTCGTCTTGCGCGGAATATCTCCTATACAAGCGTCGTTCTTTACGATATATATATATATATATATCGGCAGATTCACAATATTTACTCCTGATAATAAGGAAGAGATACATTGGAAATCCTCATTAAACTAGACGGAATTAATGTGTCAGAACAATAAATTTAAATGACAAAGGTTAATAATAATAATAATATTATTATTATTATTAGTAGTAGTAGTAGTAGTATCATTATAACTGTAAATAAGGTTTAAATTAAAATTCAAAGCTACAAGTCGTAATTTGCAATTATTCAATTTCCACAAAAATGTTGAAATACCATGAGAACATTATATATCCTTACCTAACACCTACACCTATTTCATTCCAGTCATTCAAAGTACCATTCGCTCTTACAAATACAATTTCTTATATAATTTTACACTCATCAATAACACACCGAACACTTTATACCGAACACTTGCCAATATTTACCTCATCATGTGCGTTCACCAAAATCTGCAATCAGTATCTTTAACTTCTATGCTTTCTCCATTAACTGCTGCACTGTAAACAACTCATTCATAATGAAGCATCCTCTGTCTTTCCTGAAACTTACTTGTTCAGCACCAATCATACCCTCACTTACCATCCTTACTCTCTCATACAGTATCCATACACCTTACTCGGATCACTCTGTCCGATTAATTCTACACCGATTAATTCTTGTACTCTTTCTTATCACTGTTAAACAAAGTCATCACAAATGCTTTCATTCACTCCTCAGGTTCCTTCCTCAAAATTCATCTTCATCAATCATGGTGATAATTGATTTAGTATGGGTTACTGTCCTCAGTGAAAAGTGTGTGTGTGTGTGTGTGTGTGTGTGTGTGTGTGTGTGTGTGATTGCCGACCGACTCCCAAACATTGAAATGGAGTAGTTTATTGGTGAAAAACAAAATCATTTGAAAATAATATCACTGTTCTATCTAAGAAATATTAAATGTTACGTTCAATTGTAAAGTATGAATAAAATGAATCTTGAATATTTTTAGTGAAATTTAGTTCCCATACATCATTTAATGTTTACTCAGCTGTTACGTTAGACATTTGTGCCAGCTAAAGTAAATTCCAAGAAAACCATTTTTCGTAAATTGAATTAGTAATTACCAAATGTTTAAAAATAAGTAAAGTCTATGATTATAGATTTGGGACAGAAAAAATATTTTAAATACAAAACCTCTCAGATTTTAGATATATTTTTATCAAGTATAGATAATTAGATATATATATATATATATAACGGTATATTTTTTATCATAAATTGCCAACATCCCCAACAATAGCATCTTTCTCTTTCACCATGAAAATAACTGGCTACTCCATTCCCATATTCATTACAAACCGCACCTATATAAAAGATACGTCGACGACACTTTTCTCCTCTTTTACAATGCCAACCACGCCCCCCCTTTTTTTCTTAATTATCTCAATTTCCAACACCAAAACATCAAGTTCACTAAAGAAGACGAAGCCAACAACGTCCTACCGTTTTTAGATTTAGCAATAACAAAACAAAATTTCTCACTCATGATACACACAGACCGTGCATGTGCCTTGAAAAGTGGACGCTCAATTTTGCCAGTTGAGGCTTAAGTTTTAGTTTTTGGCTAAAAATACAACAGTTACCCCTTTTCCGTTGATGTATTCAATCCGACGCGAATGCAACGAGTCTTTTGCTTATATTGAGGTTCCGGACATAGTAGGCTAGGTGTAGCTGTAACCCCAAGATCCTGTCCCAAAGCTGGATCCTATCTGCTTTGCAGATAGCTGGTGAGGGAAGCTATATTTTTGGGGCCTCTTTGCGAGTGACCCGTTGCCCACGTCGGGCTAACATAAAGAAAAAACTAGGGTGTGTCATTTACCACCATCCTTATCTTATACCATTCTTCCTTATTAAACCCATTGTTTACACAGCTGTCATTAAAATTTTGCTTTTTCCCCTTTTCCCCTCTTTTCCCCTCACTGGCACTGGCATCCTCCACCCCTCTCACGTTTTGCACTTATACTACTTCCATCCCAAAATTTTCCCACATCACCGCCACGAGTTCATAAAGCACATTATTCATTGACCCTACCGCCTTAACCTGAATTTAATCCGGCTCCCCGGGGCTTCGCTACCTCGTGCCTCTACAATATAGGTATATGCGGAATAAAACCTCAATAATAAAATATACTTACATTATAAAATAACAGGCAAATAAAAATAGGACTAATTTTTTGGGACACCCTATATACATATATATATAATATATATATATATATATACAGTATATGTGTATCCAATTTAATAGTTTAGCCTACTTATTTCAAACTGACTTTTTTTTAGTTCCGATTAACATAACATAATTTAACTTTTTTTAGTTCTTGAACTTTCACAGGACACTTTGACCTATTCTGTGTAACTTTACCCAAGAGTTTTAATGTAAAAATTCGATTACTTTGATTCTTTCACTTGGTCTTGTTTACTCGTTTTACATATAACTACAAACATTTTAAATTTCAGGAAGATAAATTTGAGGACTAACTTTGAAGGTTCTTGAAAACATTTTCGTTTGGTCTCGCCTTGTTACACTTTTTCAAACTGAGGTTAAATTTAAAATCTAATCATGCATACCGTAAAAGCTATTTTTTTGAAAGGATGCTGACATCGAGGCAATGAAAAAATAAGACTTTTATCTTGATAAAACAGTTGGTAATACATCTATGATATATATATATATATATATATATATATTATATATATATACAGTATATATTTCACATATTAAATATTTGAGGTTATCTCAAAACGCGTAGAGAGGTTTCTAGTAGTAAAGATGTCCTTTTTAAGTCTTAAGATAAAAGTTTCAGAAAAGAAATCAAAGTCAAAACAAACTTTCAATTTTTTGACATCTTGTTTTGACTTTCTCTGACTGCCATTTTCAAACTTTTATCTCAGTACTGAAAAGGTAATTTTTACTGAAATGCCCTCCAATGGGAATTATTGTGTACTATATATATATATATATATATATATATATATATATATATATATATATATATATATATATATATATATATATATACGTATATTGCTTTTATCTGGAAAGAAAAAGGTTCCGAAACTTTGCTATAAATTTCCTAAAACTTTTGCCAGTTGTTACCCCACTTCCTGGCCATCCTAATCGCCACCCCCACCCCCCATCCCTAAAAAAACCTTCCTTTTTCTAAAATTTTGTCGGTTAACAAAATAAATAAATAAAATCGGAATTAAAATAAAAACATTCAATTTCTTGGCATGTTGAAAATAAAAGGTACCGTAACGCGGTAACGGAACGCCGTTCCGGCACGTTCCGCCAGAAAAAAATGTCATCTATATATATATGTGTGTATGTATGTGTGTGTGTGTGTGTGTGATGCAAACCCACAAAGAAAAAGAAAAGCAATTCCAAGGCCTTTCGTGTCCTTCAGGGAATGAAGAGCTGTACTATTGAATACACAAAACACCTTCGAATCCTTTTTTCTTTTCCATGTTTAAGTGTGAAATTCTTCCCATATATACATATAACACCCAAACAACCTGGTACTTAAGAGGGCAGGTTATAAATCTGAAGAACACGGGTTCGAACACCAGGTCAGATTTTGTAATTTGAGATTAGAGTGATTAAGGCGTTTCCTCCAATGGGCGTTCCTTGGTGGGGGTCGTAGTTCGGAATTCACGTTAAAATGTAGGTCGTCCACACCCCGCCCCCATGGCGGACAGCAAGTTTGATCTTCGTCTTGATGGATAACAAGTCGGGAGGAACTTTTTTCCAAACTGGTGTAGTGGTTAGCGTCGCTGACTACGAATCCACCGACCCCGGGTTTGATTCCCGGTAATGGCAAGGCGTCTAGGAGAATTTGTCTAAAACAATTCGTCTAAAATACAATTTGTCTAAATCAATTTGTCTAAAATACAATTTGTCTAAAAATAATTTGTCTAAAATACAATTTGTCTAAACAAACAATTTAATATAATATGGCATACAAATTGTTGCCTGATGTACAATGCTATTTATTACTTGCCACGCCCCATCTTAAAAGGTTACCTCTTGTGCGGAATAGTACATCGAAATAGTTTGTCTAAAATAGTTTGTCTAAAAATAATTTGTCTAAAATACAATTTGACTAATAACTGAAGATAACTAGAAATGCATTTGTCTGCTTGATAAATTTGGAGTGAGGATGAAAAGATTGAAAATGGGTTGATTTTATTTCATAATATACCTAACCTAACCTAACCTAACCGGGTTATGGGTTCCGGGATAACTGATTTCGATGTACTATTCCGCACGAGAGGTAACCTTTTAAGATGGGTCGTGGCAAGTAATAAATAGCATTGTACATCAGGCAACAATTTGTATGCCATATTATATTAAATTGTTTGTTTAGACAAATTGTATTTTAGACAAATTATTTTTAGACAAATTGTATTTTAGACAAATTGTTATTAGACAAATTGATTTTAGACAAACTATTTTAGACAAATTGATTTAGACAAATTGATTTAGACAAATTGTATTTTAGACGAATTGTTTTAGACAAACTCGCCTGATTCGAATGGCAAGAGATGCTTATCTCACTCAGCTGTTCATCCTTCCATACAAAAAAAAAAAAATTGTTTGATAGATAAATGGGTACCACTCGGGATGTTCATTTCTCTAGAAGTAACGGTAAGTGATTCCTTGGGGCTTCTTTCGAACGCTTTTCGAACAGATGTACGCTCTCTTCAATGATAGCTGGTCTACCGGAACGCGGTCTATCTCGCACTGAACCTGTCTCTTCAAATTTTTTCATCCAGTTTCTTATTGCATGTTCAGATGGTGAATTTTTGTTGTACAGTGGCCGGAAACTGCGTCTCACTAATGTAACAGATTTCAACTCGGCTAACTACAACACGCAGTTTACATTTTCTTCAGCTGAAGCCAGAGAGGGGTTAAGTCGGGTGGATCCATTTGCAACAAAAACAAAACAAAAAAAAACAGACGAATTAAATGCTGTATTGTTGGGGTGTGATATGTGCGGATATGTTAAAACGTAAATACGGGTGTGAACTATGAAAACAAAAACTAAGAATCATAAATTTTCATATGTGCTATTTTCTTCTATTTGGAATAACTAAAAAGTTATTTATTTTTAAAACTCTCCGAACTTTATAAAAACCCTGTAAATATATAATCAAATTAAGGTGTGTGTGTGTATGAGAGAGAGAGAGAGAGAGAGAGAGAGAGAGAGAGAGAGAGAGAGAGAGAATTTCCGTTCTCTTGCAAACAAGAGAAAAGTCATTTCGTTCATAAATTCAAAAGTAGCTTAGATTGAAGCCTTTTTAATTCTAATGAGCTGAACTGAAATAATCCTCTTTAATGTAATAGAATTTTTAAAATTAGCATTCTGCCCTCTTGTAATTTCATACGAAATAAAGGAGTAAATAAAATAAAAAAATAAATAAATAAATAAATACAGTGTGTTCCATAAATCACCGTAGGATTTTATTTAATCGACCATGGGTCGAGCCTGAGCCGTCGTTCGAAACCATCAGAAGATGAGGCAACGTTTAATACTCCGGTGCTTTATGAGATAGTTTGTATAAATAAATAAATTAGTAACCAAAATAAATGTTAATAAAACTGTTGCCGAGACATTTAAAGGAAGGATAAGAATGAATACGTATCATATATTAGTATACAAGTATTAAGATGGAATCGGAATGATGAAAGTTTTCCTCTGAAGAAGCAAATGATTGATTGGCTGAAAAGCCCTTGTTGCCTATAACCTAAACAAATGTGTTGCCCTTTGCTATAAATTACTTTATTATTTTTTTCCAAAAAGTTTTTTAAGAAGAATATGAATGCGACGACAACAATACACGGACGGACGATTTATCTCGACGATCAGATAAATTAACGTAAGCATGTTTTCGGTTTAATCCTTGTCACCTCGTCAGTGATAAACTAAAATAAGATTTCCGTGTTAGAGTGCGTGCAAGACATAATAATTATTTTAAATTAAATTTCAACGTGATAAAAGTTAGGGACAACCCTCGATGGTCAGTTTATCCTTGAATAATAATTTTAATTTCAATTTTTCTGTACGACAAGAATAAAGCATAAAGTAGTCGTAAAACGAATAACGGACCTTTTCCAGTTTGTGTACCGTTTTTCATATAATTTATTTTTGCTTCTTTTCAGATCAAAAATGAGTGATCAAAAATGAGTTCTTCATAACCTAACCTAACGTAACTTAACCTAACCCACATTATAACTTTCGTCACTTGGACACAGGATGTTTAATGCTGTATGTAATGTACTGTAGAAAACGGTACATAAACTGGAAAACGTCCCGAATAACATATACCAACACATAAATATAATTTTATAATTTTATAATGTGTGTAGTATAATTACTTTATAGTTCATAAGAGCCCAGTAAAGCCTAAAGCTTAAGGGTCAAATAAAATAAAATAAATAGTCCCGCTTCACAATTATTTGTCATTGTAAATTGTAAAACCAATAAAGGTTATTCGATTCAATAATAATACGTAAATGTGGTATATTAACACTGTAATAAAGTATTGGTCATCCCATAAGTAATGCGGCATTTTTTAATTTTTTTTTTTCCATTTTTATCATTATTTTACGGATAGAAATCAAAAACTCTTTGAAGTTATTTATATTTAAATAATATTTATTTAAATATAAATAACTTCAAAGAGTTGTTTGATTTCTATCCGTAAAATAATGATAAAATGGAAAAAAAAAAAATTAAAAAATACCGCATTAATTATGGGATGACCTAATAATAATCGTAAACTATAAACCTATACAGTTTTTAACTTTTAATCATTAACAAAAACATGTTACACATCAATAGTTATAAAAATTACATCAAAAGTCGTAAGAAACTCTTTACAAAGGCCATGGTTACAGTGTGAGTAGTAAGTTGTTAAATTCGTTTCTTCCATTGCCTTAAGGATAAGTGATTTTTATATCAGTCAGCCTGAATGTGATGCGGGATAAATACCATGGAGATTATTTTTGTTCGTTTTTGTAATAAATATACTCCTCCTACGTGGGTTCCATCCACATTGAGGACTTTTGAGCAATTCCTCACTAAAAATTTCATAACTCCTCACCAATGAAGTAAGAAAGTGAGAGATAAGTTGTGAAAACAGGTCTTTTGTTACTTCGAAAACGTATTTGATGATTTTAACTTATAACTTCTTGCTCAGATAATATGACAGTTTTATATTTTCTGGGCCATCAGAAGCCTTGGAACCACATTACAATATACTGGGTGTCCCATTCGAAATGAAACAACTTTGAAACCTTATAATTTTTTATTGAATGATGCAAACAATGTAATATTCACACAGTAAATAGTCAATGTCAAAGTTTCGTATGATATATGTGAATTATAACATTTAGATATATTAGATATATTAGATACATTAGATACATTGTGCATAACATAATGTTTCCTTTTGTTAAAATCTTCACATATTATATGCTAAACAATTTGAAGTTTATATGGATAGAGCTGCAGCCGCTTGCGCACAACTCTATGCACAGTTGAACGAGGAATCTGCAGTCCGACACTGGCACGACGAATGGACTTTCTCGGGCTACTACCAAAGGCGCCGCGTATTCGTTCAACATCATCTTCCGATCTTGTTCGCCCTCCAGAGTGTTCCTTTAGAACACTGCCAGTCTCCTCAAATTTCTTGGTCCATGCATATAGGTCTCTTCTGGTGGGTGGTTCCTTGTGAAAGGTTGTACGGAATCGCCGTTGCACCAGAGTAGGGGACTTCAACTCGGCCAGCCATAACACACATTCCGCTTTTTCTTGTGGGGTGAACATAATTCAATCTGAAACAAACAAAAAACATTACGACAAAAACTTATGCATATGGTGTAGTAACTGGCAAAGTTTCAACATTCTCACATTAATATTTTAAAAATTACAGAGTTTCAAAGTTGTGTTTCATTTCGAATGGGACACCCAGTATTAATAGTGTCGAGATTTAAAGTCCGACCTCCATGATTATTTAACCCTTTCTTGCATCGTATTCAGTATACTGAACATTTAAAATTACCTAATATCACTTCAAATATATATATTTTGTCCAAGAAATCTGATTTTAATGTAAAGAAAATGGATGAAAGTTTGTGTCAAACTTCAGTAGATGGATGTACTGTCAAAAATAACAGTATAATGACAGTTCCAAAATGGATAGTGCTGGAAATGGCAGGTAAGGCCTATTTTTCTCTTACTTTATTCGTTATAATGTGTAATTAAACGAACTCACAATACAGGAATTATGTATATTATAAATATTAAATCGTATAATGATACATGTAAGATGTATTATCGAGCATATAATAGTTATATCGTGTTTAACTAGGGTTACCAGTATATGTATTTTGTTCAGTTTACTGAATAAAATGCTGAAGCACCTTACGCATATACCCAAAAACTTTAAAATTGTTTGTTTTTATATTTGTTTTTCAAGTAAACATTTTGGTTCTCTCTCTCTCTCTCTCTCTCTCTTTTTATATATATATCTGTGGCAATCGGTGACAATTATGTATAGAGAAGGATGCATAGCCTATTTTTATATATATATATTATATATATATATATATATATTATATATATATATATATATATATATATATATATATATATATATATATATATATATACACATTAGTGCGGAGTGAAACACAACTTTTTATTTCAAATTTATTTGCCTCACTTGTTTTTTGGTGTATTAGAACATGAAAATGATGTATTCAGTCATTTAATGTTTGTAACTCAAACCATCTCTCGCATTTTTACATAAAAGCAAAATGGCCATCGGCCGGTTGTCCATAAATAAAAATATGCTCATAACATAAAAACTAAGTGTTCTTTCAAAAAAAATAATTGAAGAAAAACGCTTTATAATGCAAAACTATAGTTAAAAAAACACAATTGTGTATACATTGTATTGAAATAAAATTGTATCTGGTCTCACTTGGTTGGATGCCGTAAATCAATTACATTTGAATACGATATAAAACCCGTTCATCTCAAATATTATTATTTTTTCAGGAGAAGCATCAGACCCTTTTTGGTTTTAACTGAGGGAAGCAGAGAGCGACTTTTTATTCTCGACCTAATAAATCCGTCTCTTGATTCCTATGATATTACTGATGCTGATGCATCTGTAACTAACTTCACGGCTCTTTCGACGTTCTGTGTGTGAATGGGGTATTGCTCAACTTGAAACATTTTGTTTCGTACTCAAGCAATTCTTCATCACACAATTTAGAAGTGAGAGTGGTTCACTGATATGAATCCTATCCCAGAAGATGATGTCTGTCCAATGTGATTCTTTGAAGTTCAATTCTGGTACTCTAACTTCTCTGATTTTCCTTGTATTGGCTTCCTTACACTTTCTTGTCTGTATTATTCGATCGATTGCAACTTTGCGCAGCTTTTGATCACATCTGACAGCATGATAGAAGGATATTTTCTGAGTGAGCAAAATAAGCATTCCGTGATATACCATATGTCCCACAAAAAAGTACACCCAACTTTAGATTGTACTAACTCCTCCAAAAATTGAGATATTTTGGATCTGTTTGTTTGATTTAATAGAGTAAATTATTCTTTGTTAACGTTCAAATTTATTCATGTTTAAACGATTTAGTGTTTAAGCATCTGCTTTTAACTGAAGGGTACAACAAAATGGATTGCGCAAAATTGGTCAATGAAAAAATAATGTATGTGCTATCGATGTAATGAAAAGACAAATACATAATAATAGATACTTTAATATAATTTTAATAAGATACAAAGCAGATTTTTCTTTATTCCTTATTGCCAAAGTTATGCTTAGATTCGTTTTCTTTCAACATGACCGCCATTCCATCGATACAAATGGAGTCGAGCTCTCATCTTCCCCATCCTCTTTGATAAGATCTGGATTGTCTTTTAACAAGTTGATTTCAGCTGTGATGCGAGTCCTCAAATCATCTAAATTGATAGGTTGTGATGCAAATACTCTATTTTTCAAATGACCCCATAAAAAGTAATCACACGGGGTCAAGTCCGGGCTTCTGGGAGGCATTCAATGTCATGGCCTGTAGCAATTACTCGTTGGTGGAAGACTTCCTGCAAGCGTTCCTTCACAATAACTCTCCTGTGAGCAGGAGCTCCGTCTTGCACCCACCAAATACGATTAATCGGTTCCATAAGTAATACGTATGTGTGGAAGGATTTCTCGGTCTATCATTTCTAGGTAAGCTTCACCATTTAGATTACCATCGTAAAAGGACCGGGCCAATTACCGCTCCATTACCGCACAGTCCTACCCAGAGAGACAGTTTTTTGTCTAGAGTTATTCTTTTCGTAGATATGATTGTCAGGTGGATGATTTTTTGGTGCATACTGAGGCAGATTTGTCTGTTCACTAGACCATTCATAAAAAGGCCGCCTCATCTCAACCACTATTGTTCCGTGATCTTTCTGGTTTTTTCAAGAAACCACTGGGCAAATCTTAGGCGGCGAGGTAGATCTCCTTCAATGAGTTGATGTCGAATTTCCATTCTGTATGGGTACAAATTCAAATCCTCACGAACTATTCGAT
Source organism: Bathynomus jamesi (assembly GCA_023014485.1). Classification (NCBI taxonomy): domain Eukaryota; kingdom Metazoa; phylum Arthropoda; class Malacostraca; order Isopoda; family Cirolanidae; genus Bathynomus; species Bathynomus jamesi. The sequence continues at coordinate 293,412 of JAJOZX010002556.1, forward strand.
GAAATGACATGCGTGAGAGTTCTGTACCATTTCGCCTGGTGGACACTTTTGGATGTCTCTCTAATAAATGCCGAACATGCTGAATGTTCTCGTCTGTTCTTGCCGTCTTCGGATGGCCTGAACGTCCTTTGTTCAAATTGAGGACCGTTCCTTCTTCTTTGTATTTCCGAACATTCTTCAAAATTGTATGTTTAGTTGGAGAAGCTCTATCGGGAAATTGCAGTTCGAAGGTATTCTGAACTTGTTTTAAGCTTTTAGTTTGCAGATAAGTTGTGACCATGAGAACGCGCTGCCTTCGTGTAAACTGCATGATAAGGGTTTCAAAGTTATTTATAAATTTAGTAATTCAGATTCTTCATTTATATGTATGACTCGTATCTTAGATACAAAAGTTCGAATTATTTAAAAAAAATATTTGCAATATCCTTCGACGTAAAAAGTAGCACATTGGTTAAAGCAAGAGGAGCTATCTGGCTGGGAGAAATGATCATTCCGCGCAACCCATTTTGCTGTACCCTTCAGTTAAAAGCAGATGCTTAAACACTAAATCGTTTAAACATGAATAAATTTGAACGTTAACAAAGAATAATTTGCTATATTAAATCAAACAAACAGATCCAAAATATCTCAATTTTTGGAGGAGTTAGTACAATCTAAAGTTGGGTGTACTTTTTTGTGGGACATATGGTATAAGGTTGGACAACTTTTTGTATATCTTGGGGTAACAGGTTGAACCTTTTTATCGCATCAAAGATATGTTTGGGTCCATCAGGCAGATACGGTTTAAATTTTATAGTGAACCAGTTAGGACCATAGTTTGTTACTATGAACAGAACAAGGCTACGTAACTCTCTGGAGGGATTCTTTTGGGAGACATAATAACGACATAGTCTGTTAGCTAGAGTTAACCATCTAGAGTTGTTAAGGGGACCAGGCTTGAGTTTCTCTAGGCTTCCGTCAACATATCCTTCTCTTATGGCCCCAATGTATCGTTGATCATTACTTAAATCTTCTATGAGCTCATCTGTGAGAACTGGGATGCTATCGGCCCCATCCGTAATTGGGGAGAACTTTACCACAGGCATCTCATGGCAAGTCTTAAGAGCATTACCAATAGATCCACTGAATGATCTTGACCCAGTTGTTTTCCCGTCGTATCGCTCAAACAGATGCCTTAAGGGAAGTTCATTTGTATGCAACACAAATGCTCCATTGCAATGGTTGGTTCAGCTTCTGCTCGATGAAATGGATTATGCCACCTTTAGACCCAATGTTCGCATCCGTACAGTCACACCCTATCACCTGGAGATTCTGGTCTAGTGTCACTTCATTCAAGTAAGCGAACAACGATTCAGAAACATCACTTGCTTTTCCAGATTTCGGGCTCAAATGGTTAAGGTATTCTCCACCAGGCTTACTCAATAGTACATAATGTTCTTCAATAATTATATCCTGGTACCATGTACCATCTTTATTTGTCTTTACCAACGTCTTGTCTTTTCTCTTATCAAAATATAAAGCTTTAATATTACCATAATTTTGTGCAGCTTCAACTTGTAATGTTTTTCTCAATTTCTGTCTCTCTTTTCTCACCTTACTTCGATCAATAAAAAAGTCACTGTCTTTTTCGGTAATGATACCCAAATCCACCAAAGTGCATATGCAAGATGCCATTGATTAGAGTGAGACTGATGTTTAGATAAGCGTCTGTGTGTTCTTAAGTTGGTGATTAGAAAGTATCGCTTGTGTTGCGTGAATATATTTACTCATCATAGCTATAATCAAATAACGCACAATATAACCGATACCTTCTCTCAAAAATCGATAGATATTATACTAGGGGTCTTTCAAAATATGACTTTCCACCATTTTGTTTTCGGCAAAAATGCGGCGGGTGAGGGTTCTAAAAAAAAATATTATCTTTTTAGAACTTCTAGAGGGTCAATACACCAAATCATGAGTGAGGCAAGACGGTTTAATATTTTCACTCCACCTAATATGCACATATACTTACTCTGTGGTGTTACTTTGTGTGGGTTCGAACGACGCTTCAGGATCGACCTGTGGTCGACCCCTCTGCAACATCCCGCCTCATTTGTGGGATTTGGTGAAGGATGGAATTGCTGTCTGATCTCCTCCTGCCCTCGTAGCTAGCCACGCATGGCTGGTCAGGGACTTTGCACAGATTTATGTCCAGCTGGTTCTTGAAGTTATTCAGGTCGGTGTGGTGGAGATTCCTTACTTCTATCGGTAGGGCATTGAAAAGCTTTGGGCCTCGTATTCTGAGGGAATTTTCCATCCTCGTTTTCATGGCCCCCTGTCCCTCAGCAGCTGGGACTATACAAACTCTGCCTGTTCTCTCATTCCAGTTTGTTTCTATTTCATTTCTAAGGTTAGGGACAAAGCCCTCATGTATTTTCCATATGTATATTATTGTGTGCCGCTCTCGCCTTCTTTCGAGAGAGTAGAGTTTCAGGGATTGTAGTCGAGACCAGTAGTCTTCACCTTCCGTTTCTTCTACCTTAGACGTAAAAGTCCTTTGTATAGCTTCAATGTTCGCAATGTCTCGTTTTCTGTGTGGGCTTGTGAGTATTGAGCAATACTTAATTATTGGTAGGGCTAGACTCTTCCATAATTTGAGTATGACGTTTGCTTTTTGCTGCGGAAGCTCCTCCAGATGATTCCCATTATTTTTCTAGCCTTTGTAATTTTGATGTTGTAGTACTCTCTTAATTCTATATCCGACGACATTATTACTCCAAGATCCCTGACTTGTGGACTTAGTGTTATCTGTTTGGCTTGCAGAGTTTTGTACCCTTTATTCTGTAGCTCCTTATTATTACCATATCTTAGAAGATGGAATTTTTCTTCGTTGAACTTCATATTGTTGTCTTCTGCCCACTGGAATATTGTTTCAATGTCGTTTTGTAATCTTTCTATGTCACCTTCGTTCAATATTTCCTTACATATCTTTGTGTCATATGCGAAACATTATACAGTACCGTCATTGATATCTGTATCAATATCTGCAATCATTATTATGAACAGCAATGGAGCTGGTACTGTCCCTTGTTGGACAAAGCTCTCCACTTCCGAGACTCCCAATTTGACTCCATTTACCACCATTCTTTGTGTTCTTCGCAGAAATTAAATAGCGATCTTCCTAGCTTTCCAGTAATTCCTGTATTCTTATGTTTGTGTGCTATAATTCTATGGTCATATTTATCGAAGACTTTAGCAAAGTCAGTATATATTACAGCTATGTTTTGTCCTCGCCACAGTGTTTCCAATATTTTCTCCTGGTGGTCTAATAGCTGTGATTGGCATGATCTTCCAGCCCTGAAACCATGTTGATTTGGGTTGTATAAGTTCTTTTCTTGTAGGTAATAGGTAGTTTTGCCTCTAATTATACGTTGAAAGCACTTTATAAGGTGGGAGGTGAGGGCTACCGGCCGATAAATCTTGGGCATTGCTCTGTTACCACCTTTGAATAAGGGGTCAATGTTCGCGTTCTTTAATGGAAGTGGAATTTGTCCTGTGTCGAGTGATTTCCTCTATAGTAAGTATAGTGGTTTGGCAGTACTCTCTTTACATTTCTTCAGAAACGTGCCAGTCCATTCTGGCCCTGGTGCCGAATTGTCTCGCATCTGTGATAGAGCCTTAATTACATCTTCTGAGAACTCTAAGTCCATTAATAAATAGGTTTGTGCCAGAATTTGTCCTTGGCTGATTTGTATCAATAAATTGTTCCTTAAGCAGTTCACTCATTTTTTTGGGGGTCATTTGTGTGTTTGGCCTCCCCGTCTATCAACGGACCAATACTCTCTTTACATTGGATTTTTCTTTCCGCAAACATGTAGAAGTATTTTGGTTATTTTTTATGTTTTTTGCTACCTTGTTTTCCTCCTCGTTTGTCTTATGTATGAATGTTTGCTTTAGGTCCATTTCTATTTCGCCTAGTTTCCTCTTTAGTTTGAGTCTCCTTGCATCAGTTCTGCATCTGTGGAGATGTTTTACGGTTTGCTTCTATTGTCTAAATAGTGTCCTGATTTTCCTCTCGAGCTTGCTAGTTTTCTTTTTTGTCTCTGTGGAACATACTTCAGTAATATAGATTTGGTTTCAGTCTCCATTATACCTAATATTTGTTCTGGAGTCTTCTCGTGAAGTACAATTCCCAGTTTACTTCCTTTAAATCTTTATTTGCACCTTTCCAATCTACTTTCTTTGAATTTGTGTGCGTTACCTTTTTATTTATTATTAGCTCATTGTTATTTGTCCAAATTAAATCCAAAACGTTCTCTTTTCTAGTGGCTTCACAGATTTCCTGAGTAAGGCCGTAATGTTCCATCATATCTAATAGCATTGTTGCTTAGGTTCTATCATCTTTTGTAATGTTGCCATGAAACTTATCAACATATATGACTTCATCAGTTTTCTTCCATGTTATGAATGGGAAATTAAAATCCCGCAAATTAAAATATTTGTTGTTGAGGTAAATTGAAATTAACTTTTTGTGGTGTTTGGTGGTCTGTAGATGTCCATAATGGTTAGATTCAGTTCTTTTACTTCTAAAATAATAATTTCGACTGTGCTGTTTGATTTGCTTACCTTCACCTCACATATGTATGTGCTTTTCACGAAATAAAAGACCTTCCCCCTCGTCTAGCCACTTTATCTGCTCTGTATATGTTGTAGTCCAGCAATTCAATTCAGTTTTCTCGATGCAGTTTTCACAGCCTTTTTCGCATTTATGTAAGTGTGTTTCCGTTAGACATATGATATCTTTGCTGGTTTCCGTAGCTAAATTTTGCAAGTATTGCAGTAAGTTAATAAGTATTGTAAGAAGTTACTAAGTTAATAAGTCCCTCTGTTAAAGATCTGGATCGGCTGCTAAACGTCTGCGAATTATATTCGAAGAAACATGATATTCTTTTTAATGTTACAAAAACTAAGGTTATGCAATTCCATCCTAAAAGCCCTATTCAGCCAGCTGATATTAGTTTTAAAATGAGAGGTGAAGTGATTGAGGAAGTACAAGGATTTAAGTATTTGGGTCAAACTATCACTAGCTCCTTGAGTGATGGCTCAGATATAAGAAAACAATATCGAAGCCTCTGTACTAAAGTGAATATGATTATAAGGAACTTCCGGTTCTGTACAAGTTAAGCTAAAGACACTCTCTTTCGTACTTTCTGATTAATATATACGGACAGCAACTCTGGGTGAATTATAAAAATGTTCTGGTAGAACCCTAAGTTTGCTTTACAACAGATCTTTTAGACTCTTACATAAATTACCCTCGAGATGCCCAGCTTCGCAAATTTTCTACCCACAATGTCCTGAACTTCCCGGAGGTAACAAAACGTGCTCAGTACAGTCTGCTGCAAAGAACTGAAAGATCAACCAACCCGATTATCCAAGCTATTCATCATTCTTGCCAAATGTCTTCGCTATGGACTTCATGGTATGAAAACATCTGTCTGTAGCTCCACTTAATTTTGACATTAGTGTACTATTTCTCATTAATTGTATTTCTATCCTTCGTAGTTGAATTGTCATTGTATTCTATTGTCAGTTCGTATTATTAATAGTCGTCATATGGATTAGGGTCTGTCAATAAATTTTTCATTTTCACTTTCAATTAAAATTACACATTTGTATTGGAATATAAGGAGGCAAAAATATTAAATATTAAATCATAATTAAGTACCTTAACAACTTGAACTTGACCTTGCACATATTATTTTATCTTATTATTTATTTCTTTTGCTGTTCTTGCTTTGCTAAAGATGAATATAGATTAATTTTTTATTATGGAAATAAGAAAAGGGATACAGTGTTCTGGCTTATATGATTTGATGAATTTGTCTTTCAGTTTTCTTTGGAAGGTTTTTAATGTTCTAGACTGTTTTATCTTTTGATCGAGGGTGTTCCAGAGGTTTGATCCTGTGGAGGTTAAGAATCTAGTCGCACAGTCTAGACTCGAGTGTAATTCGATTTACTGATGTAAGTGTTTGATTGTTTTGTGTTAAAGCGGTGTTCTATTTGGAAGCTAATATTTTGTTTTGGATGATTTCTGGTGCAGTATTATGGACGATTTGATACATATACGATGCAATGTTTAGTTTGTAGATTTCTACTAGTTTGAGAATTTTTAACTCGCGAAACATTTTTTTCTGTACTTTCATTATGCTTGTTCGATTTATAGATTTTCCTATTTACTCCTCTCTGTATTACCACCAGTGAAAGTATAAAATATTGACGTGAACTTCCATAAACACTAATGCAGTATTGTAGGTGTGTATACACACCATAGTGAAGTATATAGATAGAAGAAACTTTTTTGGGAGCGCTGCACCTGCTTTCTTAATTGTAGATAAAATCTTAGCTAACTTGTTTCTCAGATGTTCAGTGTGTTCTTTGAAAGAGAGGCTTGAATCGAGGGTAATGCCCAGAAATTTGGTCGAGTGCACTCACTGAAAAGAAATTGAATTTATGTTTAAGTTTAGAGGGAGCAAATTTTTCTTTTTTGTGATGGTTCTATGAGCTATTTTTTTTAATATTTAAGGATAGTTTGTTGGAGTTCATTGGTAGCTTGGAGTGGTAATAAGCCTTTATGTAAGTTTATGACTGAAGTATCATCTGCATACTGGTAATAGGAAGAATTCATGGGCGTAGCTAGACATTCAAGAACTACACGCACGCGGTCTTGAAAAACGAAAGTGAATCAAACGTCACAAGAAAGCCTATTAAGTCTATTTATTTATAAACAAATGAATAAATAATAAAATGAATAGATAAAAAAATAAGTACACAAATGAATATACAGACCAATACACAAATAAATGAATGAAATATAGAATACTAATGATTGAAATAAAATCACTGATTTGATCAAATCAAAGAAGAGTGCAATGCGACATTGAAGCTACTAGGTTACCCTGGTAGATTTATCGTTCATCTTCCAGGTTCCCTAACTTCCTACAGAGTGTACAAAGTAAGGTTGGGAGGGATTGTAGTTATTTTAAGTAATTTGTACCTCATCACAAACTTCAAATAAATAAGTAAAAATTGAGATATAAAAAGACTGCTCTTAAAACAATCGGAAATGGCATAGGTCATGTGACGAAGGAGACCTACAGCTTTACGTGGGATCCGAGCCATATAAGAGTCGCTACATCATCTGGACGTAATGGACGGTCACCCATGCAACTACTAGACAGATCGACCGTCACTTAACTTCGATGATCTAACTGGATGCGGTGCTGCGACGTGGCCACGACGTATTCCAAGGGGGAACGTAATGTTAAAAAACATGGGATTCATAAATCCTTATAAATAGGATTTTGGTAAACTTGTACAACAGTGGAACATTTTACCTTTACGGTTTTAATTTATTAAAGTAGTTACAAATAGAGCTGCATTTGTAAAATTTAAAGAAGCCGAATTTAGGAATATTCCATTCGACTTTGGTATGAGTCGAAATGCGACGTTTCATCTCTCTTCACTGGGCTTTGAATTTTCGTAATCCGAAATCAAAGCCTAGTTCAATATTTAATCTGAAATGCAAGTAAATCAATCACACACACACACATATATATATATATATATATCTTTGCCTTTGGATCAGTGCTTCCTTATCTAAGTAATTCCTTTGTAAATTCCTTTGTAAATTTGTTGGTAGTAAATCTTTCAAAGAAAAAAAAGATGGGAAATCACAAAGGCTACGTGATGTACACTTTTGTGGGAATTCTTAAATTGCTGACTGCCTGGAGGTGCCTCTGGATCAATGCTCCCTTATTTAAGTATTTTCAGTGCGAAAGTTGGCAATGCAAATAATTAATTTTAAAAAGTCAGTGTCTCAGTACGGAAGGCTTTGGTATTCATGGAAGAAATGATAATTTTTGGGTATAATAAATAAGTTTGAAAATCCTTTATAAAAATGTATGGGATATGAAGATGCACTTCCTGTCCTATCCACTCCTATGTCGATGATTTCACATTTCACTTCTTCACCCGCTTCGCACAGCACCCCTCTCAACAGTCACGCCATGATTCGCGTAGGACGGCTATGGTACACCTCACCTCTGATCTTTCTGGTATCTCTGACTGGGGCAGAGAAAACCATGTTGCTTTCAATGCCTCAAAAATTCAGTTCCTCCATCTGTCAACTCGTCATAATGTTCCACACAACTATCCCCTTACCTTCAACAACACAAAACTCAACCCTTCCTATTCTCTTAACATTCTTGGCGTTTCCTTTCTCGTGATTTTTCTTGGAAAGATCACATATACTCTCTTTCCAAAACAGCTTCTAAGAGGTTAGGTGTGCTCTACCGCCTCCACAGTTTCTTCACCCCCACTCAGTTGCTATCTCTGTACAGGGGTCTTCTTCCCACACAGCCCTACTTGACCGGGTGGAATCAAATGTTTTTCGTCTCCTCAATTCCTCGCCTCTTACTGACTGTCTTCAATCTCTCTCTGTTCGCCGCAAAGTTGCCTCACTATCTGTTTACTATCGTTATTATAACGGACATTACTCTTCTGAACTCTCTAACTGCATGCCTCATCCTTTAAGTTGAGCAAGCAACACCAGACTTTCTATACTTTCTCATTCCTTTTCTGTCCAACTCCCTAACGCAAGGGTTAATCGGTATTTTCAGTCTTTCATTTACTCAACCGGTCAACTCTGGAACAATCTTCCTACTTTTTATTATCTAGTTTTAATTTCATCCCTGGCATTAATAATGCGGTTTAACAAGATTTAACCTTTACATATGGCATCACTCCACGCATCTTACATCTATCTTTCATTTATCCATATTGACTCGAGACTTGACTTGAGACTCGTGCTTGAAGACTCGTGACTTGACTCGGACTAGATAAAAATAACTTAAAAAGTCTGCCAGAAGGGATTCTGCCTTCAGGTGTGTTCAGGCATAAATCCCGCGGACGATAGCTTCGCACCAACGACCTATCGGCCGAGTGCCGCACCAGAGGTCCGAACCTGCTGTTTCTCTCGTACTGAGCAGGATTATTATCGCCGCTGCTGCAATTTTAGAAACTGTAGGGTAAAACTAACCTGTCTCACGATAGTCTAAACCCAATTCACGTTACCTATTAGCGGGCGAACAATCCGACACTTGGCGTGTTCTGTCGCGCAATGATAGGAAGAGCCGACATCGAAGGATCAAAAAGCGACGTCGCTATGAATGTCAACGGTGCAATGAAGCATTATACCCTGAATGCTTCGAAGATTTTCATACATAGTAAATACATTCATGTAAAGTACTTTTTATGTTAAAGGTATAATTTTTGCTTATAGATCATCATTTATTTTATTCAAAATCAAGTTTTCTTACAAATAAAATTTTTAAACCTGCATGACATTTTACTCCTTTAGTAATTTTAAGCCTTATATGAGGCAGTTACGTAATGCCTAGAAAAAATTTATAATTTCAAAAAAGCACTATATAACTATGTTTTTATATCGATAACATGTTATAATACAAAACATTATAATTTTTATGATAAAATAGAAATTAAGCCACGAGAGGGCTAAATAATGATTAGTATCCCTATCGTGGTTAATGATCGGTGTAAAGGCGCTGCTAACCAGGGCCCTCTCAACTGCTGTGTCAGCAGTGAGTACTAGCTCCACAAGGGGGCAGGCGTTCATGCCTTTCAAGTACTCATTGTCGCCTGGTTAATGGCCTTGACGAAAGCGTGACGATGATCTTCAACAACCTGCAAGAGATACTGTTTTGCTCCTCATTCCTGGTAAATGAGGAGTTAAATTCTTGGATAAGGGCAACTCCTCTCCCCGCCAAGTCATTCACAGGTATAACATTGAAAACTGCCCTCTGTGCAACCTGAAAGAGGAAGGCACACCGAGAATGTCGAACAAGTCTTTTGTTTTTGACGTAACGAAGTCGTCTACTTTTCTCCAATACATGCTGAACGAAGACACTGTGGCTGCTCCGATTGTTGGCTCTGCGTACTGCTGAAAGTCTTGTGGGAGAAACAAGTCATTCGCCGCAGCTAACGCAGGGAACGGGCACTGAATCCATGCTTTAACGTACAGTTTACAGATGAACACGTTTACGTCACGTAGGTGTCCACACATTAAGTCCTGAAAAGAAGGCGCGGGAGACTTTCATGTGGAAGGTCTGTGGGACTGATGGAACTGCTCTCGAAACAGCCACATTCTCAGCTAGTACGTAGCCCTTGCCATCCAGCGTGCGCGATGAACTGCTCCTGGCGTCCGAAACCGGTGACCGTAAGGAAGTACATCACCGAGAAAGATGATGACTAGTTCCAGTATCCCCTTGTAGTCATCTTTCGGCAACTGCTCCCGAACGGCAATCTTTGCGAATTGTATGATATCTTCTTTCCAGTCCATGATATATTTGCGGTGATCTTATCGTCCGTTCCCATTTTAAAGTAATTATTAACGAATATTTGGCCAGTAGACTCGGAAGCTGTCGAAGATCGTGATGTTGGGGCTTCTGGACACATCTTGTAAAACCGTAGTAAAGACTTTCTGGGGATTAACTCATGAATATGGTGTTGATAGACAATGTGAAACACGTCCTTGTTCAACCCTTGTTCCACTAGAATACATACACCACTGCCCAGGTCCGTATTTGCAGCAGTGGTATAAAAATAAAGCCCCTTCACTTTTTCACGAAGATTCCATTCGTCAACTGTTTTCAGGAGCTTCTGTGCCGTTCCTTCTACTTTGGAATTCGGTAGCTTCGGGACAGCGAGTAGCTTTTGGGTGTTTTCTCCAGACACCAGAATAGGGAGACCTGTTTGTGGCCAGTGAGGTCTGACATCGTTTTCCCGTCCCAGTGCAAGAGAAGGAGAACGTCAGAGGAGAAAGAACTCTGGATTTCCTCCACAAGAGCTCGTCGGTGTCTGATCCAATGAGCCCGTATGGCGTTTGAACTCTCAGACGTCAAATCCCATCTGCTGCGCGAAGGGAACCAGGATATGTACCGCCTTTCTGTCGCTAGTCCGGATCTGGTCTAGGGCAGATGCCACCTCCAGAGAAATGGCATCTTTGCCTTTCCTTCGCTTAGAAGAGGGAGGCGAGGTTTTAGCAACAACAGGGCATTCGTCCTCCGTCTCTTCAGCGCTGATCAATTTCCTACTACTAGAGAATTCCAGCTGAACAGTCTCCTCGGCTTCTTCTGTATCCTTTTTTTTCTTGTCTCGTTTCGCAGCTTCACTTTCAGCTCGGGCCGCTTCCCGTTCCTCCCTCCTTAACGTTCTTCCCTCCTTGCCAGCCTCTTATCCACTCCCGCAATCCGTCTTCGTCGCCCCGCCTCCCGCTCCGCTATCAGGAAGTCTGTTTCCTCTTGAATCTTCATTAGACTCAGAGTTTGTTGGTGAGCGACATCAAAGAGGTTGGAGAGCTCCGCTTGGAACTCCTCTTGTCGTTTGATGGCCGAGGTTGATTTCCGGTTGATGTTCTTCTTAGTCCTTGCCACTCTGAATGGAGTTTTCCAAGCTTCTTGATGATGTCTCGATCGTAAGACGTGGGAATCCTCGCTTTTTTCCAAACAGTCAGGATCTGGTCTGTCGTTTTAGCAATGCTTTCCTTGAACGATTTCTTCTCCTCAATATGGTGATGAAACAAAAGGGAAAGGCTTTCACCTTTTAAGAGAAACTTGTTTCTCGAGAGTTCCGAGCTTGGCTGTCCCACAAGCCACAGTTTAGTTTGTGATCGTGTAATTAATGCTTTCGCCATTATTTACGGCACTCAAATCCAATGTAAATGTTCAATTCTGAAATCGAAAAGAATTAGAAGTCTATCTGCTACTAAACGCAAATGCCTACACCCACTAGTAGAAGAAAAAAGTGGTACTAGCAGTCTAAGAGCAATTGAATGTCAGACTGTCGAATTCTTAAAAGAAGTCGAAAATTCGTTACAGCTAGTGTGTTCGTAGCTGACGTTGTTTTGTCTCGTTATTTGGTTGCCTCATAGACTATATTTTCGAATTTTAAAACTTTTATAAACAGAAGCTTGCCCACTTTCTTGCTTTTCGCGATATTCCAAGTGGGCCGATTTTTCTGCCGCTCAGTGTATCATACATATATGAAAATTATTTCACGAAAGTAACACGTGAAAGATATTTATGATGAATAAAACCACGAAGGAATGGAAACACAGAGTGGTGCTCAAGCGCTTTTGTCTAATGACATCCTCAGGAACACTGAAGTAAATAAAGAGTTCAAGACTATATATAGGTCACAAAAAAAATATATATATGTATAATAAATATAGAAATGCTACTCCCACAATTTTTATTTCTATATTTATTATATATATATATATATTTTTTTTTTTGTAACCTATATAATTATAGTCTTCAACTCTTTATTTACTTCAGTGTTCCTGAGGATGTCAGACGAAAGCGCTTGAGCACCACTCTGTGTTTCCTTTCCTTCGTGGTATTATTCATCATATATATATATATATATATATATATATATATATATAAAATAAAAAATCGCCCCCACCACGGTATGAGCCCACAACCTCTTGAATAGAAGGTGAGGGCGTTAGCTACTCCACTACGACCGCTAGGGCCCTCACCTTCTATTCAACAGGTTGGGGGTTCAATCCCAAGTGGGGACGATTTTATCATTATGAAAAATCGCGCCGATTCATATATATATATATATATATACCCAAAAAAAAAAATAATATATATATAATATATATAATATATATATATATACGTATATTCATTTATTCATTAACAAAACTGAAAATTTTATATATAAAAAAGTTTTTACTGACGTCGTAAAAAAGCTATTTTCTTTATTACAAAACAACTAAAGCGAAAAGTAAACTAGGATATATTAAAAAGGATGAAGAAATCTCGTATAACAAATCTAACATTGAAATAATTATCTAATAAAAATATTGCTGTGACGTAGTAAATTGGTAAGTGACGTCATAAACTTTAATATTGCATTGTAAACCTTGTAAAAGAGCTCAAGTTTCGGGGGGGGATTGGGTGAATCGGGGCGTGTAATACTGTTTATAAAAAGGGACTGGGAGTGGGGTGGGGGAGTATGCTGAAATCACGGAAATTCGGAGTATCATTTCTGTTCCAAGTGCCAACTTACGCGGGTTTAAGTTTGGAGTTTTGGAAAGATTAACGTACCAAGGTTTAACTCAATCTAAGTTAATCTTAACTAGTTTAATTCAACTTAACCTAATTTAACATAACTTAATCCAATCTAAGTTAACCTAATATTAGACCTATCCCAACTTAACCTTACTTAATCTATCTTAACTCAATATAACCTATTTTAAACGAACTCAACTTAAACTATTCAAATTTAATCTAACAACTTAACCCAGCTTAACCTAATGTAATTTAACCTAACTCAACTTTACCTTAACCAAATATAACTCTTCCAAACAACCTAACCAAAATTATTTACATTACACTTAAAAGAAGACACACTTTCAGAGAAACATTTGCTAAGAAACATGAAATTTGTAGAAAACCAAAAATTACTAATTGATAATATTACTAATTAATAATTTTTGTTTGTTTAGAAATAACATGTTTCGAGACGAACTTTTTACCCAAACTATATATTATATATATATACACACACAAGGTTTGTTCAAAAAGTATTCGGACTTATGCGATGATGGACAAAATATGGTATTTATACGGTTTGGGGCTTAATCTCCCTCAAAGTACGCTCCTTCTAAATTTCAGAGAAACATTTGCTAAGAAACATGAAATTTGTAGAAAACCAAAAATTACTAATTGATAATATTACTAATTAATAATTTTTGTTTGTTTAGAAATAACATGTTTCGAGACGAACTTTTTACCCAAACTATATATATATACACACACAAGGTTTGTTCAAAAGGTATTCGGACTGACGCGATGATGGACAAAATATGGTATTTATAGGGTTTGGGGCTTAATCTCCCTCAAAGTACGCTCCTTCTAAAGTTACACACTTTGCCCAACGATCCTGCCACTGTTGAAAACATTTTTCGAAAGCACTTTTCGAAATGGCCAAAAGGTGCTCCGTCGAATTTCTTTAAATGGTCTCAACATCATCGAATCGGTGTCCTTTCAGGGTTTGCTTGAGCTTCGGAAACAAAAAAAAAAGTCACATGGAGCCAAATCCGGCAAATATGGAGGCTGTTCTACTCGGGGTGGGGGTGGGGGGGCGTTTCTGGCCAAAAATTGCTGGACAAGTTGTGACGAGTGAGATGGCGTGTTATCGTGATGAAGCATCCAGTCTCCGGACTCCCACTTCTGCGGCCGTTTCCTCCGAACTGCTTCACGTAGATGTCTCAAAACTTCAGTGTAAAATTCCTTGTTGATTGTTTTTCTGTGTGGAGCATATTCATGGTGCACAACACCTTCACAGTCGGTACTCTCCGACATCGTAAGAAATCGCCGCGAAACAAAACACGTTTAACTTTATCGGCTCACCACAGTCGACTGACGCTACACAATGAAGTGCAACCTTATCAGTCAACTTGTCTCGATAGGCAGAGACATGTTTAGCACAATCACAACTCCAAGCGTGACCTTGTTCTAAAAGTAAACACCCTGTCCGTATACTTTTTGAACACACCTCGCGTGTGTGTGTGTATATATATATACATATACACAAACTCAGAATGGTTCCCTGAGAACATTATATGTTAAACACAGAAGAGTTCCTTGTTCCATGCACGGTCTGTGTTTAACATATATTATATATATATATATTAGGGTGATTCAAATATGGGGGTAAAAAATTTGTTTTTATATTTTAATGTGTTCAACCCTTTAAATGGTTCATTCAGCATAAAAACAACTATCCTAAAATATTTAGCAAATTTTTAATTTTTAGGGGTTGCTACCAGCAATTAAAAATTGACAGAACGACTCAAATTGTGAAATTTTTCCACACCACCCAGGGGATACAGTACAAGGCGCATTGCTTTTTTTAATGTGGAAAGCTCCCCGTAGGTCCTACCATAACCACAAGCATGCATAATTAAACTTTCTATCAGGGTAAACAGCCCTGTAGTTTTTCACTACTTGTAGCAAGAATTGTTTTTGATCTTCGTCATGTGTTAGTATTTTATTATATTCATCCATTAATTTACTCCTCTTTCCGCTATATTATTCACGACTTTCCACTGTTTGATAGATTTCTTAGCGGAGTTATACTCTTCATCATTATGCCATTCTTTAGCATCTTTGAGTAAAAATTTTGAACTAAATTCTGTTATTGTAAAGAATCTTTGAGTATTTGATGTGGCAAAATCTTCTAATTTATTCGTTGGAATAAGTGCAGGATCTAGAAAAGCCCGTTTTGCAGGAAGAGTTTCTGTTGTATTTTGCAAGGCCTTTACAATTTGTTTTTCGTTTCAGTAGGCACTTCATCATCATAAAAGGCCAAGGCTACCAGTTCTTCTGATAGGTACCAGAGGTGACCTAACGGTTTTTTAATAGCAACAAATGCAACTGTGTCATTTATTTGTTTGTAGACTACAAGATTCTGTAATAATTCCAGATCAAGACGAGGAGCACAAGATGGCACAGGAGCTGTAAACCATGCCTTTACATATAACCGAGTAGCAAATAGACAGATGTCTTTTAGTCCTTTTGTCTTTTACTGAAATTTTGAACTGAGATTGAACATAAAAGTTTTTAATGAATATGTAATTTTGGCCATCCACCTAGCCCGATGAAGTCCCGCTGGATGTTTAAATTTGATTCCACCTTTTGGTTCACTCCAAAAAAATAATTGTTAACTGCAATAGTTGTAGGTAATCGTCTTTTGGTTGGAATGTATCTGGTTGATTTGCTGCAAATATAATTATGTCATCTTGATGTCGTGAATATTTTCATAGATATCTGGATCTGATAATGCTGTTTCGTAGTCTTCCTTATTAATGCTTGACCATTTTTCTCTGAACTTCTTGAAAAGGACTATATCTGGGCCAGAAGATGGTGATAAAGACTTTCAAACAACAGCTTCCAGCATAATTTCAAATATGTGGTGTCGACATGCCAGCCACAATAAATCGTTGCCGAATTTTGTTCTAGAAGAATAGCTGCACCATTTCTAGGACCAATATTGGCTGCCGTTGTATCGAAACACACGCATTTTATTTGTTCGCAGATGCCCCATTCAAGCGATGTCTGATTGTTTGCATTAAAACTAGAGACGCATTTCTGTCACTCAATTTTGCAACATCAAGGACTTCCTAATAATTAATTTATCATCAAACAATTTTCTACGTTTGCCTACCTTACTTTTCCATGTTGAAGGTTGTGCAGCACAGAAACCAGATTCATCACTTTTACTCTCCTCTGATTCTGATTCTGATGATGTACTGGTGAGTATGACAGCCTCTTCATTCTTCTTTCTTTTGATCTCTTCTTCTGCTTTCCTCTTTTCATAACGTTGTTGCTTTTCTGCTGCTCTTTGCTCGTTTTTAGCAACAGCCTATCAATGGTACCCATTTTTCCATGACGTTTCTCACGTTGCATTTTCAAGAATTCTTATCATCTTCTATTTTTATAAGCTGCATAGCATTCTCATGCGCAATGTCAAATAAGTTTTCCAGTTTATCTTTCCATTTTTCTTCTTTATTATTTAAATTTTGTGATCTTTTCAATTTGTTTGCTTTGTTTTTCTTAAGCAGCTGCCATTCCTTTAGTATTCCTTGAATTTTATCTACTACATGTATTCTTTGTTTTGCTGGTATTCCTGCTTTTTTCCAAACTGCTAGCACATCATCCACAGTAGAGTAGCATGATTCTCTAATGCCTCGCTTCTTAATATTTCTGTAGTGCATGAAGAGGGCCATCATTTCCTTCTCTGATGGTAATACGGATGTTTTTAGTACTGCAGAGGGCTGCCCAATTAGCCATACTTCAGTTTCTTTCTCGTACGTAGAACTTCTCCCAACTGAGCAACTGGGTGATGGTGAGTTAGGCCTAGCTTCCATAATCGATTAATTGGTATCAAAATTACGAGTTCCAAGCAACAATTAAAAGCAAGCTGTAGCTATAATGTAGTATAATTGATTAATTGTACAATAATTGCTGTACTTTCTCTGAACATATAAAATAATATCAAGCATCTAACTAATATAGAAATCAATTAGTGAATTCTTCTGCACATAGTAAATTTTATTTAAAATTCACCAAATTTGGCAAACACTACTTTTTTGTCATAGGGAACAAAAATACAGGTTGAACAATTAAAAAAAAAAAACTGATTTTTTGAATCACCCTAAATATATATATATATATATATATGAAAATTATTTCACGAAAGTAACACGTGGTTTTATTCATCATATATATATAATTATATATATATATATTAGTGATGTAGTGGATGTCATTTTTTTCACATCCGCGGATGCGGATGCGGATGAGGATGTTTGATTTCGACATCCGCGGATGCAGATGCGGATGCGGATGTCTACATTTTCGTTATTTTTAGGATATATTCGAGATTTGTTGTGTTTAACGTATATAATAAGTTATATATAGAGAGAGCTGTAGCTATAATGTAGTATAATTGATTAATTGTACAATAATTGCTGTACTTTTCTCTGAACATATAAAATAATATCAAGCATCTAACTAATATAGAAATCAATTAGTGAATTCGTCTGCAAATAAATTCGATATATTTTGTCGAGTTTCCGCCACAATTAGAAACCATAATTGTGTTACCAGGATGCGGGACGTGAACCCAACTCAAATGCACCTCACCGACCTCTTTCCCCAACCTCCACCCTTATAGAAAGAGATCTTTAATTAGCTTGATAACTATTTATATTAAGTTTAAAGTTTTATTAGGCATATTTATAAATGAGTAATTAAAATAAAGTAAACTAAGATGTTCATCGTTTAATATTCAAACTTAATTATAGGAAGGTTATGCTTAAGGAACATTAATTTTTCTGCCTTTTCTGCTGCCAGTCTGTTTCTCTTTTCATCATATATTAATCCAGCACTGCTAAATAATCTCTCGCTTGGTACGTTTGTTGGAGGACAGGCTAAATGTTTCCTTGCAAGTTTACTCAAGTATGGATAGATATTCTGCGTATTTTTCCACCAACTAATAGGATTGTCACATGCAGCCAGGCGTTTTTCTTGGTGATAGCTCTCGATCATTTTCACTACATCTTTTGACATCGCGTAGGTCTCGTCATTGCTGCTTGACTCAAGAAACTGAGAGAGAGATTCTGTGATAGATTTGCTCGTTGAAGGTGTTGGTTCTGTTACTGAAACTTTATTCTTTTTGGGTGGCGAAGCGACAGATTCAAGAGATTGAAGCTCTTCAACTGCTTTGCCAAGTGATGATTTAACTCGTTCTAATGTACTAGGTGAAAATAACTTAGCTTTGTAACGTGGATCTAAGTAGGTTGCAAGAGAGTAACTTCATACAAGAACAGCCTCTCGTCTTGTCGCTTGCATCACTTTTGCGCACAATGAACTAGTTATATTATTATAGTATAATTTGATAATTTCCGCTTATTAATGACGTTTTATCTCAACGGTCCACATCCGCACGACATCCGCAGTCCAAAGTGCGGATGCGGACGCGGGAAAATGTGTGGATGTTCCGCGGATGCGGATGCGGATGTGACCTACATCACTAATATATATATATATATATATATATATATATATATATATATAAAACTAATTGCTTATATATTAATTCACTTTGTTTATATTCTAAATAAAATATATTTGAAGTGAAGATTCTTTTTCTCGGAATTTGGTGAACTAAATTTTCTCCCCCAAAACCCCAAAACAATTTTTTTTTCTTAAATTTGCGCTTTCTTAATCCACTCGGTAGATCCTTCGTTCTTTAAATCAAAGATGTTGGAAGACTCTCAACTCGGAGCCTTTCTGAAAATATTAATCCTTTTACCTGCAAAGTTCAGATTTTATTCTTAATTTTGTTTAAGTTTGTTTTATAATGAAGAAAAATTTCATACGCTCAAATTATTTTAGGTATTTAAAGACTCCTCTTAATTATAAGCATTTATGATATATATATATATATATATATATATATAATAAAGCGATTCGAAGATCTTTCGTGAATTCAACTGTGCACTTCTTCAGGGAATGAAGAGGTGTACTGTTGAATACACGAAAGACTTTGGAATTGTAAAATTCACCCATATATATATATATATATATGGGATGAATTTCACAATAAAACACGTGAAATGAATGAATGCTGCAAACCCACAAGGAAAAAGAAAAACGATTCCAAGGCCTTTCGTGTATTCAAGGTGTAGCTTTGAATACACGAAAGGCCTTGGAATCGTTTTTCTTTTTCCTTGTGGGTTTGCAGCATATATATATATATTATATATTGTAACATAACGGATTAGTAGAATGACGTCATATTTTTGTACATACAGTATTTTATGATGTAAGATTCCACTATTTTGTTTTAAAGACGATCCTGAATTTATCTTTCAGGTTTAAAACAAAGCCATCGTGATTTTCACTTTTTTGACCTGTGCAAAAGCGGTTGACTTGTTCGCTTTCTCTTCATATTGAAATTGTAATTTTATAATATTTAAGGATTCTTTAAGCATTGTGAATTAGGTGAACGTTGAATTTGAAATCGAAGTTCGTTTTACAATTTGGCCTCTTGAAGAGGCAACTAACTTTAGAACGGGGTCTACGAACCGAATTTGATACAGTAAACTGACCCGAGGAAAGACCAATGGCGTGTGGGCACTGCCGGGGTTCGAAATCAAGAAGGACTGAGAAAGTAATCCTCACCCGTTGGAAATTCGTTTGGTCACACTTAGAAAATCCGTTGAAGTCCCAACAAAAAGTTAACCATCCGGGAAAAAGAGTTGGTTACAACCAGTTCCAGTCCAAAAAACAAGTTTGTCTTCAAGAAGGCTACATTGAGTGACTACTCATCGAATTGCTCGTCTTGTCTGACTTTAATCTGTATTTTCGGTGACCACCATCATTATATATACTTTCGTGAATGTACCCAATTTTATTTTGTAAATTTGGCTTATTTGTTTATTATATCGTATCTGAGTTTTAGTTTTTAGGCGTGGCGGGTTTGTGGTTTGTCTTGGTTATCAACATTTTCTCGCTTAGATTTTAGTAATTATCATCTCGTGTTTGTGTATTTTAATTTTTGCATTACATTCATTTATCTTCGGTTTAGGGTTCCACTGATCCTCTATTTTAAAATAAATTGACAAACGTAACTAATAGTTAGGATTATTAAACGCAACCTGATGATTTTGTTAGTTGTTAAGAAGGTGCGGCTTTAAAACATTTAATCTGTACCAGCTTGACCTCCCTCAGTTTTGTTAGGGCTGATTTTAGGGTAGGATTGGAGACGACCGGTAACAAATAAAAAATTATATACAGTGTGTATACCTATATATCTAAATATATATATATATATATATATATATATATATATATATATATATATAACTTTTTAATTATACAAAATCGTGTGTGTTCATCCATGATATATATACATATATTAGTCAATGTACTGCCTTCCAGCATGTTTACTATACAGTGTGTTCCCTAAATCTATGTAGGTTTAAATGTAGCAATTAAACGAAATCTTACACCGACTTTTGGTTAACCCTGTATTTATTATTCATTTTCCATCCAATGCTAAAATATCATATGTATAAAGTAAATAGTGATTTAATATATATTATAATATATAAGGTACTTTTGTTCTTTAATTTATTCTCTCTTTAATAAAAAAAACCTCTCACACTTACCAAATTTTAAAGTATTTTATTTTTAAAATTAATTTTATATCACTGATCATGGGAGCGGAGAAGCTCGAAACGTTTGCGTATTATAAATAAAGGTGATAGTTAAAGCTCATTATTATTATTATTATTATTATTATAAATAAAGGTGATGGTTAAAGCTTTGGTATTATCGTTCATTATTATTATTATAATAATTAAAGGTGATAGTTAAAGCTTTGGTAGTTGGGCTGAGCATTTCCCGCTCTTTTCTTAATCCCGGGAAACGGGATTCAAAAACTTGCAATCCCCGGATCCCGGGAAATTCCCGGGATTAAAAAATTAAATAAGGTTGAAGTACTGGAATAAATTAAATAACTAAACAGAAAATTTCCTTTTATTGAACAAAAACATGCTTTGATAAAAACTTTCTAGAGACCAATAAAACTGAAATTATTGATTTATTTGGATTATGACTTAAAATAATGCTTTAAAAACACAGATGATCAATACTATTATCACTTAAAGATGTTTGGAGTTTTGTGAATAATAATCTTACAGCAGAAAATGCTCTTTCCGACTCTATTGAAGTTGGAGGAATTGTCGCCAGAGCATTAAATAAGAGGTTTAAATTTTCTGTTCTATTACCTGTGGCTTCAAAAACATTCATTTCTTTTATGATCTTTCCGTCGTATCTCAGTCGCAAATCTTGTCGCTCTGTGGTTCCCATTTCTTTCCGCACACCTGCATCCAATTTTAGTTCCAAGGACCTTTGATTTGAAGATGAGTTAGATGAAAAGACTTCGAGTTCTAGTGGTGTATCAAAAAACTGTTGGGGTTCATTTCCATCAGTACTTTCTGCCACTACGTCCGTCTCACTTCTGAAAAGCCTGGCAAACAACTCTTTGGCAGTTGTTTGTAATGTTGATTTAGAAGTCAGTGAAAAATTAGGACAAGTTGAATTAAATGCTATTATAGGATTGCTTAAATATTTATATAATCCTATGAGCTTCTTATTACGTCTCTCTTGAAGTCTTTTTTCTACTGATTGTTTGAAGGTGGTAGAAAAACATGTTTTCTGTTCTCTCAACTCGTTTACAATAAAAGCAAACACACCTTCTGCAGTGAGCATGTTGCATCTCTGCTACCAAGCTTCTCCAATCCAATTTTAATCGGTTCTTAAGATGAGATAGCAACATTTATATATTCAAATTCTTCATCTGAAATATCCATGCCCTTTCAAATCCCAAGGTCAATCAATGCTTTCGAAATTGGTTTTCTTAGTTGTACAAATCTTTCCAACATTACTATTAAACTATTCCATCTTGTTTGTGAATCGAGTTGTAGATGAAGTTCTTTATTATGCTCAAGTCTTACATATGTTTGTAAGATTTTTTGTCAGATTTTCGTTAATATAAAATATATTATAAAATTTTTTGAAATAGAAGTAAAAGCCATTCTAGGAGTTTCTAGAAAGAAAGAACTCAAACCGATAAGATTAGTCATTTACCCAATCATTTTTCAGTTTCACTTTTCAGTAGGAAGAAAACGATATTATTTCACCCCATACTCAAGCGAAAACGGTTTTCAAAATATAAAAAAACAGGCGAACGAAAACTTCAATTGTGAAAAGCCTTTGCTTGAAATAAATGGTAAACATTCGTTTTAACTGCCCCCTCGTTTTTGACACGAAAACATATTTTTCTGGTGTATTTTGGTGTGTTTCGTTCAAATCTGACCTTCATTTCCCCGGGAAAATCCCATTTTTGAGGAAATGACAATCTGACATATCCTACAAAAATGACTATTTTTATGGTAAAATGAAGGTCAGATTTGAAGAAAACAAAAATACACCAGGAAAATATGTTTTCGTATGATAATTAAAACCCACTCTAATAGACAGTTTATTTTCACGTAGAAAAAAGTTTTTTTGCATTTATGTTTTAGTGTCGACAATTATAGGGGAACCGGTGGGGAATCGGGGGTTTGGGGGGAGGGAAAGAGGGGACCTAACCAAACCTAATATTCATGGCAAAAATAACCTAACCAATTGTCAAGCGTGTACAGTTAAAACTAACGAAAATAACAACTTAACCTAACCAATTGTCAAGGGCATACAGTTGACCTAACCGGGCATACAGTTGACCTAACCGGGCATTTAATTAACCTAGCCGGGCATGGGTACCCCATAATGAATTCGGGACCTGGAAAGGTAAGTACAGTAGTTGGAAATATTATCAGTGCATTTACATTAATTAGGGGGGGGGACTTCATGGTAATTAAGTTCATTACTACACTGAGGACACCATAAGAGAGGTCTTGATCATGCCGTGAGCTCGAAATATAGCGACAGCAGCGCTATCGTCCCTCAAAACTTGTTTAAAAAGTTCCACTCGGACTTTGAGCACTCACTACACACAGCCATTCTGAAGCAACTGTTGAATTCAAATTTCAGCGGCGGACATGCGTGGGGGTGTCACGTGACAATAGTTCAGCCGCTGATTGGCTAATGATAATAACATGACTACATACACACGGGACGAGACGGCTTGACTAGTGAATAATGGCGGTATGTCACGTGACAATGGGGCAGCCGCTGATTGGCTAATGATAATAACATGACTACATACATACGGGGCGAGATGGTTTGATGAGTGAATAATGGAGTTTGGTGGATGTGTTCTACCGAATCTTGACCCTTTTTTTTTAATTTTATCAAATTTTATTTTCGTCACATCCTCCAAAAAAATGACTTTCCAAGAATGTAGAAAGATAGTTGAACGCATATCAAAAGTGAAAATAGCAGAAAATGAACTCTTTCTATCGAAAACGAAAGGGATGTTAAAACGAATATTAACCAAATAAATATACCTCATAATAAAACTGTGTTTAAAAGTCTCCCTTGAAAATAGAATACCGGGAAATCCTGGAATCACTGACAGTTTTCCCAGGAAATGAGCTGTCTACTTTACTTCCAGGATCTTGGGTGCCCAGTCCTATTTGGTATTATCATTCATTATTATTATTATTATAATAAAGGCGACAGACAAAGCTTTGGTATTATCGTTTATTACTAGGATTAATTATATACTAAATAAATTTTGTTCAAAAAATTAATCCGAGTTACTTTATGTAACTGTCCTAATCCTACTCAAATTGTGTTCAATGTACGTAAATAACTTTTGTTATGAGAGAGAATTCATATTGACTCAAGTTTGCCCTTTCTTTCGTTCGATACAAAAACTGCGCGTTCTAATTGCGATTTCTGTGCTCGTACATTACTTTAAATTTTACGTCCTTATTGTAATTCTTCTACCTGTACATTACTTGAAATTGTACGTCCTTATTATAATTCCTGTACCTGTACATTACTTGAAATTGTACGTCCTTATTATAATTCCTGTACCTGTACATTACTTGAAATTGTACGTCCTTATTATAATTCCTGTACCTGTACATTACTTGAAATTGTACGTCCTTATTATAATTCCTGTACTTGTACATTATTTGAAATTGTATGTCATAATTGCTATTTTTGTATTCGCCTATTTCTTGTACTTGCCTTTTGAACAATAAAGAATTTGATTTATTTACACGGATTTCATTTTACGTCAACTGTTTCTATTCACTGGGTACAGATTTTAAATTGATTGTTTTTCTTCCATACCCCTTATTTCCTTAAGCTTATAACCACTTCGCTCTCTCGCCATATAATCTCTTATCCTCTTTATAATACATTATGCAGTCGCGGAATAAAGATTCGCCTATTTCTTAAAAAAAAAAATACTAATTGGCAACGTTCTCGTTTCCTTTAGATATTTTTTTCCCTTTTTGGTGACTCTAATAAAAATTACAAAAACAAACCTGTCATTTCTGATTAGTAATTTTTTGTTTTTTACAAAGTTTAGGTTTCTAGGCAAACATTGGTACTTTTGCATTATCCTCCCAACACTAATTTTTTTTTATAACGGCTAACGCCTGCGGCGGGCTGTTTTTACCGTAACCAAACCAAACCAAACCAAACCTAACACCAACACTAATTTTTTTATAATGGAAGGAAAATAAAGTACCATAACCAAAACCAAACCAACATTATATAAAAAAATTAGTGTTGGGAGGATAATGTAAAAGAACCCAAACATTTTTCCGAAACTACTACTTTATACTACTTTAAACTCCCTTATCTCTTAACTAGATCCTACGTTTTCTTAATCCTTAACCTAGGACGGTAAGTTCAGGCGCGTGTCCAGGGAGGGGGGTTCGGGGTAGGGTGGCCATTTAAAAAGGAGGACACTGCGTATGTGGCCGTACGTTAACATATATATGTTAACGTACGGCCACATACGCAGTGTCCTCCTTTTTGGAAATTTGGAAATGGCCACCCTAAGGACAGAGTGCTCAAAAGGCGGACTGTCCGTCTAAAGCCGGACGTCTGGCCACCCTAGTTCGGGGGTCAACCACCCTGCTACTCAGGGCTGGTACACTCAACACCTCGACATTCGACACCTTTCCTTAGTCCTTATCCAATACTGGACTTTCATCTTTCGTCAATTTTCACCATGTTTGGTTTGGCATTGGGGTTAGCAATAATTAATTACGAACTAAAGGCCGCCGCACACCGAAAGCCACGACACGCACGACAGCCACGCAACGTGGTCCTCACACCAAAAGACACGTGGCCGGGCAACGCCACCAGTATCCATCCGACCTAATTTGGTAGCAATTTCCTTGTGTAGTTTACGTCCCCCTGACGCAAAAGGGGACACAAACTACACTAGGTCAAAGTTGGGGAATGTAAACTACACTAGGATCTTTAGGAGACATTTTTTGGATCACTTGAAGATCAGGGCCCCCAGCCTTCTTTAGTTACCTTCATAAGGCTAACTAAAGAAGGCTGGGGGCCCTGATCTTCAGGTGATCCCATTTTTTTAAATGAATCCATCAAATAAAACGTTAAAACTAACGAAAATATTCCGAAAATATTGTGAATACGCGCACAAAGTTGGGGAACGCAAACTACACTAGGATAATGTAGGGGAACGTAAACTACACTAGGCATCACAGGGGGACGTAAACTACACTTGCTCCTTCTTTCCTCATGTCATAAAGGCATGAGTACCGTCTGAATTCTTCAATTAACTCTTCCATTGCAAAATTGGTGCGAAACGGGGCGGATTGGGAATGAATGAATGAGTGCGACTGATTGAACCACTTCCGCCAGTGGGGATGGGATAAACTCCACCTACTACGAAGACGAACTGAGCATGCGCAGCCAAAGACACGCCTCGGAATATCGCTCAGGAAGCGAACGTGAGCCACGTGGCGCGGCTGGCTGACGCATGGTGGCCTTCGGTGTGTGTTGCTTCGTTGAAAATTACAGGTATTAGAGCGATGCTGAGCCACGTGGCGGGCGTGCGTGGCGTGGCTAGCGTGGCTTTCGGTCTGCGGCGGCTTTAAGGTGAAACTTGAATTACCTCTTTTTTTTTCCAATATCACGAATTGATTTTTCAGTTTAATATGTGATACCCACTTTTTTCTGGCCCTATTTTTTTTTTATTTAGTGTAGCATTGGCTGTTTTACGTTCATTACATTTGTTTTGCTTCACTGTAATATATCAGTATTGTATACTTCATTTTATATAGGATATACAGTATGTACTAATTTATACAAATGAGTTTCAGTATGAACATTAACCCACACACTATGATATAATAGCAAAACCTTTTCATGGTTTTTTTCTATAGTCATAACAATAACTGTGTTAAAATGTAAATAGGTCCCGTGCTAGTGTCTCCGAGCAACTGATACAATGAGCAAACCAACATAACTCAATTTGTGTTCAGGATTGCTGACACAGCCACGACATTCCCCCCCCCCCTTCGAAAAAACCTGGACACGCCCCTGAAGTTCTTATATATGGGTAACGTAATGTTCTCGACGTGATATTTAATTGACAAGTTTTTGGAGTTAGGTTACGTTAACATAAGTTAAATTAGGTTAGGTTAACTAGTTAGGTTTTTAGAGTGTCGATCGAAGGTTTTATCGACCAAATGGGTACAGGTCCAAAATCTTCCTTATCCCTTCACTAAGAAAACCAATAGTTAAAATAAGTAATAATTAGGTTGTTTGGCCTCCTTTTCAAAATCTAAGGTCATATGGAGGAGGGACCTATACAGCTTTACCTGGGATCCGAATCACGGGCCGCTACATCATCTAAATGTAGAGGACGGTCTCCCATCCAACTACCACACCGACCCAATGTCGCTTAACTTCGCTGATCGATGAGAAGCGGTGTTAGTGTTACATCTGTCACGACGTAACCCCGTATGCATAAGTATTATTTCGTATTCTAACTAAATATTTGCGTACTATACTAAATAATTAGTCCAACCATACTATATGAACAATACATCTGTATTAAATTTGCACTAACCCTACTCACTGCCCTAATAAAAATTTAAGTAGTTTGTACAACTCTACTAGGTTTGTACAACAACTAGGCCCTATATAAGAGTTGAATTAATCAAATTACAGTTGGATTAACCATTTGGTGTAATATTCAAATAGTTAACCCTATATTTACCTGTTTTAACCAAGGATTTTACTCCCGTGTATATATATATATAAATCATATATATATATATACACACACACACACTGTGTATATACACTCCAAGCCCTTTAAACCTGTAATATCAGCAATAATTTCGATATGAAAAAAGGTATGAATATAAACAGATCGTAATTAGGCGCTGGCAACAATTCTACTCTAAACTGAGGTTGAGAACCGCTTGAATTCACTCAACTGCAATTACACTTCATAAAACACCCAGATCGAACGATTAAAAATGGGGGAATTATTCACGAATTCCACGAAATGTCCAAATTCATTACACGCGAATTTAATTTCAATGTGAATTTACGCACACAGACCGTCATATATTTAACTATTTGCAAAGGAATTCCTTGTGATGTAAATTATATAATAAAGTTCTAATTGCATCATTTTTGGATTACATTTTTTTTTTTTTCATTTTAGTTCACCCTTAAATACGAGAGGCTATTAACGCGTTTAATAATTACATAGACGAGTTTGCCTTTAGTTGAAATAGTTGGAATAACAGAGACGAATTTTAATGCATAGTTGGGCCGAATTTTAAAATTTCTACGTGTTGTATATTAATTTTAGGTTTTACTGAATATATATGAAGTTTTTGCTCGTAAAGTTGAAGTTTATGACTGCCAAACCTTTGCATATACATATATATATATACATTCGTGTGTGTGTGTGTATATATATATACATACACACACGAATATATATATATATATATATATATATATATATATATATATATATATATATATATTCCGGTATTAATGTTAGTAACACCTTACCAAAACATATAAGGCAAGTTAATTTATCAAATTAACTCAGTAAAGAGCAAAAGGAAATATGTAAGTTCACATACGTGCGCACATTAATATATGTAACTGCAAGTGAGGTACATTTTGTTTTAGTGTGTGTGTGTATGAACGCAGGAGGTCTCATGGGGAAATGAAGGTCACTTTTGTGACACTCTCTCTTTCTCTCTCTCTCCATATATATATATATATATACTGGTCAAAAAAAGAAACGCAATTTTTGAGATTTATTAATAAACATGAGGACTCAGTATAGAGTAAATGATTCTTTAACATAACAAACAGTCAATAACGCGTATGGCCACCCCTAGCCACAATGCAGGCTTGGAGTCTGGCCCTCATCGACCTCAACAGTCTCTGCAGGAAAGCAACAGGGATGGCCCTCCACTCTTCAATAATTGCATTGGTCAGTTCCCTGATGTTCTGCGGCTGATGCTGACGTCTGCGAACTCGCCGTTCAAGTTCATCCCATGCGTGCTCTATCGGTGACATGTCTGGGCTGAAGGCTGGCCATGGTAAGGTCTGCACCTGTTGTCCCTGCAGGTACGCCTGCACTATCCTGGCTGCATGAGGTCTGGCATTGTCCTGTTGCAGGAGCACCAATTCTGGATGTTGCCTCATGAATGGAAGAACATGTGGGTGAAGAATCTCATCCCTGTAGCGCTGGGCAGTCAGAGCGCCATCAACAACCACCAGCTCAGTTCTTGAAGCAAAGGCAATTCCTGCCCAAACCATGACACTTGGTCCTCCCCATCTGTCATGCTCCACTACTGCAGCATCTGAGTATCGCTCCCCTGGTCGTCTGTATACCCTGACACGGCCATCAGAATTGGACAGTCTGAAGCGAGACTCGTCAGAAAAGAGGACTTGGTTCCACATTCTTTGTGTCCAGTCACGGTGCTGATAGGCCCATTGCAGGCGTCGTTGCCTTCTTGCATCAGTGAGAAAAGGACCTCTGTAAGGCCTGCATTACGGAGTCGGTTTCTGACGGTCTGGTCACTAATTCTGTTGTTGTGGATACCAGGTGTCTCTCTAGCTGTCTGACGAGCATTCCGCTGCCGATGACGCAGGTGCTGCAGTACAATGTGGCGATCCTGGCGTTGGGTCGTCACACGAGGTCGCCCACGTCTTGGCAGGTCCTGAACACTTCCTGTGGCATTGTACCGTCTAACAAGCCTAGATATTGTGCTGGGATGCACATGCATTCGTTGTGCAATTTGGACAGCAGACATGCCTGCATCCAACATGCCCAAGGCACGACCTCTGTTGACCTGTGAGAGTCGTGGCATGCCTCAATCGCGGGAAAAAGTTTGGTTTTCTCAACGGGCTGTGTGTATTCTGTGAAGTCAAAGAAAAATGCATGCCTTCATAAAGAATACATTCAATTTAATCTCTGTTTATTGTTTGTAACAAAATGGCGTCTTAGCCGGGATTAGTCAGGTTTAAAAACATGCACAAAGTGGCTTTAAAAGATTTGAACAAACATTTAACCATAATCTTGAAACTGTGATAATACCACTAACAACTTAAATTTTACACCATATGCAAGCTAATTGCGTTTCTTTTTTGACCAGTATATATATATATAGTGGACCTAATATTAGCCGAGTGAGGTGATAATGATTAGGCCTACTATAATTACCAAAATGAAATGTTATGGAATATGATGTTACGAATGCTTCGAGGTCACCAGCTTGGATTACACCCAAGCAATAATATTGGTAAGGTCAGAAAATTCACCTTATGGTTTTGTGTTTAATTATGAAAATAAATCATTTATTTGTTCGGATCATTTTAACATATTGCTTCCCAAAGCATTCGGGAAGCAATATGTTAAAGTGATTAACACTGGGAAGCAATATGTTAAAAAGAGAAAGGTTGGTTGGTTAGAAAGAGGTTGGTAATCTAGGCTAACTAACGAAAATATCACAACCTAACCTAACCAATCGTCAAGGGCGTATAGTTGACCTAACGATTGGTTAGGTTAGGTCGTGATATTTTCGGACCTTTTCCAGTTTGTGTACCGTTTTTCATATAATTTATTTTTGAGAATATTTTTGTTAAAACTAACGAAAATATCACGACTTAACATAACCAATTATCAAGAGCGTACAGTTGATCTATTAGTAAATAGTAAATACTATTCCAGAAACAAACAATGTTATAATTAATAATAGATCAACTGTACGCCCTTGATAATTGGTTAGGTTAAGTCGTGATATTTTCGTTAGTTTTAACAAAAATATTCTAAAAAATAAATTATATGAAAAACGGTACACAAACTTAGCCTTATAAGGCTAACTAAAGAAGGCTGGGGGCCCTGATCTTCAGGCGATCCAAATATTTTACATTCACAAAAAATGGCAAAGCATACATAATAAGTTAAGTTGTCCATAAATTTACATTTTCTCGACTAGCTAATCTCTAAATATTCTAAACCATGGTAATGTAACTGTAATTGGTTGTGTAATGTCTATTTTTGGGAAGCAATATGTTAAAGTGATTAACACTGGGAAGCAATATGTTAAAGTGATTAACACTGGGAAGCAATATGTTAAAGTGATCCATTTGTTCACAGTGATTAACATGGCAATGAAGGTATTTACGGTGATTAACAATTATATAACGGCATTTATAGTATGCTAAATATGACTGAGGATTAGCAAATGAGGAAATGATTATACAGAGTAATTGTTAAGTAATACACTTATTTATGGTAGGCTAATGGTATGCAAAAATGGACCGTAGACTAGAGCTGCAAGCCTAATAATGACTGGAAGAAATGCACGTAAGTTGGTACACTGTAAATGGATTAGGTAATTCGGCCGTCAATAATGAAATGTTTAAATAAATCGCATAAATAAACGGATGCAAAATATTTATGGATTACATGAATGAACACAATAGCAGGATGGTACACGAATACGGTATCGGAATGACACTTGAACTGGGCCTACTGCTGTCTTAACGGGAAAGTTAGTTTGAACGGTATTGAAAGCACTTTAGGTATAGCCTAATCACGCTGCTGCGGTTACACTCTGTAGGCTTAGCGAGCATTGCTTAAGAACGAGGCACAGAGAACTTACCAACATTGTTGAAAATACCTCTTGAGATGAAGATATGGTTGAAGGTTGACCTTTTAGAATTTTAGAACGTAGGCCCGAGGTGATGTTGACCATCCTATTGAAGCTTGTTGAACGGGCGCCGGTCATGTCGCCTCACGTGTTGATTCGCTTCGTGTAGAGCTGAGATGTTGCTTGAGGGACTGAAGCCGGCTGAAGTCGAACAGCGCTGGGTTTCGAAGGAATGCTTCTGCAGGCGGTTTGTAGAAGGTCTTACTTGATGATAGACCTGAACCTTCAAGGAACAGCAGGCCGCTCTACGGCGAAGGCCGGAGAGCGGGTGACGTGAAGTGTGTTGATGCTAACGAAGGTTGCGAACAAGGCGAGGAAATGACAAGCGAAAAGTGAGCGAGTGAGGAAGTGTATCAGTGGACCCTCACTTATATAACCTCTGAGACGCGGAGTTTCGCGCCATTTTTGAGACGCCTCCTACGGGTCCTTTGTTGCTAAGAGGCTAGCGTTATTTCTGATTCCTTGAAAACACGTGCGTCTTTCGCTTCCATGTGATTCTAAGATGGTCGAGAATGGCACAGAAAATATTCCTTTGGCTGTTCTTTGTCTGTTTTTCTGTCTGTTTCTTCTTTTTCACTATATACATATACATATATATATATATATATATATATATATATATATATATATATATATATATATATACATATGGGATGAATTTCACAATTAAACACGTGAAATGAATGAATGAATGATGCAAACCTACATGGAAAAAGAAAAATTATTCCAAAGCCTTTCGTATATTCAGAAGTACACTTCGTCAGGGAATGATTCCCTGACGAGGTGTACTTCTGAATACACGAAAGGCCTTGGAATATATATTAAATTAATTAAAAGAAAGCACTGTTGTGCCGCTAACAAAGATTTTTAATGCGTCTATTTCTGAGGGGTGCGTACCAGATAATTTCAAGTTAGCAAATGTAACACCTATTTTTAAGAAAGGTGATAAAGGTGCGGCGGGAAATTATAGGCCAATCAATTTAACGTCTGTTGTAGGTAAGCTACTGGAATCAATAATTAGGGATCGTATAGTCGAACACATTGGAATTGTATAACTTGATTAGAAATACGCAGCGCTCATGAAATCAGGGGTGTAGTAATAAATTGGATAGAAGAGGTGGTTGCGAGGTAGGAAACAGGGTGGTCGTTGATGGAGCGGAGTCGTCTTGAGCTAATGTAGCGAGCGGCGTTCCTCAGGGTTCTGTATTGGGCCCATTGCTTTTTCTTATATATATTAACGATTTAGATGTCGGCCTAGTCAGTACAGTTTCAAAGTTTGCGGATGACACGAAGTTGGGTGGTAGGGCAAATAATGATGAAGATAGAGGTAAAATCCAGGAAGATCTGAACAAAATCGTTGATTGTCAGTCACATGACAAATGAGATTTAACGTCGATAAGTGCAAAATTTTACATATAGGTTCGTGTAACGGTAATTTTGCGTATAGTATGTACAATATGTCAGGAAAGGAGTTGGCAAGCGTAGAACATGAACAAGATTTAGGAATTATCGTCACTGGTGATTTAAAAGTGGCGAAACAAAGTACAGCAACGGTCATTGAGGCGAAGAAGGTGCTAGGTTTTATAGCTAGGAATTTTGAGTACAAATCGCGCGATATTATTGTTCCTCTTTATAAATCATCAGTTAGACCCCATTTAGAGTACGCGATCCAGTTATGGAATCCGCATATGCGTAAAGATATAGATAAAATCGAAAGAGTTCAAAGACGAGCAACTAAGATGATTCCGTCGCTTAGGTCGAAGTCGTACGAGGATAGGCTTAAGGAGTTAAACTTGACTACACTCGAGACTAAGGGGTGATCTAATCCAGGTTTTTAAAATTATGAATGGGTTCGATCACGTAAATAGAGATAGCTTTTTCGAAATATCACAATATAATAGAACTAGAAATAACGGGTGTAAGTTGACAAGTAGAAGGTTGGAGGCAGCAGTTGCTAAAAACTTTTTTACGCATAGAATAGTAAATAGCTGGAATAATTTGCCCGTAGAAGTAATTAGTAGCACGTCTATAAACATCTTTAAAAATCGATTAGACGCATATGTTGATAGATTGGGTATAGTTTAAGGTAGTAAAATTAAGGTTTTTGTGGTTCGGAACCTATGTAAAATTGTCAACCACGGAGGACATGAACAATACACAACCACAACCACAGTTAGGTAGACCAGCCATGAGTGGATCCTAGAGTCTTTGTTGGTCTGAAACATTTTATTTATATATATATATATATATATATATATATATATATATAAACAGTATGATGGGAAAAATGTCGCGTGCAATGCAATTGCATGCAACACTACAACTTGCAACACTGCATGCAACAAGGTGAGAGACTGCTTTCTCCCCCAAATATATATATATATGAACGTTCGCTTAGAGACAAAATTTCTCAAAACCATAACAAATTGCCTACGCACTACCGCGCGTGGAAAAATTTTTTTGATTCCGATTAGCACTTCGCTGACGGCTCTTCTGAAGGCTATAACTTTTTTCAGAAGAAACTACACCACACGCACTTTCCGCCAAAAGATAGAGGACGTCGTCGAGAATAATTTGATATAAACATCGGACAAATTCATTCACTATAAAAAGTTTAGAGCAAAGTTTATGTGCCAAAATGTTGTTCAGTTGAGTCAGCCGTTTGTTCGCGTGATGCTGGTCGGAGCTTATTCGTCGAGAGTTCTAAGCTCCGTCCAACGGAACTATTTCACAATTTGCGATGTTTGTGGTAAAAAATAATAAAAATTTTTTGCATGTAATCCGACCACGCTTGTACAAAATTTTATACTTTGTGAAATCGAGGAAAAGCAAGTCAGTCCATAAATTTACAGAAATACCACAGACCAAATTTGTGGAGCTGCATTCAAAATGTAAGTGGTTCGTGAGCTTAAAGTAAATGTTAAATTCTCAGTTATAAAGGTAGGATGAGGGCTAATTTTGTGCAAAATTTGTGTTTAAAACAAAAGGCGTTGCCTACAAGAATCATGGGTTAGTGTGAAAAATGCGTCCTTCAAAAAGGCAGATCTTTTTTGTGTGCATAACGGTAAACCTTAAAAAGAACAGGACAAGAATAACGCAAAAAAAACCATTTGGCGTTAAAAATCCAAAGTTAAAAAAACGGCAGCTGTAGAAAGAAAAAAGGAAAACATATATACAAATATATATAATTTAGGGTGGTCCAAAATTTGGGCTAAAATTTCAAAATAGTTGGAAATGCTCTCCACATGGCTGCTCTTATTCCTTATGTCTCTTGAAGTTTATTATTTACTTATTCTTAAATATATTTTTAAAAATTTGGCTATCTTCCTACCCATCAACCACAAACCACTGTAACCAATTTTTTTACTTTATTTATTTTGACTTTGCAATTTTTTACTTTAACACTTATATAATTGTGCTTTGGTGCTAAACGGTTAATGCATTATTTTCTCTCATTTTTCAGGTTATGGCTAGAAGTACTCGCTCATCTGCAGAAACGTGGGTTCTAGGAAAGTCAGGCAACGAGTTATCAACTGCAAGGCTACCCACATGTGGTGATGTGCTTCGTTTGGTTCAGTTTCACCACCATGAACAGTCCAAGACCTTGAAAGAGAGCTACAACTTGGCCTACAAAGAGGCCATACAAGTATGGCAGAGAGCAAGGATTCCTACACAGCGAGTCGATTCCTGCGTTAGGAAGCTGTCAAAGCTGTACGAAGAGTTCCTTGTGTTGAAGAAAAACCGCAAGACGCAGCTACAAAGCTGCAGAGTGAAAGAGAGCATGTTCTAAGAGACTCTCTCAGAGCTTTTCGACGTTGCCTCGAAGAACGCCTTGAAGGTGATAGACAATGAAGAAGACCGCCAATTCCTGATGATGCAACGAGAAGACGTCTTTTCCTGCAGTATGGCAGGCCCTGACAAGATTAATTTTCCCAAGGAATACCGCAAGAGATGTCGACAGGAGAAAGATGCTGACAAGGCTCTAAGGAACAAAGAAAGAGAGGCTGCATTCCAGGCTGGAGCTGCTGCTCTTCTATAATCCAATACATCCACTTCATCCTCTGAAGAATTCAACGCTGAAGACGATGATTATCGTCCGTCGACTTCGACCGGAAGAGCAGATGTACACTCTCATCCTCCGAAACGAAACAATATCTTCACATCACCAGATGTGGTAGCTGGTCTTGATCGCGTCAACCTTCCCGATCGAGGCGCAGTCTTCGTTGGTGGATCAGTCGCTCAAGCCCTGGGCTATGATATTTCTACAATGACTCTTTCACGCAGCTCCATCCGTCGTTCAAGAAGGCAAGCAAGGCAGGCAGCAGCCAAAGAGGATCAGGCTTCGTTTTCTGTCGAAGGACCCCATCTTCTTCACTGGGATGGGAAACTACTTCCCGACATCGGCGGCGCAAAGGAAACAGCCGAATGAACCGCGGTAATCATTACGGGAAATGGGATGGAAAAACTCCTAGCCGTGCCAAAAATACAACGAGCTACAGGAGAAGAACAGGCCAAGGCTTGCATTTCGGCGATTGATGACTGGAATCTTCGCGGTGAGATCCAAGGTTTCGTATTTGATACAACTGCGTCTAATACTGACCTTCACAGAGGAGCCTGTACCATGATTGAAAAAGCAGTAGGGAGGGAACTTCATATCCTTGAAGTCGTCTTGTCAAACACCTGCAACGCACTTCTTGGACCCACAGGTGGCCCCCGGAAATTACTCTCTTTAAACGTTTTCAGAAAAATGGCTATCATTTCAGGAGGATTCCTTCATGACCGATCTCTCTTTGTTTATCGCCTTGGTCTACGCACGTTTTTGGAACGAGGCCCCTGTCGGTCGGAATCAACGCTCCTTTCAACGATATTCTGTTTCTTAAAATCTTGCAAAAGTACCCAAATCAGACCACTTCCAAAGCAGCATCCACAGCTTTTCAACGGCACCTGTGGTATCTTGGAGAGCATCTCATCGGCCTTGCATTCTTCGATCCTAGAGTCGATGCCGAGACCAAACGGAAGATGGTCGTAAACCTCCAACGTAACGAGAATACCACTGTTACTCGTCGATTGAAGCTTGAAGGAAACATTGAAGATTTGAATTTGTATGAAATGGTCACCCAAAGGACCCTGAGAATCTTCAATCTGTTAAAGAAAGAAGGAAGGAAGGCAGAGGAGGATACCTTCATGAGGACCGATCCCAATTCCTGGACGGAGGATAATTGCTTTCAAGAGTTTCGACGCATAGCGATCAACCTAAAATTTGTCAATGATTCGGCGGAGAGGGGTATCGCCCTTATCAAGGCATATAATACATCTTTGACGAAGGATGAAGAATAAAAACAATTCATCCTCCGATTAGTAGCAAAACATCGCCAAGACTACTCATCGTCTTCGAAGGAGTCAGTGATGAAGCGTTAATCTAAGTAATGATGTATACAGGGTGTCCGAGAATTATCTGTGCAATGTTTGGCTGTTATTAAAAGTCAACCATGAAGTGTAGAAATTCCAGTCTTGTCCCATTTTATAGAGAATCTCATTAAGTCTTTTCTGATACCACGTTTTGACAAGTTTTTTAGAAATGTACGCGGGTGACAGACATTGATGATTTAAAAGCAATAATCACAGCTGCTATTGAGCGAATTGATGTGGATATGCTGCAGCGTACATGGCAACATTTGGAGTATCGATTGGATGTTTTGCGAATCATTAATGGTGCACATATCGAATGTTTGTAACAACGTTACTTTAATAAAAGAAACTTTTGAAAATAAAGATTCTAAATAATCTTGTTTAAGAATTTTACGTGTGTTATCAAGAATTTTATTAAAAGATGAAATTGTACAGATAATGTTTGGACACACTGGAATTTCTAAAAAACTTGTCAAAACTTGGTATCAGAAAAAACCTAATGAGATTCTCTGTAAAATGGGACAACACTGGAATTTCTACACTTCATGGTTGACTTTTAATAACAGCCAAAAATTGTACAGATAATTCTCGGACACCCTGTATTAGGGTGTGTCGAATTTTTCAACTTTCAAATTCCAAATATGAGGGGTGCTAAAAAGTTGCAGCATGACTTAGGAATTCTAAAGATATTTTTGTTAATTTAATATAATTTAGTTTTGCTTGGTAAGAAGCTACATAAAAATAGTGACTTTTTTTACTCTTTTGTGGAATTATATAATAATTATTATATTAATAATTATATATGCTGTATATATAATGCACTGCTGTTTTTGCTTATTTCACAGGTTGAAACATATTCATCAGTGTGCTGAAGATTACTTGTCCGTCAGTGCTACCATCCTAACCAGTGGGAATTGACCTACAATGGCTTCTAAAAGGAGGACAAGACTGGGGACATTCACACATATGAGCAACCTAATTGGAACTGGTAGAGAGTTGTTGCCCTCTGAACTCCCAACTCTGCGAGACGTTCTGAAATATGGGCTACTGCTAAGAGAACAAAGTGGTGAGGATGTGAGAAACTACCCAGCAGCCAGTCTTGCAAAGGACATTTACCCTAAAGTGCTTGAAAAGTGGGAACGAGCAAACAGTTCTTTTGTAGCCCCCGTTGTAAATTCACGAGTCACAATCTTAAACAAGATCCAAGAGAGCTGGGAGCAGGCCAAAAACATATCTCTTGGGAGAGGAAAGCTACATGTCAAAGAGGCTTTCATTGCAAAACTTGACAAGCTTTTTGACATCCTCAGTTGCAAGTGTAAAATTGTTCTCTGCTCTGAATTTGGCTGCCTTGCAGATGCTGGTTGCAAAAACGAAACTCACATTAACTGTACATACCCTAGGGAGATGAAGATCCCTGTGAAGGAACTTGCTTTCATTAAAGGTCAGAGAGACAAGTCTGGTTCTATTGGACCACATCAGATTGGCTTGCCAGATCAACCTGAGCACAACAGACAAGTCAAAAAGCAGAAGCGGCAAGAAGACGAAAGAAGAAGGCTTGCTGAATATAAGCAGACAAGTAAGCAGGATGTTTCAATGCCATCAAATGAAATAATTTTCTCTGATGATGAAAATGGAGACCAAATAGCTGATGCTCAAGATGGAAAGGATGGAAGTTATGAAGTGACATTAGAAATACCAAGCACGTCTTCAACTTCCAATAAAAAGCCAGAGTACAACACATTAGAAATACCTAATGTTGCTATGCATAGCATCAGATATGGTGTTGGCCTGCGTGCCACAGCTGCCATCACCACTGCTGCCTTTATGGATGCTGGCTTGATCACTGAAGAAGACAAGAGACTTGTAGTTGATCACAATAAAGTCAAGAGGGCCCAAGAAAAAGTTATGAGATCCCTGGATCAGGAATTTGATGATCTTTGTAAGAAGGGTGAAATTGACTGCATCTTCTTTGACGGCCGTCAAGATACAACTAAAGTTATGCTGAAAGCAGACAATTCAGATCGTCAGTTCCCCAGCATCATCAAAGAAGAGCATTATTCTGTGTGCAGTGAGCCAGGTGGAAGATATCTCTACCACTTCACTCCTGAGAAAGGCTCAACGAGAAAAAAACCTGCTGAAGTTATTGCTGATAATCTTGTAGATTTCATGAAGAAGAAGGGCATTGATAAAACCTGCAGGCCATTGGAGGTGATTTTACAAATGTTAACACTGGCTGGGAGGGTGGTTCCATGCATTGGGTAGAGGTCAAGCTTTGCCGTAAGCTGATCTGGTTGGTTTGTGCCCTCCACACTAACGAGTTACCCCTGCGACACTTGATCACAGCACTGGATGGGAAGACCTTGTCTAACAACAAGTGGACAGGTAACATTGGCAAGATGCTAGACACTGCAACCGAACTTGAAATTGATCCTTCATTCACCAAACTCTCAATTGGAGAGCCTCTTACTTCACTGAGTGACACTGTCGTAAAGGATCTCTCTACTGATCAAGCGTACGGGTATAGGATCACACAGGCCATAAGGACAGGAGAACTTCCCACAGATCTGGCCCTTCTTGAAATTGGTCCAGTGAGCCATTCAAGGTGGTTGACAACAGCAAACAGGCTTTGTCGCATATGGGTTTCAAAACATGGCCTTAAAGGCAAAACCCTCAACAACTTAAGACTGATAGTGGAATACATTGTTGGTGTGTACTATCCCTGTTGGTTCAACATCAAAGTAAAACACTCTTGGGTGGAAGGCCCACGCCACATCTTGTTTCAGCTGCGGCTAGTTAGGCTGCAAAAGAAGGCTGTAGTGGATGCTGTTTTGCCAACCATCAAGCGCTCAGCATGGTATGCATTCAGCGAAATGATAATCCAGACACTCTTGTGCTCAGATGACAGTGAGGAGAGGAGAGCTGGTGTCCAAAAGATTGTTGACATGAGAGGTGGAGATGATGACACACTTGGAGATCTTTCTGTACGTCCCAGGAAGACACCTTCCATCAACCCCAGTGCTTCTTCCGTGTTGGAGCTGACAGACTGGTCTGACGGGGTATTTGAACCTCCTTTGACATGTAAACTGACTACAGCGGAAGTAAAGAAGTTCTTTGACAAGCCTATGCAAGTTCCACAGTGGCCCTGTCATGCTCAGTCAATAGAGAGGTGTGTGAAACAAGTCACAGAGGCAGCAGGCAGGGTGTATACACATGAGAAACGTGAGGGCTATATCAGAGGCCAAGAAGCAAGTCGGCGGCTGATGTCCAAGAACAAATCAAAGCAAGACTTGATGAAACTTGTTGTTTAAATATTTTTTTTTGATGATTACTTTCTAATGTTGTTTTATGATTACAAGGATATGTTTTATGATTACTAGGATATGTTTTATGCAGAGAAACTAAAATTTTTATAGCATTACCGACATTTTCAGAAGCTAAAATTAATAAATGTTGTTTTCCGAGAGCAATTTATGTGCTTTTTAATCAAACGTAGATTTACCAAGCTAAGTGTTGAGCAATCACAAAAATAATAGCAGATTTGAATTCTTCACATCCAAAAACATATTTTTAAAACCCCTCAGTGAAGGAATTGGCAAAAATTAATTTTCACCTCCCAAATTGACACACCCTAACCCTGTATTATAAACGAATGATAAGTGTAATTTTCTATCAAACATATTTTTGGTCTTTAAAAAATAATCTGTCTTCTTTAAGAGTTATTTTGTTTTCTAAAAAAAATAAGCTGTTTTCTTTGAGATTTAATCTGTTTTCAAACAAATAAACTAGTATTTGCCCTTGTTTTTTTCATTTTTTAACCCAGAAAATGAGTAGTAAAATTAAATTCATAGCGACCAGTAAATATCATTCAATTAGGCTGAAATTTGGCATGGAGATGTTTGATAGATATAGGAACAGAAACAGCCATGTGGAGGTAAAAAATGACAAAATTTTATTTTTTGGACCACCCTAATTATATACAGTATATATACTCAAGAGTCGATTATCCGCACACTCTCGTTCCTGCGGATAATTGACTTCCCCCCCCAAAATAGGTAATTAAATAAAAAAAATTAAAAATACACAAATATACTGTATTTAGCATGGCAAAATATACTTATAATTAGGCTCAACACTTGTATGTAATTTTATTTAAGATAACTTGCAGAATACCGTACAACAAGTGAAGAAAACTGAAAAAACTTGAAGCCAAATTTGAAATACGAATATTTTACTGGGCTAAAAAAAGTGCGGTTAATTGACGTGCGGATAATCGACTCTTGACTGTATAAATAAAGAGTATACATATTAAAATATACATACTGAAACCAATGCAAAAGATTATATCATATATACAAAACTCTCCCAATATATCTTAACATCTCATAGCTGAGTGGGTAACGTGGCGGCTCGTAAAATTCGAATCTTTAGTAGCATCGGTTCGAATCTCACCCAGGTAAGGTAAATTTATTTCTAATGTGCTTAATCTTAAAACATAAGTTGCTGTTATGTTGTTCCTGATTAATAAAAAATTGATATACTGAGAGAGTTTTGTGTATATATATAAGCTTTTGCATTGGTTTCAGTATGTATATTTTAATATGTATACTCTTTATTTATACAGTCAAGAGTCGATTATTCGCACGTCAATTAACCGCCCCCGTCAATTAACCGTATTTTTAAAATATTTTAACCCTCAGTTAATGAAGATAAACTGAAATGGTATTTAATTGACATTCCTCCAATAGAGGGCGCCACCCACTTCGATTAAATTATCTTCAAGGAATCAGTTTTCCAAAAAGCATTTCATCAATCATGGAAGTTTGATAAAAATACTGTCATCACCTGAGGACACTTGTTCGATGAAAGAATTTCTCACATCTTGATCAAATTCTACTCTCAGTGTACATGTTTAAAACTGCCGGTAAATATTTTTTTTTTCATTTTGAATTTTTAACGTTACATATTTTTTTTGGTGTTATGCTTGTCTTTTTTTTTAAGGTTTATTATTATGCACTCAAAAAAGATTTGCTCTTTTGCAGGATGCATTTTTCAGACTTTAGTAATTAGTAATGATTAAGTTTTGTTTTTGAAATTTTATTTCTTCCACCAAATTGAATTCAGTAACCAAAGAAAATCAGAATATTACCAATTGGTAATTTTTTATGCTTTATAGGAATTTTCTTTAGGCGAACTTTTTTCCGAAACTCTATTTTCGGTGCCAAGAGTAACATTAGACAAAAATATTACAAGTAATACTTAAAGTAGTTCGAAACGACCAAATTTATAGCGTAGCCACTAAATTGTACTGGTTTGGATCGCTGGTTATTAACATGGTTATTTGTAATAAAAACCCATAAAAATATCCTTGGTTAGGTTTTGTTGGAGACTGGACTGATGTTGGTAAGGCTTGGGTTTGATTCGCACCATTCTCGTGGTTGAAGTTGGTCGAACCACCTCTATTTAATGCAGGAGGGAGGGACCAAGGGCGAATGCCCGCGAAAACGTCCCCCCCTCCCCATAAAAGGAGAAGAGGGCCAAAATCAAGAACAAAATTGATGCCATTTTGTCTTTTTTTTAATTTTAAAAATATTGTGTAGTGTTTAAGATGTACGTATTTGTAATGAAGAATAGAGGGAGAAGTAGTGTGTGTATGAGAGTATGCTGGACTGCTCTCAGGGTAGATGAGACACGGAAAAAGATCAGCTAAAGAGGGCAGTGACAGGAGAAACGGAAATTTCGGCACTCCTTGTCTCCTGCCTAATATCCCCCACCCCGGAGTACTTCTCTGGTCGACGCCCATACTCGGATGAAAATTTT
Source organism: Bathynomus jamesi (assembly GCA_023014485.1). Classification (NCBI taxonomy): domain Eukaryota; kingdom Metazoa; phylum Arthropoda; class Malacostraca; order Isopoda; family Cirolanidae; genus Bathynomus; species Bathynomus jamesi. The sequence goes on from JAJOZX010002556.1 coordinate 335,989, forward strand.
GAGAGTTCCGACCCACTCGAATCCATGTGGGGAAATAGGTGGAGGGGGGGGGGAAGGTTTCCGATGTTCCCTGTTTGACGCTATAGAAAATAATGCTAATCATTATTAGCAAAGATAATTCATTCTCTTATTTACTTTACGACCTTTAAAGAAACACAATAAACGCAGATAAATAATTTACAAAGAAAATAATTTACTCAGTTATTATTAATTAATAAGAAGTATAAAGTTACGTAAAAGATAATAATTAAACATTTAATTAAAACTGAAGGTAATTAGCATTTAATTAAATTACGTATGAAAAACAGTAATTAACATTAAAATATTCTATAACAAATTAACGTCCGTATATTTTAAAATTATTAAAATTTATGCTAAAACTCTTTGTAATTCAGTTTGACAACGTTGATTTTTCACTTAAATTATTAATATTTTATTTCATTGTTTGATTAAAAAGTTTTTATTAAATACATTTTGTAAATTGAAGAATCCTTTAATTTACCTTTTGTAAATGTATTGAGCACTTTCTGGGATTATGTAAGTTGGTTGAATATATAATCATTACATTATTAATCGTATTACATTTACTGTATACAGGGTGATTCAAAAGTCAGGTTACATAGGGAAATAATGTATTATGTAATGATACAGGGGAATAGTCACATCATATGTTCGATATGGCCACCGTTAACGGCAATGCACTTGTGCAGCCAGCTAGGAATATCACAGCAATGCGCTCCTCCTTCGATAACATCTCATAACTCATTTACCTGCAAAGAAACAGAAAAGTCCTATGTAACCTGACTTCTGAATCACCCTGTAGTATTCATTTATGTAATTTATATTTCCCGTGCAGGTAAAGTTACCGTGATGGTATTTGTTGTTAAAATAGTTAATTAACAATGTACAGTAAATTAAAGTATGAATGTTTTACTTTAGCGGAATGAGAATGCTGGTAAACTATGAAGTAATACAAATCGATTAATAGCATGGGTACGGTGTACATTGTCTATTTTGCTGTTTACTTTAAAAATGAGAGTATATTTGAGCTTAAATGTAGTCTGAATATTGGGTATTTAAGAAGTCCATTTAATTGGTTGAAAGTATATCGAAAATGATGTGAAAAGTTTTCTTTAATTCTTAAAAATGTACTTTCTGTGTTTTCTTTCCAAATTTCAGAAGAATCTTTTGTTAAGCAGTGAACTGTTTTTGTTCTACTCTCGAACTACTTTTCATGTACTAACAGTGTACTATTCAAATCCTTTACTATTTACAGAATACATTTAAGTTGATTTATACTCGCAGTTTTAAAGCACACACAGCGGATAGAATTTAGAGTGTATTTGAGGGGTCCCGCGTCTTAAGTACCTAAGCGCCAAAATTAAAATTCGCCACAAATTGCCTCCAAAGTTTAGCAATATTCTCGCAATAGTATCTCTGTTATTAATTGAGCTAGAACGTTCATTTTTTGCTAAATTAGAGTTCTAAGTATGCTAATGAAGATGTTGATGAGTTTTTGGAGTAGATTTTCATATTTTATATTTTATATATATTATTTTTTAAAATTTTTATTTTCTTATGTCGACTTTGGGTGAACTTTTGGCTGGTGATAGAGGTGAAAAAAGTAGTTCGCTTCATAAGGTTTTCAACCATACTTCTAGTGTCCGTAAGGTCATTATAACCCAAACCACGCGATAGAGGAAGGGTGAAAATAGTGATATCCATCAAAAACACGTTTTCGCCTGTGGGCGCTTAGGTACCTTAAGATGCTCGACCCCTCATTTGTCCTCTAAAACTATTGTGGCGTAATCCTATTTCCATGGGCTAGTTAATATAGATTACTTTATATTACGTTATACATTATTGTATAACTGGAATCCTTTTACGGTTTTAAAATGTTTGCCATATTCATGCTTGCAAAATAAGTACAGAGTGTCCTACAAGTCCCTTTACCCCCTTTACTCTCACCCTATTCTAGTAGGAAAAGGTTCAGGAGTAAGGGTACTTATGGAACATCCTGTACATTGTAAGATTGATATACACGCCATGCATGAGAACTTTAACCAGAAAACTTTATTCATTCACATTTTTATAGAACCAAACCAAACCAGTAAAATGAAAACTCTTTTTGGATCAAGTAAAGATAAGCACCCCCAGCCTTCTTTAATTAGCCTTATAAGGCTAACTAACGAAAATATCACGACCTAACCTAACCAATCGTCAAGGGCGTACAGTTGACTTAACGATTGGTTAGGTTAGGTCGTGATATTTTCGTTAGTTAGCCTTATAAGGCTAATTAAAGAAGCTGGGGTGCTTACTTGATCCCTCTTTTTAAACGTAAGTAATATCAAATAACAACATAAATGTCATTGTTTCACTGCTTTGAGTTTCATTTTTATAATGTTCAACAAAGATTATTAAATTTTTATATCAAAACATTTCAAACAGATCTGAACAGTCTATAAGCGTCCTGATTGGTGTGAAAAGAAAAAGAATTTTAGATCACATTTTTCGGTCAAGATGTTGGCTGGCCAGTCTCATATGAGATTTTTTTTTTGTATCATGTCAAGCAAGACACGTAACCTAGTCTGGATTATCTGAAATTAATAAACGTTGCGACAAGAAAATTAACATTTACAGAATTCGGATTTCAAAAACTTATTGAAAACCAAGATTACACTTTGCAAACAACTTTACAGAATATTTAAAAAGAAATTTCTGGGGGGTGGCGGGGAGGGTTTCTATACAAACAATTTAGATATCTATACAATTAATGTTATTTATAAGTATTTTTATCATACGAATATGCCATTAAGAAGCATGGAAGCTTTTCAGGCAAAATCGATGATAGTCAGTTTCATTTATTAAGGAAGTGAAATAGCAAATAATTTTTTTTATTTATTTATTGTTATATTTATACATGTACGATAAAGAACATACAAAATATGTAACAAGAAATATATAAAAAGGGATCAGATTTCCTATTTATATATACGCATACAATTAGCATTTACAAGCATATTATATGCTTTTTTGACAAAATGGTGTTATTTCAAGAAAAATTGTAAGATTAAATACAAATATGATGGGTTAACAAAAGCTGCTCTATGACATACATAAAAACCTGGACATAGAATTGGAGATCACGTAGAGTATATTTAAAGATAACGTATTAGTGTAAGCTTAGCAAAGCTTTCACATTTTTTTTCTGGGTTTATAATATAAACTCTACAAACGCTTATAATATTAAATAATTTGACTTTATACAGACATTAATATCCAATACCTTGACCTCAAACAAAGATTGAATGGCTATACAGGGGTGAAATCAATTATCTTTATTGTATGATAATTGGTTGGTGTGTAATGTAGAATGGAGGGAACGGTGGAACAAGGCTAGAATAGAGATAGGTGACCTAACAGAAATATTTTGGTTTGTAAGATCTGATGAATTTATCTTTCAATTTTTTCTATAAATTTCTTTAGTATGTTACATTGTTTTGTCTCTTGAATGAGGTTGTTCCAGAGGTTGGGTCCAATGGAACATAAGATCTAGTTGAACAGACTGGCAGCGATTCTCAACTTGTGTGGTACGGGAAGCTCTTTTAGTTGGTACGTGAGAGGGTTTTAACACGCAGTTTTTGCTAATTGATAAATATTTTAATGATAATGTATTTCAAAAATAATATTATAGATGAATAACTGGCAATCTTTCTGACTGTGGTACTCGTACTTAAAAAAGCATGGTGGTACGTCGACCCAAAAATGTTGGGAATCCCTGCTATAGAGCAAAATTTGGTTTTTTGATGTTCTTGTTATTTTATTTTTTAAATTTTTTGTGTAGAAAGGAGGGGCCAAAGGAGGTGCCTGCAAAATGCCCCCTTTATAAGAGAGAGAGCCAATATTAAGGTCTCCGAGGCTCACGATGCCATTTTATTTATTTTTTATTTTTATTTTTTAATTTTGAAAAGACTGTGTAGTGCGCGAAATGCAAGCATGTGTGGTGAAGAATAGAGGGAGAAATGTGCGTTTGAGAGCATGCCTCGACTGGCTCACAGGGTAGATGAGACAGAAAAAGATCAGCTAAAGAGGACAATGACAAAAGAAACGGGAGTTCCAGCACTCCCTGTCTCCAGCCTAACGTCCCCTCCGGAGCACTTCCCTGGTCGATTGGTGTCTACAATCTCCTCCTATAGGAGACTGTAGATTATTAGATTATTAGGATGTCTTGTATCGAAACGGCGTTGGGTTTGGGAAACTAATATTTTGTTCTTGGATGATTTTCGGAGCAGCATTATTAACAATTTTGATACATATAAGAAGTAACGTTTAGTTTGTAAATACCTTCTAGTTTTAGAAGTTTAAATTGTGAAGCATTATTATGTCAGTGCTTTCATTATGCTTGTTCCATTTATAAATTTTCTTAATATTCTCTTTTGCATGCCCAACAACGCTTCCGTAGCGCTAATGCAGTATTATAAATGTGGGTATAGTATTGTGTAATATATGAATCTTTTTAGAGTATGTATGAGACTTTGGCTCATTTGTTGCATAGATCTTGAGTGTGCTGTTTGAATGACAGGTTTGCGTCGGGGGTAACTTCCAGACGTTTGGACGACTGCGCTTGTTTTATAGGGATTAAATTAAGTTTTAGGTTTAATGGGAAAATCGTTTTCTTTTCTGTGATGACGAGTCAGTTTTTTTTTATATACTGAAGAATGTTTGTTGGCATTAAGCCATAGATATATTTTTTTAAATTTCATTTTGGGAATAATAATAATAATAATAATAATAATAATAATAATAATAGTGAATATTATAGTAATATACAGGCGTATTACGTAACCTATAATCTTTCAGATAATTTGAACAGTAATTAAGTATCGCTATTCTGTAAGGGTATAAATACATGGAAGTAGATAAGAAATAAATTTGGGGAAAATGAGATGAGATGCGATGTTTAAGGAAACTTTATTGAGAGTAATTAATTTATTTTATTAATTACTTAATTAATGTACGTGATAATAATCCGATAGTAATGAATTCTATATATGAAGCGAGGCTTATAATTTTTTGCTACATAAAATGAATTGTTTATTTACCGAGTCCTGCATAAACACATTTGCAATACATAAATTTTTTTATAGGAACTAAAAGGGGAACTTGGAAACATAGCAAACATTATCAAATATTACTGTGCGTATTCGTAAACTGTAAACAAGTAAGCAGAGAGATGGTAAAACCTTCAAGTCGAAATACATGAAGAAACATGATATTCTTTTTAATGTTACAAAAACTAAGGTTATGCAATTCCATCCTAAAAGCCCTATTCAGCCAGCTGATATTAGTTTTAAAATGAGAGGTGAAGTGATTGAGGAAGTACAAGGATTTAAGTATTTGGGTCAAACTATCACTAGCTCCTTGAGTGATGGCTCAGATATAAGAAAACAATATCGAAGCCTCTGTACTAAAGTGAATATGATTATAAGGAACTTCCGGTTCTGTACAAGTTAAGCTAAAGACACTCTCTTTCGTACTTTCTGATTAATATATACGGACAGCAACTCTGGGTGAATTATAAAAATGTTCTGGTAGAACCCTAAGTTTGCTTTACAACAGATCTTTTAGACTCTTACATAAATTACCCTCGAGATGCCCAGCTTCGCAAATGTTTTCTACCCACAATGTCCTGAACTTCCCGGAGGTAACAAAACGTGCTCAGTACAGTCTGCTGCAAAGAACTGAAAGATCAACCAACCCGATTATCCAAGCTATTCATCATTCTTGCCAAATGTCTTCGCTATGGACTTCATGGTATGAAAACATCTGTCTGTAGCTCCACTTAATTTTGACATTAGTGTACTATTTCTCATTAATTGTATTTCTATCCTTCGTAGTTGAATTGTCATTGTATTCTATTGTCAGTTCGTATTATTAATAGTCGTCATATGGATTAGGGTCTGTCAATAAATTTTTCATTTTCACTTTCAATTAAAATTACACATTTGTATTGGAATATAAGGAGGCAAAAATATTAAATATTAAATCATAATTAAGTACCTTAACAACTTGAACTTGACCTTGCACATATTATTTTATCTTATTATTTATTTCTTTTGCTGTTCTTGCTTTGCTAAAGATGAATATAGATTAATTTTTTATTATGGAAATAAGAAAAGGGATACAGTGTTCTGGCTTATATGATTTGATGAATTTGTCTTTCAGTTTTCTTTGGAAGGTTTTTAATGTTCTAGACTGTTTTATCTTTTGATCGAGGGTGTTCCAGAGGTTTGATCCTGTGGAGGTTAGAATCTAGTCGCACAGTCTAGACTCGAGTGTAATTCGATTTACTGATGTAAGTGTTTGATTGTTTTGTGTTAAAGCGGTGTTCTATTTGGAAGCTAATATTTTGTTTTGGATGATTTCTGGTGCAGTATTATGGACGATTTGATACATATACGATACAATGTTTAGTTTGTAGATTTCTACTAGTTTGAGAATTTTTAACTCGCGAAACATTTTTTTCTGTACTTTCATTATGCTTGTTCGATTTATAGATTTTCCTATTTACTCCTCTCTGTATTACCACCAGTGAAAGTATAAAATATTGACGTGAACTTCCATAAACACTAATGCAGTATTGTAGGTGTGTATACACACCATAGTGAAGTATATAGATAGAAGAAACTTTTTTGGGAGCGCTGCACCTGCTTTCTTAATTGTAGATAAAATCTTAGCTAACTTGTTTCTCAGATGTTCAGTGTGTTCTTTGAAAGAGAGGCTTGAATCGAGGGTAATGCCCAGAAATTTGGTCGAGTGCACTCACTGAAAAGAAATTGAATTTATGTTTAAGTTTAGAGGGAGCAAATTTTTCTTTTTTGTGATGGTTCTATGAGCTATTTTTTTTAATATTTAAGGATAGTTTGTTGGAGTTCATTGGTAGCTTGGAGTGGTAATAAGCCTTTATGTAAGTTTATGACTGAAGTATCATCTGCATACTGGTAATAGGAAGAATTCATGGGCGTAGCTAGACATTCAAGAACTACACGCACGCGGTCTTGAAAAACGAAAGTGAATCAAACGTCACAAGAAAGCCTATTAAGTCTATTTATTTATAAACAAATGAATAAATAATAAAATGAATAGATAAAAAAATAAGTACACAAATGAATATACAGACCAATACACAATAAATGAATGAAATATAGAATACTAATGATTGAAATAAAATCACTGATTTGATCAAATCAAAGAAGAGTGCAATGCGACATTGAAGCTACTAGGTTACCCTGGTAGATTTATCGTTCATCTTCCAGGTTCCCTAACTTCCTACAGAGTGTACAAGTAAGGTTGGGAGGGATTGTAGTTATTTTAAGTAATTTGTACCTCATCACAAACTTCAAATAATAAGTAAAAATTGAGATATAAAAAGACTGCTCTTAAAACAATCGGAAATGGCATAGGTCATGTGACGAAGGAGACCTACAGCTTTACGTGGGATCCGAGCCATATAAGAGTCGCTACATCATCTGGACGTAATGGACGGTCACCCATGCAACTACTAGACAGATCGACCGTCACTTAACTTCGATGATCTAACTGGATGCGGTGCTGCGACGTGGCCACGACGTATTCCAAGGGGGAACGTAATGTTAAAAAACATGGGATTCATAAATCCTTATAAATAGGATTTTGGTAAACTTGTACAACAGTGGAACATTTTACCTTTACGGTTTTAATTTATTAAAGTAGTTACAAATAGAGCTGCATTTGTAAAATTTAAAGAAGCCGAATTTAGGAATATTCCATTCGACTTTGGTATGAGTCGAAATGCGACGTTTCATCTCTCTTCACTGGGCTTTGAATTTTCGTAATCCGAAATCAAAGCCTAGTTCAATATTTAATCTGAAATGCAAGTAAATCAATCACACACACACATATATATATATATATATATATCTTTGCCTTTGGATCAGTGCTTCCTTATCTAAGTAATTCCTTTGTAAATTCCTTTGTAAATTTGTTGGTAGTAAATCTTTCAAAGAAAAAAAGATGGGAAATCACAAAGGCTACGTGATGTACACTTTTGTGGGAATTCTTAAATTGCTGACTGCCTGGAGGTGCCTCTGGATCAATGCTCCCTTATTTAAGTATTTTCAGTGCGAAAGTTGGCAATGCAAATAATTAATTTTAAAAAGTCAGTGTCTCAGTACGGAAGGCTTTGGTATTCATGGAAGAAATGATAATTTTTGGGTATAATAAATAAGTTTGAAAATCCTTTATAAAAATGTATGGGATATGAAGATGCACTTCCTGTCCTATCCACTCCTATGTCGATGATTTCACATTTCACTTCTTCACCCGCTTCGCACAGCACCCCTCTCAACAGTCACGCCATGATTCGCGTAGGACGGCTATGGTACACCTCACCTCTGATCTTTCTGGTATCTCTGACTGGGGCAGAGAAAACCATGTTGCTTTCAATGCCTCAAAAATTCAGTTCCTCCATCTGTCAACTCGTCATAATGTTCCACACAACTATCCCCTTACCTTCAACAACACAAAACTCAACCCTTCCTATTCTCTTAACATTCTTGGCGTTTCCTTTCTCGTGATTTTTCTTGGAAAGATCACATATACTCTCTTTCCAAAACAGCTTCTAAGAGGTTAGGTGTGCTCTACCGCCTCCACAGTTTCTTCACCCCCACTCAGTTGCTATCTCTGTACAGGGGTCTTCTTCCCACACAGCCCTACTTGACCGGGTGGAATCAAATGTTTTTCGTCTCCTCAATTCCTCGCCTCTTACTGACTGTCTTCAATCTCTCTCTGTTCGCCGCAAAGTTGCCTCACTATCTGTTTACTATCGTTATTATAACGGACATTACTCTTCTGAACTCTCTAACTGCATGCCTCATCCTTTAAGTTGAGCAAGCAACACCAGACTTTCTATACTTTCTCATTCCTTTTCTGTCCAACTCCCTAACGCAAGGGTTAATCGGTATTTTCAGTCTTTCATTTACTCAACCGGTCAACTCTGGAACAATCTTCCTACTTTTTATTATCTAGTTTTAATTTCATCCCTGGCATTAATAATGCGGTTTAACAAGATTTAACCTTTACATATGGCATCACTCCACGCATCTTACATCTATCTTTCATTTATCCATATTGACTCGAGACTTGACTTGAGACTCGTGCTTGAAGACTCGTGACTTGACTCGGACTAGATAAAAATAACTTAAAAAGTCTGCCAGAAGGGATTCTGCCTTCAGGTGTGTTCAGGCATAAATCCCGCGGACGATAGCTTCGCACCAACGACCTATCGGCCGAGTGCCGCACCAGAGGTCCGAACCTGCTGTTTCTCTCGTACTGAGCAGGATTATTATCGCCGCTGCTGCAATTTTAGAAACTGTAGGGTAAAACTAACCTGTCTCACGATAGTCTAAACCCAATTCACGTTACCTATTAGCGGGCGAACAATCCGACACTTGGCGTGTTCTGTCGCGCAATGATAGGAAGAGCCGACATCGAAGGATCAAAAAGCGACGTCGCTATGAATGTCAACGGTGCAATGAAGCATTATACCCTGAATGCTTCGAAGATTTTCATACATAGTAAATACATTCATGTAAAGTACTTTTTATGTTAAAGGTATAATTTTTGCTTATAGATCATCATTTATTTTATTCAAAATCAAGTTTTCTTACAAATAAATTTTTAAACCTGCATGACATTTTACTCCTTTAGTAATTTTAAGCCTTATATGAGGCAGTTACGTAATGCCTAGAAAAAATTTATAATTTCAAAAAAGCACTATATAACTATGTTTTTATATCGATAACATGTTATAATACAAAACATTATAATTTTTTATGATAAAATAGAAATTAAGCCACGAGAGGGCTAAATAATGATTAGTATCCCTATCGTGGTTAATGATCGGTGTAAAGGCGCTGCTAACCAGGGCCCTCTCAACTGCTGTGTCAGCAGTGAGTACTAGCTCCACAAGGGGGCAGGCGTTCATGCCTTTCAAGTACTCATTGTCGCCTGGTTAATGGCCTTGACGAAAGCGTGACGATGATCTTCAACAACCTGCAAGAGATACTGTTTTGCTCCTCATTCCTGGTAAATGAGGAGTTAAATTCTTGGATAAGGGCAACTCCTCTCCCGCCAAGTCATTCACAGGTATAACATTGAAAACTGCCCTCTGTGCAACCTGAAAGAGGAAGGCACACCGAGAATGTCGAACAAGTCTTTTGTTTTTGACGTAACGAAGTCGTCTACTTTTCTCCAATACATGCTGAACGAAGACACTGTGGCTGCTCCGATTGTTGGCTCTGCGTACTGCTGAAAGTCTTGTGGGAGAAACAAGTCATTCGCCGCAGCTAACGCAGGGAACGGGCACTGAATCCATGCTTTAACGTACAGTTTACAGATGAACACGTTTACGTCACGTAGGTGTCCACACATTAAGTCCTGAAAAGAAGGCGCGGGAGACTTTCATGTGGAAGGTCTGTGGGACTGATGGAACTGCTCTCGAAACAGCCACATTCTCAGCTAGTACGTAGCCCTTGCCATCCAGCGTGCGCGATGAACTGCTCCTGGCGTCCGAAACCGGTGACCGTAAGGAAGTACATCACCGAGAAAGATGATGACTAGTTCCAGTATCCCCTTGTAGTCATCTTTCGGCAACTGCTCCCGAACGGCAATCTTTGCGAATTGTATGATATCTTCTTTCCAGTCCATGATATATTTGCGGTGATCTTATCGTCCGTTCCCATTTTAAAGTAATTATTAACGAATATTTGGCCAGTAGACTCGGAAGCTGTCGAAGATCGTGATGTTGGGGCTTCTGGACACATCTTGTAAAACCGTAGTAAAGACTTTCTGGGGATTAACTCATGAATATGGTGTTGATAGACAATGTGAAACACGTCCTTGTTCAACCCTTGTTCCACTAGAATACATACACCACTGCCCAGGTCCGTATTTGCAGCAGTGGTATAAAAATAAAGCCCCTTCACTTTTTCACGAAGATTCCATTCGTCAACTGTTTTCAGGAGCTTCTGTGCCGTTCCTTCTACTTTGGAATTCGGTAGCTTCGGGACAGCGAGTAGCTTTTGGGTGTTTTCTCCAGACACCAGAATAGGGAGACCTGTTTGTGGCCAGTGAGGTCTGACATCGTTTTCCCGTCCCAGTGCAAGAGAAGGAGAACGTCAGAGGAGAAAGAACTCTGGATTTCCTCCACAAGAGCTCGTCGGTGTCTGATCCAATGAGCCCGTATGGCGTTTGAACTCTCAGACGTCAAATCCCATCTGCTGCGCGAAGGGAACCAGGATATGTACCGCCTTTCTGTCGCTAGTCCGGATCTGGTCTAGGGCAGATGCCACCTCCAGAGAAATGGCATCTTTGCCTTTCCTTCGCTTAGAAGAGGGAGGCGAGGTTTTAGCAACAACAGGGCATTCGTCCTCCGTCTCTTCAGCGCTGATCAATTTCCTACTACTAGAGAATTCCAGCTGAACAGTCTCCTCGGCTTCTTCTGTATCCTTTTTTTCTTGTCTCGTTTCGCAGCTTCACTTTCAGCTCGGGCCGCTTCCCGTTCCTCCCTCCTTAACGTTCTTCCCTCCTTGCCAGCCTCTTATCCACTCCCGCAATCCGTCTTCGTCGCCCCGCCTCCCGCTCCGCTATCAGGAAGTCTGTTTCCTCTTGAATCTTCATTAGACTCAGAGTTTGTTGGTGAGCGACATCAAAGAGGTTGGAGAGCTCCGCTTGGAACTCCTCTTGTCGTTTGATCTACAGATCTACAGAAGCTAAGGCTAACAAAGACCCTAAGATCCACTCTAAGGCTAGCCCGAGAGAAAGGAGAGAGTAGGGGGTTAAGAGAAGAGAGGAGAATAAGGGGTTAAGTAAGGAGCAACACCTATCATTCGTGGGTTAACATTCATTCAGAAAAAGAGGGAAAAAGTCTCACCATCATCATCCGCCGGCCACTGCCGACAAGTCAGAAAATAGTCGGAGAATATAGGAGAGGGTGAAAGATGAAAAAAGTAAAATAAGAACGCTTACAAACCATGCAAACACAGTCTTAACTCACTGTCATACCATGCAAACTACAAACATGCAAGAAAAGAGTTAGAGACATGCAAAGTAAGGAGATAAGAAAAAAAAAAAGTAGGTAAAGTTAAACAAAAAGTGGGTTAGTTTACGCTATGAGCTACATCTACATTCGTGTTAGTCTAATTTTTTTTTTTTTTTTTTTTTTTTTGCTGGCATCACGCTGGCATGTCACAAGCTGGCATTCATCGTCAACAGACTCATCCTCGAGCACCACCACAGAGCTCCTGTTGTTAACTTTCTTTTTTAATTTTAAACAACGTTAATATTTTTAAAATGTCTGTCAAGACGGTTCTTAAACACATTAACGCTGGTAGAATGAACGACTGACGCGGGAAGATTATTCCATTTATCAATTACTTTAAACGTAAAGAAGTTTTTAGCGATATTAGTAATGAAACGTCTGCCACGCAACTTGAATCCGTTATTGCGAGTATTACTATTATCGAAAGTGAACAATTTGTCAAAATTTACGTTATCGATGTTATTAACGATTTTGAAAACTTCAATAAGCTCCCCCCTTAATCTCCTAGTTTCGAGTGAATACAAGTCTAACACTTTAATCCTATCTTCATAAGGCTTATTGCGCAATGCCGGAATAAGTTTCGTGGCACGACGCTGAACCCTTTCTAACCTATCAATATCCTCACGCAAGTACGGGCACCAAAACTGAACGGCATATTCCAAATGAGGCCTGACTAGGGACTTGTAAAGGGCAATATAATATCCTTCGATTTAAATTCGAAATTACGCGCTATGAAGCCTAACATCCTATTAGCTTTTGCGCAAGACTCCAGGCACTGGTTCCTAACCTTTAAATCTTTAGTTACGCGTACGCCTAAATCTACTTCCTCGTCAACGCTCGCTAAATCCCTATCATCCATCGTGTACACGTAATTATTGTTGCGAGAACCTATATGCAAAACTTTACATTTATCTACGTTAAATTGCATCTGCCACTTATCCGTCCACTCCATAATCCTATCTACATCGTCTTGGATCCTATTTCTATCGTCCTCGTTAACAACCTTACCGCCTATTTTAGTATCGTCCGCGAATTTTGACACGTTACTAATCAATCCTACATCTATGTCGTTAATGTAAATTACGAATAACAATGGGCCTAACACTGAACCCTGTGGGACACCACTACCTACCTCTAACCACCCCGATTCACTACCATTAACTACGACCCTCTGCCTCCTAGCACGAAGCCATTCTTCTAACCAGTTAGCTACCTGACCGCGGATACCGTGCGCTTTAACCTTCGCAATTAGTCTCCTATGCGGAACTGTATCGAACGCCTTTTAAATCTAATAAATAACGTCAGCTGCCCTATGCCTATCGTATTCGCGCACTATTTCGTTATAAAATTCTAACAAATTTGTTAAACAAGACCTATGGCGTCGAAACCCGTGCTGACTACTATTAATCAAACCCCTACTTTCTAAGTGATCGATAATACGATCCCTAACTACGGATTCCAAAGTTTACCGACAATTGACGTTAAGCTAATGGGCCTATAATTGCTAGCTACCGCGCGTCGCCTTTTTTAAAAATAGGCGTGACGTTAGCTAATTTGAAGTCTTCAGGAATAATCCCCGTTTCGAGTGACTGATTAAAAATCTTCGCTAAGGGGCCTACGATAACGTCTTTCAAATCTTTCAAATGTCTAGGATAAAAAGCGTCAGGGCCTGGAGCCTTGCTAACTTTTAGCCTATCGATATAATGCGCAATCTCAGCCTCGTAAACAGTTATTTCATCTAAAATAGTCTCGCTACTAAATGGAACGATATCGTCAACGTCGGGGACATTATTTACGTCCTCTAGGGTAAAAACTGTCGCAAAAAAGTTATTGAAAATACCCGCCATCGCCTGAGCGTCAGAAGCCAAAGCGCCATTTACATCCAATAGAGGGCCTATGTTATCCTTTACCGGCTTACGATTATTTACGTATTCAAAAAACTTTTTGGATTATGTTTACTATCCGCAGCTATAACTATCTCTAAATTACGCTTGGCATTCCTAACTGATCTTTTAACCTGACGTCTAAGCTCGATATATCTATTAAAGTTAGCTACCTGGCCATTGCGCTTGTTAAGTCTATACGCTCTATTACGCTCGTTTATGAACTCGCCTACTTCCCTAGTCCACCACTTCGGCCTACCACGATTTCTAACGCGCTTGGGCCTACGAGGAATAAACTCCCTTTCAATATTCCTAAAACTTTCTTTAAACGCCACCCAACGCAAATTCGTATCATTACCCATAAATAAGTTATCCCAGTCCACTACTCTCATCCTATCAGCAAAACTATCAAAATTAGCCCTACGAAAATCAGGGACTTCTATTACGTTACTATCCTGTGTGTTTTCTATCAATAACTTAAACCTAAGAATTTGATGATCGCTACATCCTAAACTCTCGCCTACTTCTAAACTTTCGACTATATTCTCGCCGTTCGTCATCACCAAATCTAAGATATTATCACCGCGCGTTGGTTGGGTAACTATCTGTCGTAAAAAGTTATCGTCCATAAACTCAACCAGTCTCAAACCCTCTTCGTTACCCGTAAAATTCTCGTAATTAACATTAGGACAGTTAAAGTCTCCGACAATTATACTATTCCGATTGTTCTTCTTAGTCCTTGCCACTCTGAATGGAGTTTTCCAAGCTTCTTGATGATGTCTCGATCGTAAGACGTGGGAATCCTCGCTTTTTTCCAAACAGTCAGGATCTGGTCTGTCGTTTTAGCAATGCTTTCCTTGAACGATTTCTTCTCCTCAATATGGTGATGAAACAAAAGGGAAAGGCTTTCACCTTTTAAGAGAAACTTGTTTCTCGAGAGTTCCGAGCTTGGCTGTCCCACAAGCCACAGTTTAGTTTGTGATCGTGTAATTAATGCTTTCGCCATTATTTACGGCACTCAAATCCAGTGTAAATGTTCAATTCTGAAATCGAAAAGAATTAGAAGTCTATCTGCTACTAAACGCAAATGCCTACACCCACTAGTAGAAGAAAAAAGTGGTACTAGCAGTCTAAGAGCAATTGAATGTCAGACTGTCGAATTCTTAAAAGAAGTCGAAAATTCGTTACAGCTAGTGTGTTCGTAGCTGACGTTGTTTTGTCTCGTTATTTGGTTGCCTCATAGACTATATTTTCGAATTTTAAAACTTTTATAAACAGAAGCTTGCCCACTTTCTTGCTTTTCGCGATATTCCAAGTGGGCCGATTTTTCTGCCGCTCAGTGTATCATACATATATGAAAATTATTTCACGAAAGTAACACGTGAAAGATATTTATGATGAATAAAACCACGAAGGAATGGAAACACAGAGTGGTGCTCAAGCGCTTTGTCTAATGACATCCTCAGGAACACTGAAGTAAATAAAGAGTTCAAGACTATATATAGGTCACAAAAAAATATATATATGTATAATAAATATAGAAATGCTACTCCCACAATTTTTATTTCTATATTTATTTATATATAAATATTATATTTTTTTTTTGTAACCTATATAATTATAGTCTTCAACTCTTTATTTACTTCAGTGTTCCTGAGGATGTCAGACGAAGCGCTTGAGCACCACTCTGTGTTTCCTTTCCTTCGTGGTATTATTCATCATATATATATATATATATATATATATATATATAAAATAAAAATCGCCCCCACCACGGTATGAGCCCACAACCTCTTGAATAGAAGGTGAGGGCGTTAGCTACTCCACTACGACCGCTAGGGCCCTCACCTTCTATTCAACAGGTTGGGGGTTCAATCCCAAGTGGGGACGATTTTATCATTATGAAAATCGCGCCGATTCATATATATATATATATATATACCCAAAAAAAATAAAAAATATATAATATATATATATATATACATATATATACGTATATCATTTATTCATTAACAAAACTGAAAATTTTATATATAAAAAAGTTTTTACTGACGTCGTAAAAAAGCTATTTTCTTTATTACAAAACAACTAAAGCGAAAAGTAAACTAGGATATATTAAAAAGGATGAAGAAATCTCGTATAACAAATCTAACATTGAAATAATTATCTAATAAAATATTGCTGTGACGTAGTAAATTGGTAAGTGACGTCATAAACTTTAATATTGCATTGTAAACCTTGTAAAGAGCTCAAGTTTCGGGGGGGGATTGGGTGAATCGGGGCGTGTAATACTGTTTATAAAAAGGGACTGGGAGTGGGGTGGGGGAGTATGCTGAAATCACGGAAATTCGGGGTATCATTTCTGTTCCAAGTGCCAACTTACGCGGGTTTAAGTTTGGAGTTTTGGAAAGATTAACGTAGCAAGGTTTAACTCAATCTAAGTTAATCTTAACTAGTTTAATTCAACTTAACCTAATTTAACATAACTTAATCCAATCTAAGTTAACCTAATATTAGACCTATCCCAACTTAACCTTACTTAATCTATCTTAACTCAATATAACCTATTTTAAACGAACTCAACTTAAACTATTCAAATTTAATCTAACAACTTAACCCAGCTTAACCTAATGTAATTTAACCTAACTCAACTTTACCTTAACCAAATATAACTCTTCCAAACAACCTAACCAAAATTATTTACATTACACTTAAAAGAAGACACACTTTCAGAGAAACATTTGCTAAGAAACATGAAATTTGTAGAAAACCAAAATTACTAATTGATAATATTACTAATTAATAATTTTTGTTTGTTTAGAAATAACATGTTTCGAGACGAACTTTTTACCCAAACTATATATATATATATACACACACAAGGTTTGTTCAAAAAGTATTCGGACTTATGCGATGATGGACAAAATATGGTATTTATACGGTTTGGGGCTTAATCTCCCTCAAAGTACGCTCCTTCTAAATTTCAGAGAAACATTTGCTAAGAAACATGAAATTTGTAGAAAACCAAAAATTACTAATTGATAATATTACTAATTATAATTTTTGTTTGTTTAGAAATAACATGTTTCGAGACGAACTTTTTACCCAAACTATATATATATACACACACAAGGTTTGTTCAAAAAGTATTCGGACTGACGCGATGATGGACAAAATATGGTATTTATAGGGTTTGGGGCTTAATCTCCCTCAAAGTACGCTCCTTCTAAAGTTACACACTTTGCCCAACGATCCTGCCACTGTTGAAAACATTTTTCGAAAGCACTTTTCGAAATGGCCAAAAGGTGCTCCGTCGAATTTCTTTAAATGGTCTCAACATCATCGAATCGGTGTCCTTTCAGGGTTTGCTTGAGCTTCGGAAACAAAAAAAAAAGTCACATGGAGCCAAATCCGGCAAATATGGAGGCTGTTCTACTCGGGGTGGGGGTGGGGGGGCGTTTCTGGCCAAAAATTGCTGGACAAGTTGTGACGAGTGAGATGGCGTGTTATCGTGATGAAGCATCCAGTCTCCGGACTCCCACTTCTGCGGCCGTTTCCTCCGAACTGCTTCACGTAGATGTCTCAAAACTTCAGTGTAAAATTCCTTGTTGATTGTTTTTCTGTGTGGAGCATATTCATGGTGCACAACACCTTCACAGTCGGTACTCTCCGACATCGTAAGAAATCGCCGCGAAACAAAACACGTTTAACTTTATCGGCTCACCACAGTCGACTGACGCTACACAATGAAGTGCAACCTTATCAGTCAACTTGTCTCGATAGGCAGAGACATGTTTAGCACAATCACAACTCCAAGCGTGACCTTGTTCTAAAAGTAAACACCCTGTCCGTATACTTTTTGAACACACCTCGCGTGTGTGTGTGTATATATATATATATATATATATATTAGGGTGATTCAAATATGGGGGTAAAAATTTTTTTTTTATATTTTAATGTGTTCAACCCTTTAAATGGTTCATTTCAGCATAAAAACAACTATCCTAAAATATTTTAGCAAATTTTTAATTTTTAGGGGTTGCTACCAGCAATTAAAAATTGACAGAACGACTCAAATTGTGAAATTTTTCCACACCACCCAGGGGATACAGTACAAGGCGCATTGCTTTTTTTTAATGTGGAAAGCTCCCCCGTAGGTCCTACCATAACCACAAGCATGCATAATTAAACTTTCTATCAGGGTAAACAGCCCTGTAGTTTTTCACTACTTGTAGCAAGAATTGTTTTTGATCTTCGTCATGTGTTAGTATTTTATTATATTCATCCATTAATTTTACTCCTCTTTCCGCTATATTATTCACGACTTTCCACTGTTTGATAGATTTCTTAGCGGAGTTATACTCTTCATCATTATGCCATTCTTTAGCATCTTTGAGTAAAAATTTTGAACTAAATTCTGTTTGTAAAGAATCTTTGAGTATTTGATGTGGCAAAATCTTCTAATTTATTCGTTGGAATAAGTGCAGGATCTAGAAAAGCCCGTTTTGCAGGAAGAGTTTCTGTTGTATTTTGCAAGGCCTTTACAATTTTGTTTTTCGTTTCAGTAGGCACTTCATCATCATAAAAGGCCAAGGCTACCAGTTCTTCTGATAGGTACCAGAGGTGACCTAACGGTTTTTTAATAGCAACAAATGCAACTGTGTCATTTATTTGTTTGTAGACTACAAGATTCTGTAATAATTCCAGATCAAGACGAGGAGCACAAGATGGCACAGGAGCTGTAAACCATGCCTTTACATATAACCGAGTAGCAAATAGACAGATGTCTTTTAGTCCTTTTTTGTCTTTTACTGAAATTTTGAACTGAGATTTGAACATAAAAGTTTTTAATGAATATGTAATTTTGGCCATCCACCTAGCCCGATGAAGTCCCGCTGGATGTTTAAATTTGATTCCACCTTTTGGTTCACCTCCCAAAAAAATAATTGTTAACTGCAATAGTTGTAGGTAATCGTCTTTTGGTTGGAATGTATCTAGTTGATTTGCTGCAAATATAATTATGTCATCTTTGATGTCGTGAATATTTTCATAGATATCTGGATCTGATAATGCTGTTTCGTAGTCTTCCTTATTAATGCTTGACCATTTTTCTCTGAACTTCTTGAAAAGGACTATATCTGGGCCAGAAGATGGTGATAAAGACTTTCAAACAACAGCTTCCAGCATAATTTCAAATATGTGGTGTCGACATGCCAGCCACAATAAATCGTTGCCGAATTTTTGTTCTAGAAGAATAGCTGCACCATTTCTAGGACCAATATTGGCTGCCGTTGTATCGAAACACACGCATTTTATTTGTTCGCAGATGCCCCATTCAAGCGATGTCTGATTGTTTGCATTAAAACTAGAGACGCATTTCTGTCACTCAATTTTGCAACATCAAGACTTCCTAATAATTAATTTATCATCAAACAATTTTCTACGTTTGCCTACCTTACTTTTCCATGTTGAAGGTTGTGCAGCACAGAAACCAGATTCATCACTTTTACTCTCCTCTGATTCTGATTCTGATGATGTACTGGTGAGTATGACAGCCTCTTCATTCTTCTTTCTTTTGATCTCTTCTTCTGCTTTCCTCTTTTCATAACGTTGTTGCTTTTCTGCTGCTCTTTGCTCGTTTTAGCAACAGCCTTATCAATGGTACCCATTTTTCCATGACGTCCTTTCTCACGTTGCATTTTCAAGAATTTCTTATCATCTTCTATTTTTATAAGCTGCATAGCATTCTCATGCGCAATGTCAAATAAGTTTTCCAGTTTATCTTTCCATTTTTCTTCTTTATTATTTAAATTTTGTGATCTTTTCAATTTGTTTGCTTTGTTTTTCTTAAGCAGCTGCCATTCCTTTAGTATTCCTTGAATTTTATCTACTACATGTATTCTTTGTTTTGCTGGTATTCCTGCTTTTTTCCAAACTGCTAGCACATCATCCACAGTAGAGTAGCATGATTCTCTAATGCCTCGCTTCTTAATATTTCTGTAGTGCATGAAGAGGGCCATCATTTCCTTCTCTGATGGTAATACGGATGTTTTAGTATTGCAGAGGGCTGCCCAATTAGCCATACTTCAGTTTCTTTTCTCGTACGTAGAACTTCTCCCAACTGAGCAACTGGGTGATGGTGAGTTAGGCCTAGCTTCCATAATCGATTAATTGGTATCAAAATTACGAGTTCCAAGCAACAATTAAAAGCAAGCTGTAGCTATAATGTAGTATAATTGATTAATTGTACAATAATTGCTGTACTTTTCTCTGAACATATAAAATAATATCAAGCATCTAACTAATATAGAAATCAATTAGTGAATTCTTCTGCACATAGTAAATTTTATTTAAAATTCACCAAATTTGGCAAACACTACTTTTTTGTCATAGGGAACAAAAATACAGGTTGAACAATTAAAAAAAAAAACTGATTTTTTGAATCACCCTAAATATATATATATATAATATATGAAAATTATTTCACGAAAGTAACACGTGGTTTTATTCATCATATATATATATATATATATTATATATATTAGTGATGTAGTGGATGTCATTTTTTCACATCCGCGGATGCGGATGCGGATGAGGATGTTGATTTCGACATCCGCGGATGCAGATGCGGATGCGGATGTCTACATTTTCGTTATTTTTAGGATATATTCGAGATTTGTTGTGTTTAACGTATATAATAAGTTATTATATAGAGAGAGCTGTAGCTATAATGTAGTATAATTGATTAATTGTACAATAATTGCTGTACTTTTCTCTGAACATATAAAATAATATCAAGCATCTAACTAATATAGAAATCAATTAGTGAATTCGTCTGCAAATAAATTCGATATATTTTGTCGAGTTTCCGCCACAATTAGAAACCATAATTGTGTTACCAGGATGCGGGACGTGAACCCAACTCAAATGCACCTCACCGACCTCTTTCCCCAACCTCCACCCTTATAGAAAGAGATCTTTAATTAGCTTGATAACTATTTATATTAAGTTTAAAGTTTTATTAGGCATATTATAAATGAGTAATTAAAATAAAGTAAACTAAGATGTTCATCGTTTAATATTCAAACTTAATTATAGGAAGGTTATGCTTAAGGAACATTAATTTTTCTGCCTTTTCTGCTGCCAGTCTGTTTCTCTTTCATCATATATTAATCCAGCACTGCTAAATAATCTCTCGCTTGGTACGTTTGTTGGAGGACAGGCTAAATGTTTCCTTGCAAGTTTACTCAAGTATGGATAGATATTCTGCGTATTTTTCCACCAACTAATAGGATTGTCACATGCAGCCAGGCGTTTTTCTTGGTGATAGCTCTCGATCATTTTCACTACATCTTTTGACATCGCGTAGGTCTCGTCATTGCTGCTTGACTCAAGAAACTGAGAGAGAGATTCTGTGATAGATTTGCTCGTTGAAGGTGTTGGTTCTGTTACTGAAACTTTTATTCTTTTGGTGGGTGGCGAAGCGACAGATTCAAGAGATTGAAGCTCTTCAACTGCTTTGCCAAGTGATGATTTAACTCGTTCTAATGTACTAGGTGAAAATAACTTAGCTTTGTAACGTGGATCTAAGTAGGTTGCAAGAGAGTAACTTCATACAAGAACAGCCTCTCGTCTTGTCGCTTGCATCACTTTTGCGCACAATGAACTAGTTATATTTATAGTATAATTTGATAATTTCCGCTTATTAATGACGTTTTATCTCAACGTCCACATCCGCACGACATCCGCAGTCCAAAGTGCGGATGCGGACGCGGGAAAATGTGTGGATGTTCGCGGATGCGGATGCGGATGTGACCTACATCACTAATATATATATATATATATATATATATATATATATATATATATATATAAACTAATTGCTTATATATTAATTCACTTTGTTTATATTCTAAATAAAATATATTTGAAGTGAAGATTCTTTTCTCGGAATTTGGTGAACTAAATTTTCTCCCCCAAAACCCCAAAACAATTTTTTTTCTTAAATTTGCGCTTTCTTAATCCACTCGGTAGATCCTTCGTTCTTTAAATCAAAGATGTTGGAAGACTCTCAACTCGGAGCCTTTCTGAAAATATTAATCCTTTTACCTGCAAAGTTCAGATTTTATTCTTAATTTTTTTTAAGTTTGTTTTATAATGAAGAAAAATTTCATACGCTCTAATTATTTTAGGTATTTAAAGACTCCTCTTAATTATAAGCATTTATGATATATATATATATATATATATATATATATATATTATATATATATATATATATTAAAGCGATTCGAAGATCTTTCGTGAATTCAACTGTGCACTTCTTCAGGGAATGAAGAGGTACTGTTGAATACACGAAAGACTTTGGAATTGTAAAATTCACCCATATATATATATATATATGGGATGAATTTCACAATAAAACACGTGAAATGAATGAATGCTGCAAACCCACAAGGAAAAAGAAAAACGATTCCAAGGCCTTTCGTGTATTCAAGGTGTAGCTTTGAATACACGAAAGGTCTTGGAATCGTTTTTCTTTTTCCTTGTGGGATGAATTTCACAATAAAACACGTGAAATGAATGAATGCTGCAAAACCCACAAGGAAAAAGAAAAACGATTCCAAGGCCTTTCGTGTATTCAAGGTGTAGCTTTGAATACACGAAAGGCCTTGGAATCGTTTTTCTTTTTCCTTGTGGGTTTGCAGCATATATATATATATATATATATTGTAACATAACGGATTAGTAGAATGACGTCATATTTTTGTACATACAGTATTTTATGATGTAAGATTCCACTATTTTGTTTTAAAGACGATCCTGAATTTATCTTCAGGTTTAAAACAAAGCCATCGTGATTTTCACTTTTTTGACCTGTGCAAAAGCGGTTGACTTGTTCGCTTTCTCTTCATATTGAAATTGTAATTTATAATATTAAGGATTCTTTAAGCATTGTGAATTAGGTGAACGTTGAATTTGAAATCGAAGTTCGTTTTACAATTTGGCCTCTTGAAGAGGCACTAACTTTAGAACGGGGTCTACGAACCGAATTTGATACAGTAAACTGACCGAGGAAAGACCAATGGCGTGTGGGCACTGCCGGGGTTCGAAATCAAGAAGGACTGAGAAAGTAATCCTCACCCGTTGGAAATTCGTTTGGTCACACTTAGAAATCCGTTGAAGTCCCAACAAAAAGTTAACCATCCGGGAAAAAGAGTTGGTTACAACCAGTTCCAGTCCAAAAAACAAGTTTGTCTTCAAGAAGGCTACATTGAGTGACTACTCATCGAATTGCTCGTCTTGTCTGACTTTAATCTGTATTTTCGGTGACCACCATCATTATATATACTTTCGTGAATGTACCCAATTTATTTTGTAAATTTGGCTTATTTGTTTATTATATCGTATCTGAGTTTTAGTTTTTAGGCGTGGCGGGTTTGTGGTTTGTCTTGGTTATCAACATTTTCTCGCTTAGATTTTAGTAATTATCATCTCGTGTTTGTGTATTTTAATTTTTGCATTACATTCATTTATCTTCGGTTTAGGGTTCCACTGATCCTCTATTTAAAATAAATTGACAAACGTAACTAATAGTTAGGATTATTAAACGCAACCTGATGATTTTGTTAGTTGTTAAGAAGGTGCGGCTTTAAAACATTTAATCTGTACCAGCTTGACCTCCCTCAGTTTTGTTAGGGCTGATTTTAGGGTAGGATTGGAGACGACCGGTAACAAATAAAAAATTATATACAGTGTGTATACCTATATATCTAAATATATATATATATATATATATATATATATATATATATATATATAACTTTTTAATTATACAAAATCGTGTGTGTTCATCCATGATATATATACATATATTAGTCAATGTACTGCCTTCCAGCATGTTTACTATACAGTGTGTTCCCTAAATCTATGTAGGTTTAAATGTAGCAATTAAACGAAATCTTACACCGACTTTTGGTTAACCCTGTATTTATTATTCATTTCCATCCAATGCTAAAATATCATATGTATAAAGTAAATAGTGATTTATATATATAATAATATAAAGGTACTTTTGTTCTTTAATTTATTCTCTCTTTAATAAAAAAAACCTCTCACACTTACCAAATTTTAAAGTATTTTATTTTTAAAATTAATTTTATATCACTGATCATGGGAGCGGAGAAGCTCGAAACGTTTGCGTATTATAAATAAAGGTGATAGTTAAAGCTCATTATTATTATTATTATTATTATTATAAATAAAGGTGATGGTTAAAGCTTTGGTATTATCGTTCATTATTATTATTATAATAATTAAAGGTGATAGTTAAAGCTTTGGTAGTTGGGCTGAGCATTTCCCGCTCTTTTCTTAATCCCGGGAAACGGGATTCAAAAACTTGCAATCCCCGGATCCGGGAAATTCCCGGGATTAAAAAATTAAATAAGGTTGAAGTACTGGAATAAATTAAATAACTAAACAGAAAATTTCCTTTTATTGAACAAAAACATGCTTTGATAAAACTTTCTAGAGACCAATAAAACTGAAATTATTGATTTATTTGGATTATGACTTAAAATAATGCTTTAAAAACACAGATGATCAATACTATTATCACTTAAAGATGTTTGGAGTTTTGTGAATAATAATCTTACAGCAGAAAATGCTCTTTCCGACTCTATTGAAGTTGGAGGAATTGTCGCCAGAGCATTAAATAAGAGGTTTAAATTTTCTGTTCTATTACCTGTGGCTTCAAAAACATTCATTTTCTTTTATGATCTTTCCGTCGTATCTCAGTCGCAAATCTTGTCGCTCTGTGGTTCCCATTTCTTTCCGCACACCTGCATCCAATTTTAGTTCCAAGGACCTTGATTTGAAGATGAGTAGATGAAAAGACTTCGAGTTCTAGTGGTGTATCAAAAAATGTTGGGGTTCATTTCCATCAGTACTTTCTGCCACTACGTCGTCTCACTTCTGAAAAGCCTGGCAACAACTCTTTGGCAGTTGTTTGTAATGTTGATTTAGAAGTCAGTGAAAAATTAGGACAAGTTGAATTAAATGCTATTATAGGATTGCTTAAATATTTATATAATCCTATGAGCTTCTTATACGTCTCTCTTGAAGTCTTTTTTCTACTGATTGTTTGAAGGTGGTAGAAAAACATGTTTTTCTGTTCTCTCAACTCGTTTACAATAAAAGCAAACACACCTTCTGCAGTGAGCATGTTGCATCTCGCTACCAAGCTTCTCCAATCCAATTTTAATCGGTTCTTAAGATGAGATAGCAACATTTATATATTCAAATTCTTCATCTGAATATCCATGCCCTTTCAATCCCAAGGTCAATCAATGCTTTCGAAATTGGTTTTCTTAGTTGTACAAATCTTTCCAACATTACTATTAAACTATTCCATCTTGTTTGTGAATCGAGTTGTAGATGAAGTTCTTTATTATGCTCAAGTCTTACATATGTTTGTAAGATTTTTTGTCAGATTTTCGTTAATATAAAATATATTATAAAATTTTTGAAATAGAAGTAAAAGCCATTCTAGGAGTTTCTAGAAAGAAAGAACTCAAACCGATAAGATTAGTCATTTACCCAATCATTTTTCAGTTTCACTTTTCAGTAGGAAAAACGATATTATTTCACCCCTACTCAAGCGAAAACGGTTTCAAAATATAAAAAACAGGCGAACGAAAACTTCAATTGTGAAAAGCCTTTGCTTGAAATAAATGGTAACATTCGTTTTAACTGCCCCCTCGTTTTGACACGAAAACATATTTTTCTGGTGTATTTTGGTGTGTTTTCGTTCAAATCTGACCTTCATTTCCCCGGGAAAATCCCATTTTTGAGGAAATGACAATCTGACATATCCTACAAAAATGACTATTTTTATGGTAAAATGAAGGTCAGATTTGAAGAAAACAAAAATACACCAGGAAAATATGTTTTCGTATGATAATTAAAACCCACTCTAATAGACAGTTATTTTCACGTAGAAAAAAGTTTTTTTGCATTTATGTTTTAGTGTCGACAATTATAGGGGAACCGGTGGGAATCGGGGGTTTGGGGGAGGGAAAGAGGGGACCTAACCAAACCTAATATTCATGGCAAAAATAACCTAACCAATTGTCAAGCGTGTACAGTTAAAACTAACGAAAATAACAACTTAACCTAACCAATTGTCAAGGGCATACAGTTGACCTAACCGGGCATACAGTTGACCTAACCGGGCATTTAATTAACCTAGCCGGGCATGGGTACCCCATAATGAATTCGGGACCTGGAAAGGTAAGTACAGTAGTTGGAAATATTATCAGTGCATTTACATTAATTAGGGGGGGGGACTTCATGGTAATTAAGTTCATTACTACACTGAGGACACCATAAGAGAGGTCTTGATCATGCCGTGAGCTCGAAATATAGCGACAGCAGCGCTATCGTCCCTCAAAACTTGTTTAAAAAAGTTCCACTCGGACTTTGAGCACTCACTACACACAGCCATTCTGAAGCAACTGTTGAATTCAAATTTCAGCGGCGGACATGCGTGGGGGTGTCACGTGACAATAGTTCAGCCGCTGATTGGCTAATGATAATAACATGACTACATACACACGGGACGAGACGGCTTGACTAGTGAATAATGGCGGTATGTCACGTGACAATGGGGCAGCCGCTGATTGGCTAATGATAATAACATGACTACATACATACGGGGCGAGATGGTTTGATGAGTGAATAATGGAGTTTGGTGGATGTGTTCTACCGAATCTTGACCCTTTTTTTTTTAATTTTATCAAATTTTATTTTCGTCACATCCTCCAAAAAAATGACTTTCCAAGAATGTAGAAAGATAGTTGAACGCATATCAAAAGTGAAAATAGCAGAAAATGAACTCTTTATATCGAAAACGAAAGGGATGTTAAAACGAATATTAACCAAATAAATATACTCATAATAAAACTGTGTTTAAAAGTCTCCCTTGAAATAGAATACCGGGAAATCCTGGAATCACTGACAGTTTTCCCAGGAAATGAGCTGTCTACTTTACTTCCAGGATCTTGGGTGCCCAGTCCTATTTGGTATTATCATTCATTATTATTATTATTATAATAAAGGCGACAGACAAAGCTTTGGTATTATCGTTTATTACTAGGATTAATTATATACTAAATAAATTTTGTTCAAAAAATTAATCCGAGTTACTTTATGTAACTGTCCTAATCCTACTCAAATTGTGTTCAATGTACGTAAATAACTTTTGTTATGAGAGAGAATTCATATTGACTCAGTTTGCCCTTTCTTTCGTTCGATACAAAAAACTGCGCGTTCTAATTGCGATTTCTGTGCTCGTACATTACTTTAATTTTACGTCCTTATTGTAATTCTTCTACCTGTACATTACTTGAAATTGTACGTCCTTATTATAATTCCTGTACCTGTACATTACTTGAAATTGTACGTCCTTATTATAATTCCTGTACCTGTACATTACTTGAAATTGTACGTCCTTATTATAATTCCTGTACCTGTACATTACTTGAAATTGTACGTCCTTATTATAATTCCTGTACCTGTACATTACTTGAAATTGTACGTCCTTATTATAATTCCTGTACTTGTACATTATTTGAAATTGTATGTCATAATTGCTATTTTTGTATTCGCCTATTTCTTGTACTTGCCTTTTGAACAATAAAGAATTTGATTTATTTACACGGATTTCATTTTACGTCAACTGTTTCTATATTCACTGGGTACAGATTTTAAATTGATTGTTTTTCTTCCATACCCCTTATTTCCTTAAGCTTATAACCACTTCGCTCTCTCGCCATATAATCTCTTATCCTCTTTATAATACATTATGCAGTCGCGGAATAAAGATTCGCCTATTTCTTAAAAAAAAAAATACTAATTGGCAACGTTCTCGTTTCCTTTAGATATTTTTTTCCCTTTTTGGTGACTCTAATAAAAATTACAAAAACAAACCTGTCATTTCTGATTAGTAATTTTTTGTTTTTTACAAAGTTTAGGTTTCTAGGCAAACATTGGTACTTTTGCATTATCCTCCCAACACTAATTTTTTTTTATAACGGCTAACGCCTGCGGCGGGCTGTTTTTACCGTAACCAAACCAAACCAAACCAAACCTAACACCAACACTAATTTTTTTTATAATGGAAGGAAAATAAAGTACCATAACCAAAACCAAACCAACATTATATAAAAAAATTAGTGTTGGGAGGATAATGTAAAAGAACCCAAACATTTTTCCGAAACTACTACTTTATACTACTTTAAACTCCCTTATCTCTTAACTAGATCCTACGTTTTCTTAATCCTTAACCTAGGACGGTAAGTTCAGGCGCGTGTCCAGGGAGGGGGGTTCGGGGTAGGGTGGCCATTTAAAAAGGAGGACACTGCGTATGTGGCCGTACGTTAACATATATATATGTTAACGTACGGCCACATACGCAGTGTCCTCCTTTTTGGAAATTTGGAAATGGCCACCCTAAGGACAGAGTGCTCAAAAGGCGGACTGTCCGTCTAAAGCCGGACGTCTGGCCACCCTAGTTCGGGGTCAACCACCCTGCTACTCAGGGCTGGTACACTCAACACCTCGACATTCGACACCTTTCCTTAGTCCTTATCCAATACTGGACTTTCATCTTTCGTCAATTTTCACCATGTTTGGTTTGGCATTGGGGTTAGCAATAATTAATTACGAACTAAAGGCCGCCGCACACCGAAAGCCACGACACGCACGACAGCCACGCAACGTGGTCCTCACCCAAAAGACACGTGGCCGGGCAACGCCACCAGTATCCATCCGACCTAATTTGGTAGCAATTTCCTTGTGTAGTTTACGTCCCCCTGACGCAAAAGGGGACACAAACTACACTAGGTCAAAGTTGGGGAATGTAAACTACACTAGGATCTTTAGGAGACATTTTTTGGATCACTTGAAGATCAGGGCCCCCAGCCTTCTTTAGTTACCTTCATAAGGCTAACTAAAGAAGGCTGGGGGCCCTGATCTTCAGGTGATCCCATTTTTTTAAATGAATCCATCAAATAAAACGTTAAAACTAACGAAAATATTCCGAAAATATTGTGAATACGCGCACAAAGTTGGGGAACGCAAACTACACTAGGATAATGTAGGGGAACGTAAACTACACTAGGCATCACAGGGGGACGTAAACTACACTTGCTCCTTCTTTCCTCATGTCATAAAGGCATGAGTACCGTCTGAATTCTTCAATTAACTCTTCCATTGCAAAATTGGTGCGAAACGGGGCGGATTGGGAATGAATGAATGAGTGCGACTGATTGAACCACTTCCGCCAGTGGGGATGGGATAAACTCCACCTACTACGAAGACGAACTGAGCATGCGCAGCCAAAGACACGCCTCGGAATATCGCTCAGGAAGCGAACGTGAGCCACGTGGCGCGGCTGGCTGACGCATGGTGGCCTTCGGTGTGTGTTGCTTCGTTGAAAATTACAGGTATTAGAGCGATGCTGAGCCACGTGGCGGGCGTGCGTGGCGTGGCTAGCGTGGCTTTCGGTCTGCGGCGGCTTTAAGGTGAAACTTGAATTACCTCTTTTTTTTTCCAATATCACGAATTGATTTTTCAGTTTAATATGTGATACCCACTTTTTTCTGGCCCTATTTTTTTTTTATTTAGTGTAGCATTGGCTGTTTTACGTTCATTACATTTGTTTTGCTTCACTGTAATATATCAGTATTGTATACTTCATTTTATATAGGATATACAGTATGTACTAATTTATACAAATGAGTTTCAGTATGAACATTAACCCACACACTATGATATAATAGCAAAACCTTTTCATGGTTTTTTTCTATAGTCATAACAATAACTGTGTTAAAATGTAAATAGGTCCCGTGCTAGTGTCTCCGAGCAACTGATACAATGAGCAAACCAACATAACTCAATTTGTGTTCAGGATTGCTGACACAGCCACGACATTCCCCCCCCCCTTCGAAAAAACCTGGACACGCCCCTGAAGTTCTTATATGGGTAACGTAATGTTCTCGACGTGATATTTAATTGACAAGTTTTTGGAGTTAGGTTACGTTAACATAAGTTAAATTAGGTTAGGTTAACTAGTTAGGTTTTTAGAGTGTCGATCGAAGGTTTTATCGACCAAATGGGTACAGGTCCAAAATCTTCCTTATCCCTTCACTAAGAAAACCAATAGTTAAAATAAGTAATAATTAGGTTGTTTGGCCTCCTTTTCAAAATCTAAGGTCATATGGAGGAGGGACCTATACAGCTTTACCTGGGATCCGAATCACGGGCCGCTACATCATCTAAATGTAGAGGACGGTCTCCCATCCAACTACCACACCGACCCAATGTCGCTTAACTTCGCTGATCGATGAGAAGCGGTGTTAGTGTTACATCTGTCACGACGTAACCCCGTATGCATAAGTATTATTTCGTATTCTAACTAAATATTTGCGTACTATACTAAATAATTAGTCCAACCATACTATATGAACAATACATCTGTATTAAATTTGCACTAACCCTACTCACTGCCCTAATAAAAATTTAAGTAGTTTGTACAACTCTACTAGGTTTGTACAACAACTAGGCCCTATATAAGAGTTGAATTAATCAAATTACAGTTGGATTAACCATTTGGTGTAATATTCAAATAGTTAACCCTATATTTACCTGTTTTAACCAAGGATTTTACTCCCGTGTATATATATATAAATCATATATATATATATACACACACACACACTGTGTATAACACTCCAAGCCCTTTAAACCTGTAATATCAGCAATAATTTCGATATGAAAAAAGGTATGAATATAAACAGATCGTAATTAGGCGCTGGCAACAATTCTACTCTAAACTGAGGTTGAGAACCGCTTGAATTCACTCAACTGCAATTACACTTCATAAAACACCCAGATCGAACGATTAAAAATGGGGGAATTATTCACGAATTCCACGAAATGTCCAAATTCATTACACGCGAATTTAATTTCAATGTGAATTTACGCACACAGACCGTCATATATTTAACTATTTGCAAAGGAATTCCTTGTGATGTAAATTATATAATAAAGTTCTAATTGCGTCATTTTTGGATTACATTTTTTTTTTTTTCATTTTAGTTCACCCTTAAATACGAGAGGCTATTAACGCGTTTAATAATTACATAGACGAGTTTGCCTTTAGTTGAAATAGTTGGAATAACAGAGACGAATTTTAATGCATAGTTGGGCCGAATTTTAAAATTTCTACGTGTTGTATATTAATTTTAGGTTTTACTGAATATATATGAAGTTTTTGCTCGTAAAGTTGAAGTTTATGACTGCCAAACCTTTGCATATACATATATATATACACATTCGTGTGTGTGTGTATATATATACATACACACACGAATATATATATATATATATATATATATATATATATATATATATATATATATATATATATATATATATATATATTCCGGTATTAATGTTAGTAACACCTTACCAAAACATATAAGGCAAGTTAATTTATCAAATTAACTCAGTAAAGAGCAAAAGGAAATATGTAAGTTCACATACGTGCGCACATTAATATATGTAACTGCAAGTGAGGTACATTTTGTTTTAGTGTGTGTGTGTATGAACGCAGGAGGTCTCATGGGGAAATGAAGGTCACTTTTGTGACACTCTCTCTTTCTCTCTCTCTCCATATATATATATATATATACTGGTCAAAAAAAAACGCAATTTTTGAGATTTATTAATAAACATGAGGACTCAGTATAGAGTAAATGATTCTTTAACATAACAAACAGTCAATAACGCGTATGGCCACCCCTAGCCACAATGCAGGCTTGGAGTCTGGCCCTCATCGACCTCAACAGTCTCTGCAGGAAAGCAACAGGGATGGCCCTCCACTCTTCAATAATTGCATTGGTCAGTTCCCTGATGTTCTGCGGCTGATGCTGACGTCTGCGAACTCGCCGTTCAAGTTCATCCCATGCGTGCTCTATCGGTGACATGTCTGGGCTGAAGGCTGGCCATGGTAAGGTCTGCACCTGTTGTCCCTGCAGGTACGCCTGCACTATCCTGGCTGCATGAGGTCTGGCATTGTCCTGTTGCAGGAGCACCAATTCTGGATGTTGCCTCATGAATGGAAGAACATGTGGGTGAAGAATCTCATCCCTGTAGCGCTGGGCAGTCAGAGCGCCATCAACAACCACCAGCTCAGTTCTTGAAGCAAAGGCAATTCCTGCCCAAACCATGACACTTGGTCCTCCCCATCTGTCATGCTCCACTACTGCAGCATCTGAGTATCGCTCCCCTGGTCGTCTGTATACCCTGACACGGCCATCAGAATTGGACAGTCTGAAGCGAGACTCGTCAGAAAAGAGGACTTGGTTCCACATTCTTTGTGTCCAGTCACGGTGCTGATAGGCCCATTGCAGGCGTCGTTGCCTTCTTGCATCAGTGAGAAAAGGACCTCTGTAAGGCCTGCATTACGGAGTCGGTTTCTGACGGTCTGGTCACTAATTCTGTTGTTGTGGATACCAGGTGTCTCTCTAGCTGTCTGACGAGCATTCCGCTGCCGATGACGCAGGTGCTGCAGTACAATGTGGCGATCCTGGCGTTGGGTCGTCACACGAGGTCGCCCACGTCTTGGCAGGTCCTGAACACTTCCTGTGGCATTGTACCGTCTAACAAGCCTAGATATTGTGCTGGGATGCACATGCATTCGTTGTGCAATTTGGACAGCAGACATGCCTGCATCCAACATGCCCAAGGCACGACCTCTGTTGACCTGTGAGAGTCGTGGCATGCCTCAATCGCGGGAAAAAGTTTGGTTTTCTCAACGGGCTGTGTGTATTCTGTGAAGTCAAAGAAAAAATGCATGCCTTCATAAAGAATACATTCAATTTAATCTCTGTTTATTGTTTGTAACAAAATGGCGTCTTAGCCGGGATTAGTCAGGTTTAAAAACATGCACAAAGTGGCTTTAAAAGATTTGAACAAACATTTAACCATAATCTTGAAACTGTGATAATACCACTAACAACTTAAATTTTACACCATATGCAAGCTAATTGCGTTTCTTTTTTTGACCAGTATATATATATATAGTGGACCTAATATTAGCCGAGTGAGGTGATAATGATTAGGCCTACTATAATTACCAAAATGAAATGTTATGGAATATGATGTTACGAATGCTTCGAGGTCACCAGCTTGGATTACACCCAAGCAAATAATATTGGTAAGGTCAGAAAATTCACCTTATGGTTTTGTGTTTAATTATGAAAATAAATCATTTATTTGTTCGGATCATTTTAACATATTGCTTCCCAAAGCATTCGGGAAGCAATATGTTAAAGTGATTAACACTGGGAAGCAATATGTTAAAAAGAGAAAGGTTGGTTGGTTAGAAAGAGGTTGGTAATCTAGGCTAACTAACGAAAATATCACAACCTAACCTAACCAATCGTCAAGGGCGTATAGTTGACCTAACGATTGGTTAGGTTAGGTCGTGATATTTTCGGACCTTTTCCAGTTTGTGTACCGTTTTTCATATAATTTATTTTTGAGAATATTTTTGTTAAAACTAACGAAAATATCACGACTTAACATAACCAATTATCAAGAGCGTACAGTTGATCTATTAGTAAATAGTAAATACTATTCCAGAAACAAACAATGTTATAATTAATAATAGATCAACTGTACGCCCTTGATAATTGGTTAGGTTAAGTCGTGATATTTTCGTTAGTTTTAAAAAAAATATTCTAAAAAATAAATTATATGAAAAACGGTACACAAACTGAAAAGGTCCATATTTTCGTTACTAGTTAGCCTTATAAGGCTAACTAAAGAAGGCTGGGGGCCCTGATCTTCAGGCGATCCAAATATTTTACATTCACAAAAAATGGCAAAGCATACATAATAAGTTAAGTTGTCCATAAATTTACATTTTCTCGACTAGCTAATCTCTAAATATTCTAAACCATGGTAATGTAACTGTAATTGGTTGTGTAATGTCTATTTTTGGGAAGCAATATGTTAAAGTGATTAACACTGGGAAGCAATATGTTAAAGTGATTAACACTGGGAAGCAATATGTTAAAGTGATCCATTTGTTCACAGTGATTAACATGGCAATGAAGGTATTTACGGTGATTAACAATTATATAACGGCATTTATAGTATGCTAAATATGACTGAGGATTAGCAAATGAGGAAATGATTATACAGAGTAATTGTTAAGTAATACACTTATTTATGGTAGGCTAATGGTATGCAAAAATGGACCGTAGACTAGAGCTGCAAGCCTAATAATGACTGGAAGAAATGCACGTAAGTTGGTACACTGTAAATGGATTAGGTAATTCGGCCGTCAATAATGAAATGTTTAAATAAATCGCATAAATAAACGGATGCAAAATATTTATGGATTACATGAATGAACACAATAGCAGGATGGTACACGAATACGGTATCGGAATGACACTTGAACTGGGCCTACTGCTGTCTTAACGGGAAAGTTAGTTTGAACGGTATTGAAAGCACTTTAGGTATAGCCTAATCACGCTGCTGCGGTTACACTCTGTAGGCTTAGCGAGCATTGCTTAAGAACGAGGCACAGAGAACTTACCAACATTGTTGAAAATACCTCTTGAGATGAAGATATGGTTGAAGGTTGACCTTTTAGAATTTTAGAACGTAGGCCCGAGGTGATGTTGACCATCCTATTGAAGCTTGTTGAACGGGCGCCGGTCATGTCGCCTCACGTGTTGATTCGCTTCGTGTAGAGCTGAGATGTTGCTTGAGGGACTGAAGCCGGCTGAAGTCGAACAGCGCTGGGTTTCGAAGGAATGCTTCTGCAGGCGGTTTGTAGAAGGTCTTACTTGATGATAGACCTGAACCTTCAAGGAACAGCAGGCCGCTCTACGGCGAAGGCCGGAGAGCGGGTGACGTGAAGTGTGTTGATGCTAACGAAGGTTGCGAACAAGGCGAGGAAATGACAAGCGAAAAGTGAGCGAGTGAGGAAGTGTATCAGTGGACCCTCACTTATATAACCTCTGAGACGCGGAGTTTCGCGCCATTTTTGAGACGCCTCCTACGGGTCCTTTGTTGCTAAGAGGCTAGCGTTATTTCTGATTCCTTGAAAACACGTGCGTCTTTCGCTTCCATGTGATTCTAAGATGGTCGAGAATGGCACAGAAAATATTCCTTTGGCTGTTCTTTGTCTGTTTTTCTGTCTGTTTCTTCTTTTTCACTATATACATATACATATATATATATATATATATATATATATATATATATATATATATATTATATACATATGGGATGAATTTCACAATTAAACACGTGAAATGAATGAATGAATGATGCAAACCTACATGGAAAAAGAAAAATTATTCCAAAGCCTTTCGTATATTCAGAAGTACACTTCGTCAGGGAATGATTCCCTGACGAGGTGTACTTCTGAATACACGAAAGGCCTTGGAATATATATTAAATTAATTAAAAGAAAGCATGTTGTGCCGCTAACAAAGATTTTTAATGCGTCTATTTCTGAGGGGCGTACCAGATAATTTCAAGTTAGCAAATGTAACACCTATTTTTAAGAAAGGTGATAAAGGTGCGGCGGGAAATTATAGGCCAATCAATTTAACGTCTGTTGTAGGTAAGCTACTGGAATCAATAATTAGGGATCGTATAGTCGAACACTTGGAATTGTATAACTTGATTAGAAATACGCAGCGCTCATGAAATCAGGGGTGTAGTAATAAATTGGATAGAAGAGGTGGTTGCGAGGTAGGAAACAGGGTGGTCGTTGATGGAGCGGAGTCGTCTTGAGCTAATGTAGCGAGCGGCGTTCCTCAGGGTTCTGTATTGGGCCCCTTGCTTTTTCTTATATATATTAACGATTTAGATGTCGGCCTAGTCAGTACAGTTTCAAAGTTTGCGGATGACACGAAGTTGGGTGGTAGGGCAAATAATGATGAAGATAGAGGTAAAATCCAGGAAGATCTGAACAAAATCGTTGATTGTCAGTCACATGACAAATGAGATTTAACGTCGATAAGTGCAAAATTTTACATATAGGTTCGTGTAACGGTAATTTTGCGTATAGTATGTACAATATGTCAGGAAAGGAGTTGGCAAGCGTAGAACATGAACAAGATTTAGGAATTATCGTCACTGGTGATTTAAAAGTGGCGAAACAAAGTACAGCAACGGTCATTGAGGCGAAGAAGGTGCTAGGTTTTATAGCTAGGAATTTTGAGTACAAATCGCGCGATATTATTGTTCCTCTTTATAAATCATCAGTTAGACCCCATTTAGAGTACGCGATCCAGTTATGGAATCCGCATATGCGTAAAGATATAGATAAAATCGAAAGAGTTCAAAGACGAGCAACTAAGATGATTCCGTCGCTTAGGTCGAAGTCGTACGAGGATAGGCTTAAGGAGTTAAACTTGACTACACTCGAGACTAAGGGGTGATCTAATCCAGGTTTTTAAAATTATGAATGGGTTCGATCACGTAAATAGAGATAGCTTTTTCGAAATATCACAATATAATAGAACTAGAAATAACGGGTGTAAGTTGACAAGTAGAAGGTTGGAGGCAGCAGTTGCTAAAAACTTTTTTACGCATAGAATAGTAAATAGCTGGAATAATTTGCCCGTAGAAGTAATTAGTAGCACGTCTATAAACATCTTTAAAAATCGATTAGACGCATATGTTGATAGATTGGGTATAGTTTAAGGTAGTAAAATTAAGGTTTTTGTGGTTCGGAACCTATGTAAAATTGTCAACCACGGAGGACATGAACAATACACAACCACAACCACAGTTAGGTAGACCAGCCATGAGTGGATCCTAGAGTCTTTGTTGGTCTGAAACATTTTATTTATATATATATATATATATATATATAAACAGTATGATGGGAAAAATGTCGCGTGCAATGCAATTGCATGCAACACTACAACTTGCAACACTGCATGCAACAAGGTGAGAGACTGCTTTCTCCCCCAAATATATATATATATGAACGTTCGCTTAGAGACAAAATTTCTCAAAACCATAACAAATTGCCTACGCACTACCGCGCGTGGAAAAATTTTTTTGATTCCGATTAGCACTTCGCTGACGGCTCTTCTGAAGGCTATAACTTTTTTCAGAAGAAACTACACCACACGCACTTTCCGCCAAAAGATAGAGGACGTCGTCGAGAATAATTTGATATAAACATCGGACAAATTCATTCACTATAAAGAAGTTTAGAGCAAAGTTTATGTGGCCAAAATGTTGTTCAGTTGAGTCAGCCGTTTGTTCGCGTGATGCTGGTCGGAGCTTATTCGTCGAGAGTTCTAAGCTCCGTCCAACGGAACTATTTCACAATTTGCGATGTTTGTGGTAAAAAATAATAAAAATTTTTTGCATGTAATCCGACCACGCTTGTACAAAATTTTATACTTTGTGAAATCGAGGAAAAGCAAGTCAGTCCATAAATTTACAGAAATACCACAGACCAAATTTGTGGAGCTGCATTCAAAATGTAAGTGGTTCGTGAGCTTAAAGTAAATGTTAAATTCTCAGTTATAAAGGTAGGATGAGGGCTAATTTTGTGCAAAATTTGTGTTTAAAACAAAAAGGCGTTGCCTACAAGAATCATGGGTTAGTGTGAAAAATGCGTCCTTCAAAAAGGCAGATCTTTTTTGTGTGCATAACGGTAAACCTTAAAAAGAACAGGACAAGAATAACGCAAAAAAAACATTTGGCGTTAAAAATCCAAAGTTAAAAAAACGGCAGCTGTAGAAAGAAAAAAG
Source organism: Bathynomus jamesi (assembly GCA_023014485.1). NCBI lineage: Eukaryota > Metazoa > Arthropoda > Malacostraca > Isopoda > Cirolanidae > Bathynomus > Bathynomus jamesi. The sequence goes on from JAJOZX010002556.1 coordinate 373,878, forward strand.
GAAAACATATATACAAATATATATAATTTAGGGTGGTCCAAAATTTGGGCTAAAATTTCAAAATAGTTGGAAATGCTCTCCACATGGCTGCTCTTATTCCTTATGTCTCTTGAAGTTTATTATTTACTTATTCTTAAATATATTTTTAAAAATTTGGCTATCTTCCTACCCATCAACCACAAACCACTGTAACCAATTTTTTTACTTTATTTATTTTGACTTTGCAATTTTTTACTTTAACACTTATATAATTGTGCTTTGGTGCTAAACGGTTAATGCATTATTTTCTCTCATTTTTCAGGTTATGGCTAGAAGTACTCGCTCATCTGCAGAAACGTGGGTTCTAGGAAAGTCAGGCAACGAGTTATCAACTGCAAGGCTACCCACATGTGGTGATGTGCTTCGTTTGGTTCAGTTTCACCACCATGAACAGTCCAAGACCTTGAAAGAGAGCTACAACTTGGCCTACAAAGAGGCCATACAAGTATGGCAGAGAGCAAGGATTCCTACACAGCGAGTCGATTCCTGCGTTAGGAAGCTGTCAAAGCTGTACGAAGAGTTCCTTGTGTTGAAGAAAAACCGCAAGACGCAGCTACAAAGCTGCAGAGTGAAAGAGAGCATGTTCTAAGAGACTCTCTCAGAGCTTTTCGACGTTGCCTCGAAGAACGCCTTGAAGGTGATAGACAATGAAGAAGACCGCCAATTCCTGATGATGCAACGAGAAGACGTCTTTTCCTGCAGTATGGCAGGCCCTGACAAGATTAATTTTCCCAAGGAATACCGCAAGAGATGTCGACAGGAGAAAGATGCTGACAAGGCTCTAAGGAACAAAGAAAGAGAGGCTGCATTCCAGGCTGGAGCTGCTGCTCTTCTATAATCCAATACATCCACTTCATCCTCTGAAGAATTCAACGCTGAAGACGATGATTATCGTCCGTCGACTTCGACCGGAAGAGCAGATGTACACTCTCATCCTCCGAAACGAAACAATATCTTCACATCACCAGATGTGGTAGCTGGTCTTGATCGCGTCAACCTTCCCGATCGAGGCGCAGTCTTCGTTGGTGGATCAGTCGCTCAAGCCCTGGGCTATGATATTTCTACAATGACTCTTTCACGCAGCTCCATCCGTCGTTCAAGAAGGCAAGCAAGGCAGGCAGCAGCCAAAGAGGATCAGGCTTCGTTTTCTGTCGAAGGACCCCATCTTCTTCACTGGGATGGGAAACTACTTCCCGACATCGGCGGCGCAAAGGAAACAGCCGAATGAACCGCGGTAATCATTACGGGAAATGGGATGGAAAAACTCCTAGCCGTGCCAAAAATACAACGAGCTACAGGAGAAGAACAGGCCAAGGCTTGCATTTCGGCGATTGATGACTGGAATCTTCGCGGTGAGATCCAAGGTTTCGTATTTGATACAACTGCGTCTAATACTGACCTTCACAGAGGAGCCTGTACCATGATTGAAAAAGCAGTAGGGAGGGAACTTGTCTGGATCGCTTGTCGACATCATATCCTTGAAGTCGTCTTGTCAAACACCTGCAACGCACTTCTTGGACCCACAGGTGGCCCCCGGAAATTACTCTCTTTAAACGTTTTCAGAAAAAATGGCTATCATTTCAGGAGGATTCCTTCATGACCGATCTCTCTTTGTTTATCGCCTTGGTCTACGCACGTTTTTGGAACGAGGCCCCTGTCGGTCGGAATCAACGCTCCTTTCAACGATATTCTGTTTCTTAAAATCTTGCAAAAGTACCCAAATCAGACCACTTCCAAAGCAGCATCCACAGCTTTTCAACGGCACCTGTGGTATCTTGGAGAGCATCTCATCGGCCTTGCATTCTTCGATCCTAGAGTCGATGCCGAGACCAAACGGAAGATGGTCGTAAACCTCCAACGTAACGAGAATACCACTGTTACTCGTCGATTGAAGCTTGAAGGAAACATTGAAGATTTGAATTTGTATGAAATGGTCACCCAAAGGACCCTGAGAATCTTCAATCTGTTAAAGAAAGAAGGAAGGAAGGCAGAGGAGGATACCTTCATGAGGACCGATCCCAATTCCTGGACGGAGGATAATTGCTTTCAAGAGTTTCGACGCATAGCGATCAACCTAAAATTTGTCAATGATTCGGCGGAGAGGGGTATCGCCCTTATCAAGGCATATAATACATCTTTGACGAAGGATGAAGAATAAAAACAATTCATCCTCCGATTAGTAGCAAAACATCGCCAAGACTACTCATCGTCTTCGAAGGAGTCAGTGATGAAGCGTTAATCTAAGTAATGATGTATACAGGGTGTCCGAGAATTATCTGTGCAATGTTTGGCTGTTATTAAAAGTCAACCATGAAGTGTAGAAATTCCAGTCTTGTCCCATTTTATAGAGAATCTCATTAAGTCTTTTCTGATACCACGTTTTGACAAGTTTTTTAGAAATGTACGCGGGTGACAGACATTGATGATTTAAAAGCAATAATCACAGCTGCTATTGAGCGAATTGATGTGGATATGCTGCAGCGTACATGGCAACATTTGGAGTATCGATTGGATGTTTTGCGAATCATTAATGGTGCACATATCGAATGTTTGTAACAACGTTACTTTAATAAAAGAAACTTTTGAAAATAAAGATTCTAAATAATCTTGTTTAAGAATTTTACGTGTGTTATCAAGAATTTTATTAAAAGATGAAATTGTACAGATAATGTTTGGACACACTGGAATTTCTAAAAAACTTGTCAAAACTTGGTATCAGAAAAAACCTAATGAGATTCTCTGTAAAATGGGACAACACTGGAATTTCTACACTTCATGGTTGACTTTTAATAACAGCCAAAAATTGTACAGATAATTCTCGGACACCCTGTATTAGGGTGTGTCGAATTTTTCAACTTTCAAATTCCAAATATGAGGGGTGCTAAAAAGTTGCAGCATGACTTAGGAATTCTAAAGATATTTTTGTTAATTTAATATAATTTAGTTTTGCTTGGTAAGAAGCTACATAAAAATAGTGACTTTTTTTACTCTTTTGTGGAATTATATAATAATTATTATATTAATAATTATATATGCTGTATATATAATGCACTGCTGTTTTTGCTTATTTCACAGGTTGAAACATATTCATCAGTGTGCTGAAGATTACTTGTCCGTCAGTGCTACCATCCTAACCAGTGGGAATTGACCTACAATGGCTTCTAAAAGGAGGACAAGACTGGGGACATTCACACATATGAGCAACCTAATTGGAACTGGTAGAGAGTTGTTGCCCTCTGAACTCCCAACTCTGCGAGACGTTCTGAAATATGGGCTACTGCTAAGAGAACAAAGTGGTGAGGATGTGAGAAACTACCCAGCAGCCAGTCTTGCAAAGGACATTTACCCTAAAGTGCTTGAAAAGTGGGAACGAGCAAACAGTTCTTTTGTAGCCCCCGTTGTAAATTCACGAGTCACAATCTTAAACAAGATCCAAGAGAGCTGGGAGCAGCCAAAAACATATCTCTTGGGAGAGGAAAGCTACATGTCAAAGAGGCTTTCATTGCAAAACTTGACAAGCTTTTTGACATCCTCAGTTGCAAGTGTAAAATTGTTCTCTGCTCTGAATTTGGCTGCCTTGCAGATGCTGGTTGCAAAAACGAAACTCACATTAACTGTACATACCCTAGGGAGATGAAGATCCCTGTGAAGGAACTTGCTTTCATTAAAGGTCAGAGAGACAAGTCTGGTTCTATTGGACCACATCAGATTGGCTTGCCAGATCAACCTGAGCACAACAGACAAGTCAAAAAGCAGAAGCGGCAAGAAGACGAAAGAAGAAGGCTTGCTGAATATAAGCAGACAAGTAAGCAGGATGTTTCAATGCCATCAAATGAAATAATTTTCTCTGATGATGAAAATGGAGACCAAATAGCTGATGCTCAAGATGGAAAGGATGGAAGTTATGAAGTGACATTAGAAATACCAAGCACGTCTTCAACTTCCAATAAAAAGCCAGAGTACAACACATTAGAAATACCTAATGTTGCTATGCATAGCATCAGATATGGTGTTGGCCTGCGTGCCACAGCTGCCATCACCACTGCTGCCTTTATGGATGCTGGCTTGATCACTGAAGAAGACAAGAGACTTGTAGTTGATCACAATAAAGTCAAGAGGGCCCAAGAAAAAGTTATGAGATCCCTGGATCAGGAATTTGATGATCTTTGTAAGAAGGGTGAAATTGACTGCATCTTCTTTGACGGCCGTCAAGATACAACTAAAGTTATGCTGAAAGCAGACAATTCAGATCGTCAGTTCCCCAGCATCATCAAAGAAGAGCATTATTCTGTGTGCAGTGAGCCAGGTGGAAGATATCTCTACCACTTCACTCCTGAGAAAGGCTCAACGAGAAAAAAACCTGCTGAAGTTATTGCTGATAATCTTGTAGATTTCATGAAGAAGAAGGGCATTGATAAAACCCTGCAGGCCATTGGAGGTGATTTTACAAATGTTAACACTGGCTGGGAGGGTGGTTCCATGCATTGGGTAGAGGTCAAGCTTTGCCGTAAGCTGATCTGGTTGGTTTGTGCCCTCCACACTAACGAGTTACCCCTGCGACACTTGATCACAGCACTGGATGGGAAGACCTTGTCTAACAACAAGTGGACAGGTAACATTGGCAAGATGCTAGACACTGCAACCGAACTTGAAATTGATCCTTCATTCACCAAACTCTCAATTGGAGAGCCTCTTACTTCACTGAGTGACACTGTCGTAAAGGATCTCTCTACTGATCAAGCGTACGGGTATAGGATCACACAGGCCATAAGGACAGGAGAACTTCCCACAGATCTGGCCCTTCTTGAAATTGGTCCAGTGAGCCATTCAAGGTGGTTGACAACAGCAAACAGGCTTTGTCGCATATGGGTTTCAAAACATGGCCTTAAAGGCAAAACCCTCAACAACTTAAGACTGATAGTGGAATACATTGTTGGTGTGTACTATCCCTGTTGGTTCAACATCAAAGTAAAACACTCTTGGGTGGAAGGCCCACGCCACATCTTGTTTCAGCTGCGGCTAGTTAGGCTGCAAAAGAAGGCTGTAGTGGATGCTGTTTTGCCAACCATCAAGCGCTCAGCATGGTATGCATTCAGCGAAATGATAATCCAGACACTCTTGTGCTCAGATGACAGTGAGGAGAGGAGAGCTGGTGTCCAAAAGATTGTTGACATGAGAGGTGGAGATGATGACACACTTGGAGATCTTTCTGTACGTCCCAGGAAGACACCTTCCATCAACCCCAGTGCTTCTTCCGTGTTGGAGCTGACAGACTGGTCTGACGGGGTATTTGAACCTCCTTTGACATGTAAACTGACTACAGCGGAAGTAAAGAAGTTCTTTGACAAGCCTATGCAAGTTCCACAGTGGCCCTGTCATGCTCAGTCAATAGAGAGGTGTGTGAAACAAGTCACAGAGGCAGCAGGCAGGGTGTATACACATGAGAAACGTGAGGGCTATATCAGAGGCCAAGAAGCAAGTCGGCGGCTGATGTCCAAGAACAAATCAAAGCAAGACTTGATGAAACTTGTTGTTTAAATATTTTTTTTTGATGATGTCATTACTTTCTAATGTTGTTTTATGATTACAAGGATATGTTTTATGATTACTAGGATATGTTTTATGCAGAGAAACTAAAATTTTTATAGCATTACCCGACATTTTCAGAAGCTAAAATTAATAAATGTTGTTTTCCGAGAGCAATTTATGTGCTTTTTAATCAAACGTAGATTTACCAAGCTAAGTGTTGAGCAATCACAAAAATAATAGCAGATTTGAATTCTTCACATCCAAAAACATATTTTTAAAACCCCTCAGTGAAGGAATTGGCAAAAATTAATTTTCACCTCCCAAATTGACACACCCTAACCCTGTATTATAAACGAATGATAAGTGTAATTTTCTATCAAACATATTTTTGGTCTTTAAAAAATAATCTGTCTTCTTTAAGAGTTATTTTGTTTTCTAAAAAAATAAGCTGTTTTCTTTGAGATTTAATCTGTTTTCAAACAAATAAACTAGTATTTGCCCTTGTTTTTTTCATTTTTTAACCCAGAAAATGAGTAGTAAAATTAAATTCATAGCGACCAGTAAATATCATTCAATTAGGCTGAAATTTGGCATGGAGATGTTTGATAGATATAGGAACAGAAACAGCCATGTGGAGGTAAAAAATGACAAAATTTTATTTTTTGGACCACCCTAATTATATACAGTATATATACTCAAGAGTCGATTATCCGCACACTCTCGTTCCTGCGGATAATTGACTTCCCCCCCCAAAATAGGTAATTAAATAAAAAAAATTAAAAATACACAAATATACTGTATTTAGCATGGCAAAATATACTTATAATTAGGCTCAACACTTGTATGTAATTTTATTTAAGATAACTTGCAGAATACCGTACAACAAGTGAAGAAAACTGAAAAAACTTGAAGCCAAATTTGAAATACGAATATTTTACTGGGCTAAAAAAAGTGCGGTTAATTGACGTGCGGATAATCGACTCTTGACTGTATAAATAAAGAGTATACATATTAAAATATACATACTGAAACCAATGCAAAAGATTATATCATATATACAAAACTCTCCCAATATATCTTAACATCTCATAGCTGAGTGGGTAACGTGGCGGCTCGTAAAATTCGAATCTTTAGTAGCATCGGTTCGAATCTCACCCAGGTAAGGTAAATTTATTTCTAATGTGCTTAATCTTAAAACATAAGTTGCTGTTATGTTGTTCCTGATTAATAAAAAATTGATATACTGAGAGAGTTTTGTGTATATATATAAGCTTTTGCATTGGTTTCAGTATGTATATTTTAATATGTATACTCTTTATTTATACAGTCAAGAGTCGATTATTCGCACGTCAATTAACCGCCCCCGTCAATTAACCGTATTTTTAAAATATTTTAACCCTCAGTTAATGAAGATAAACTGAAATGGTATTTAATTGACATTCCTCCAATAGAGGGCGCCACCCACTTCGATTAAATTATCTTCAAGGAATCAGTTTTCCAAAAAGCATTTCATCAATCATGGAAGTTTGATAAAAATACTGTCATCACCTGAGGACACTTGTTCGATGAAAGAATTTCTCACATCTTGATCAAATTCTACTCTCAGTGTACATGTTTAAAACTGCCGGTAAATATTTTTTTTTTCATTTTGAATTTTTAACGTTACATATTTTTTTTGGTGTTATGCTTGTCTTTTTTTTAAGGTTTATTATTATGCACTCAAAAAAGATTTGCTCTTTTGCAGGATGCATTTTTCAGACTTTAGTAATTAGTAATGATTAAGTTTTGTTTTTGAAATTTTATTTCTTCCACCAAATTGAATTCAGTAACCAAAGAAAATCAGAATATTACCAATTGGTAATTTTTTATGCTTTATAGGAATTTTCTTTAGGCGAACTTTTTTCCGAAACTCTATTTTCGGTGCCAAGAGTAACATTAGACAAAAATATTACAAGTAATACTTAAAGTAGTTCGAAACGACCAAATTTATAGCGTAGCCACTAAATTGTACTGGTTTGGATCGCTGGTTATTAACATGGTTATTTGTAATAAAAACCCATAAAAATATCCTTGGTTAGGTTTTGTTGGAGACTGGACTGATGTTGGTAAGGCTTGGGTTTGATTCGCACCATTCTCGTGGTTGAAGTTGGTCGAACCACCTCTATTTAATGCAGGAGGGAGGGACCAAGGGCGAATGCCCGCGAAAACGTCCCCCCCTCCCCATAAAAGGAGAAGAGGGCCAAAATCAAGAACAAAATTGATGCCATTTTGTCTTTTTTTAATTTTAAAAATATTGTGTAGTGTTTAAGATGTACGTATTTGTAATGAAGAATAGAGGGAGAAGTAGTGTGTGTATGAGAGTATGCTGGACTGCTCTCAGGGTAGATGAGACACGGAAAAAGATCAGCTAAAGAGGGCAGTGACAGGAGAAACGGAAATTTCGGCACTCCTTGTCTCCTGCCTAATATCCCCCACCCCGGAGTACTTCTCTGGTCGACGCCCATACTCGGATGAAAATTTTGAGAGTTCCGACCCACTCGAATCCATGTGGGGAAATAGGTGGAGGGGGGGGGGGTAAGGTTTCCGATGTTCCCTGTTTGACGCTATAGAAAATAATGCTAATCATTATTAGCAAAGATAATTCATTCTCTTATTTACTTTACGACCTTTAAAGAAACACAATAAACGCAGATAAATAATTTACAAAGAAAATAATTTACTCAGTTATTATTAATTAATAAGAAGTATAAAGTTACGTAAAAGATAATAATTAAACATTTAATTAAAACTGAAGGTAATTAGCATTTAATTAAATTACGTATGAAAAACAGTAATTAACATTAAAATATTCTATAACAAATTAACGTCCGTATATTTTAAAATTATTAAAATTTATGCTAAAACTCTTTGTAATTCAGTTTGACAACGTTGATTTTTCACTTAAATTATTAATATTTTTTTCATTGTTTGATTAAAAAGTTTTTATTAAATACATTTTGTAAATTGAAGAATCCTTTAATTTACCTTTTGTAAATGTATTGAGCACTTTCTGGGATTATGTAAGTTGGTTGAATATATAATCATTACATTATTAATCGTATTACATTTACTGTATACAGGGTGATTCAAAAGTCAGGTTACATAGGGAAATAATGTATTATGTAATGATACAGGGGAATAGTCACATCATATGTCGATATGGCCACCGTTAACGGCAATGCACTTGTGCAGCCAGCTAGGAATATCACAGCAATGCGCTCCTCCTTCGATAACATCTCATAACTCATTTACCTGCAAAGAAACAGAAAAGTCCTATGTAACCTGACTTCTGAATCACCCTGTAGTATTCATTTATGTAATTTAAATTTCCCGTGCAGGTAAAGTTACCGTGATGGTATTTGTTGTTAAAATAGTTAATTAACAATGTACAGTAAATTAAAGTATGAATGTTTTACTTTAGCGGAATGAGAATGCTGGTAAACTATGAAGTAATACAAATCGATTAATAGCATGGGTACGGTGTACATTGTCTATTTTGCTGTTTACTTTAAAAATGAGAGTATATTTGAGCTTAAATGTAGTCTGAATATTGGGTATTTAAGAAGTCCATTTAATTGGTTGAAAGTATATCGAAAATGATGTGAAAAGTTTTCTTTAATTCTTAAAAATGTACTTTCTGTGTTTTCTTTCCAAATTTCAGAAGAATCTTCTTGTTAAGCAGTGAACTGTTTTTGTTCTACTCTCGAACTACTTTTCATGTACTAACAGTGTACTATTCAAATCCTTTACTATTTACAGAATACATTTAAGTTGATTTATACTCGCAGTTTTAAAGCACACACAGCGGATAGAATTTAGAGTGTATTTGAGGGGTCCCGTGTCTTAAGGTACCTAAGCGCCAAAATTAAAATTCGCCACAAATTGCCTCCAAAGTTTAGCAATATTCTCGCAATAGTATCTCTGTTATTAATTGAGCTAGAACGTTCATTTTTTGCTAAATTAGAGTTCTAAGTATGCTAATGAAGATTTGATGAGTTTTTGGAGTAGATTTTCATATTTTATATTTTATATATATATATTTTTTAAAATTTTTATTTTCTTATGTCGAACTTTGGGTGAACTTTTGGCTGGTGATAGAGGTGAAAAAAGTAGTTCGCTTCATAAGGTTTTCAACCATACTTCTAGTGTCGTAAGGTCATTATAACCCAAACCACGCGATAGAGGAAGGGTGAAAATAGTGATATCCATCAAAAACACGTTTTCGCCTGTGGTGGCGCTTAGGTACCTTAAGATGCTCGACCCCTCATTTGTCCTCTAAAACTATTGTGGCGTAATCCTATTTCCATGGGCTAGTTAATATAGATTACTTTATATTACGTTATACATTATTGTATAACTGAATCCTTTTACGGTTTTAAAATGTTTGCCATATTCATGCTTGCAAAATAATGTACAGAGTGTCCTACAAGTCCCTTTACCCCCTTTACTCTCACCCTATTCTAGTAGGAAAAGGTTCAGGAGTAAGGGTACTTATGGAACATCCTGTACATTGTAAGATTGATATACAACGCCATGCATGAGAACTTTAACCAGAAAACTTTATTCATTCACATTTTTATAGAACCAAACCAAACCAGTAAAATGAAAACTCTTTTTGGATCAAGTAAAGATAAGCACCCCCAGCCTTCTTTAATTAGCCTTATAAGGCTAACTAACGAAAATATCACGACCTAACCTAACCAATCGTCAAGGGCGTACAGTTGACTTAACGATTGGTTAGGTTAGGTCGTGATATTTTCGTTAGTTAGCCTTATAAGGCTAATTAAAGAAGGCTGGGGGTGCTTACTTGATCCCTCTTTTTAAACGTAAGTAATATCAAATAACAACATAAATGTCATTGTTTCACTGCTTTGAGTTTCATTTTTATAATGTTCAACAAAGATTATTAAATTTTTATATCAAAACATTTCAAACAGATCTGAACAGTCTATAAGCGTCCTGATTGGTGTGAAAAGAAAAAGAATTTTAGATCACATTTTTTTCGGTCAAGATGTTGGCTGGCCAGTCTCATATGAGATTTTTTTTTGTATCATGTCAAGCAAGACACGTAACCTAGTCTGGATTATCTGAAATTAATAAACGTTGCGACAAGAAAATTAACATTTACAGAATTCGGATTTCAAAAACTTATTGAAAACCAAGATTACACTTTGCAAACAACTTTACAGAATATTTAAAAAGAAATTTCTGGGTGGGTGGCGGGGAGGGTTTCTATACAAACAATTTAGATATCTATACAATTAATGTTATTTATAAGTATTTTTATCATACGAATATGCCATTAAGAAGCATGGAAGCTTTTCAGGCAAAATCGATGATAGTCAGTTCATTTATTAAGGAAGTGAAATAGCAAATAATTTTTTTTATTTATTTATTGTTATATTTATACATGTACGATAAAGAACATACAAATAGATGTAACAAGAAATATATAAAAAGGGATCAGATTTCCTATTTATATACAGCATACAATTAGCATTTACAAGCATATTATATGCTTTTTTTGACAAAATGGTGTTATTTCAAGAAAAATTGTAAGATTAAATACAAATATGATGGGTTAACAAAAGCTGCTCTATGACATAACATAAAAACCTGGACATAGAATTGGAGATCACGTAGAGTATATTTAAAGATAACGTATTAGTGTAAGCTTAGCAAAGCTTTCACATTTTTTTTCTGGGTTTATAATATAAACTCTACAAACGCTTATAATATTAAATAATTTGACTTTATACAGACATTAATATCCAATACCTTGACCTCAAACAAAGATTGAATGGCTATACAGGGGTGAAATCAATTATCTTTATTGTATGATAATTGGTTGGTGTGTAATGTAGAATGGAGGGAACGGTGGAACAAGGCTAGAATAGAGATAGGTGACCTAACAGAAATATTTTGGTTTGTAAGATCTGATGAATTTATCTTTCAATTTTTTCTATAAATTTCTTTAGTATGTTACATTGTTTGTCTCTTGAATGAGGTTGTTCCAGAGGTTGGGTCCAATGGAACATAAAGATCTAGTTGAACAGACTGGAGCAGCGATTCTCAACTTGTGTGGTACGGGAAGCTCTTTTAGTTGGTACGTGAGAGGGTTTTAACACGCAGTTTGCTAATTGATAAATATTTTAATGATAATGTATTTCAAAAATAATATTATAGATGAATAACTGGCAATCTTTCTGACTGTGGTACTCGTACTTAAAAAAGCATGGTGGTACGTCGACCCAAAAATGTTGGGAATCCCTGCTATAGAGCAAAATTTGGTTTTTTGATGTTCTTGTTATTTTATTTTTTAAATTTTTTGTGTAGAAAAGGGGCCAAAGGAGGGTGCCTGCAAAAATGCCCCCTTTATAAGAGAGAGAGCCAATATTAAGGTCTCCGAGGCTCACGATGCCATTTTTATTTATTTTTTATTTTTATTTTTTAATTTTGAAAAGACTGTGTAGTGCGCGAAATGCAAGCATGTGTGGTGAAGAATAGAGGGAGAAATGTGCGTTTGAGAGCATGCCTCGACTGCTCACAGGGTAGATGAGACAGAAAAAGATCAGCTAAAGAGGACAATGACAAAAGAAACGGGAGTTCCAGCACTCCCTGTCTCCAGCCTAACGTCCCCTCCGGAGCACTTCCCTGGTCGATTGGTGTCTACAATCTCCTCCTATAGGAGACTGTAGATTATTAGATTATTAGGATGTCTTGTATCGAAACGGCGTTGGGTTTGGGAAACTAATATTTTGTTCTTGGATGATTTTCGGAGCAGCATTATTAACAATTTTGATACATATAAGAAGTAACGTTTAGTTTGTAAATACCTTCTAGTTTTAGAAGTTTAAATTGTGAAGCATTATTATGTCAGTGCTTTCATTATGCTTGTTCCATTTATAAATTTTCTTAATTATTCTCTTTTGCATGCCCAACAACGCTTCCGTAGGCGCTAATGCAGTATTATAAATGTGGGTATAGTATTGTGTAATATATGAATCTTTTTAGAGTATGTATGAGACTTTGGCTCATTTGTTGCATAGATCTTGAGTGTGCTGTTTGAATGACAGGTTTGCGTCGGGGGTAACTTCCAGACGTTTGGACGACTGCGCTTGTTTTATAGGGATTAAATTAAGTTTAGGTTTAATGGGAAGATCGTTTTCTTTTCTGTGATGACGATGTCAGTTTTTTTTTATATACTGAAGAATAGTTTGTTGGCATTAAGCCATAGATATATTTTTTTAAATTTCATTTTGGAATAATAATAATAATAATAATAATAATAATAATAATAATAGTGAATATTTATAGTAATATACAGGCGTATTACGTAACCAGTATAATCTTTCAGATAATTTGAACAGTAATTAAGTATCGCTATTCTGTAAGGGTATAAATACATGGAAGTAGATAAAGAAATAAATTTGGGGAAAATGAGATGAGATGCGATGTTTAAGGAAACTTTATTGAGAGTAATTAATTTATTTTATTAATTACTTAATTAATGTACGTGATAATAATCCGATAGTAATGAATTCTATATATGAAGCGAGGCTTATAATTTTTTGCTACATAAAATGAATTGTTTATTTACCGAGTCCTGCATAAACACATTTGCAATACATAAATTTTTTTATAGGAACTAAAAGGGGAACTTGGAAACGTAGCAAACATTATCAAATATTACTGTGCGTATTCGTAAACTGTAAACAAGTAAGCAGAGAGATGGTAAAACCTTCAAGTCGAAATACGTAAATGGTCTTTTTGTAACTTTAGCGTTCTAAGAATCAAACGGTTCCTAACATTGACCGTATGGGTTTCCTTCTTGGTATAGCTCTGTGGTACTATATAGGGTCAGAAAGAGAGCCAGTAAGTTCCCGGTTAGTATCTATGCGATCCCCAGTTTGGAACCTAATTCTGAGAGGGACATTTCCAAAAACAATTTTGACATGTACAAGGTTAATTCAATAAGTATCCGCAATAAGTATCGCCTTGGAATCGCTGACCTCTCAAAGCGTGTTTTAGTGGTCCAAACAGGTAAAAATCCGAAGGTGCCAGGTCTGGACTGTAGGCTGGATGGTCGAGAACTTCAAATTTAAGTTCTTTAAGGCATTTTCTAGTCTGTGCAGCGGTGTAAGGGCGCACATTGTCGTGTAACAGAATAACACCTTCCGACAACCTCCCTCTCCGTTTTGTGCGAATTGCTTGCTTTAACTCATTTCGAAGCATGTCAGAATACGATGCACTTGTTACTGTAGTTCCACGCTCTGTTCAAGGATAGGGCCTCGTGTATCCCAAAACAGTGTTAGCATAACTTTACCTGCTGACGGCTGCGCTTTGAACTTCCTTGCAACGGGAGATGTTGGATGCTTCCATTGCATGCTCTGTCGTTTGCTTTCTGGTTCATAGCGATGGATCTAGGTTTCATTTCCAGTGATAATGCGCTCCAAAATGTTTTCACCTTCATTATGATACCGTGCCAAAAGACGAGAGCAGACGTCCATACGATTACGCTTGTGCTCTTCTGTCAACTGTTTGGGCACCCATCTTGCAGAAACCTTGTGAAAGCCAAGAATGTCATGAACTATCGAATAGGTTGACCCTTGACTGATGTCCAATGAAGATGCAATTTCTTTTATTGTTAATCTTCTGTCATCGAAAATCATGGCTCTGGCTTCTTCCTGCTTGTCACCACTGGTTGATGTTGACGGTCGTCCTGAGCGCTGAGCATCTGTCACACATGTCCAACCTTCCTTGAACATTTGAATCCACTCGTACACACTTCGCCGTGGTAATGCATTATTCCCATACTGAGCACATAAACGCGTGTGAATTTCAGCTCCTTTCACACCTTCTGCCCACAAAAAACGAACCACGGATCTCTGTTCTTCCTGGTACAAATTGAAAGCGGTGCAGCCATGCTCACTACTCGTACGATATGTGACAGCTACGAGTAGCCAAAATAAGCCTATACTGTTGCCAGCCTAAATAAGCCTATACTGTTGCTAGCCTAAATAAGCCTATAGATCTCAGTTTGGCTCGTTATTACGAGTATATATTATACATACTATGATATATTATCACTAAAATAAAAAGTGCGGATACTTATTGAAGTACCCTCGTAATATGTACCAAACAGTTTAAAATATTTCAGTCGTTAGGAGGTATGAATTACTTCTTTAGTGAACTGCGAAATACATTTTATGGTAAAATAAAAAAAATAAAAATGGCCTCATCCCACTCAATTTCTTTCCCATTTCATTCTGTACCCAAGAATGAAGTGAAAATCTCAAAGGAAACAATTCCCAACTCGATCTATTTCCATTTTCATGCCATTCTTATTCTAATCCACATATTTCCAACTTTTGTCCAAGTTAGGTTGGGCTAATGTTAGGTTAGGTTAAGTTCAGTTAAGTTCAATTAGGTGAGAAAATATTAGCGATTCTCATTTGGCGCTTTTACCGCGAATGCGAATATAAGTGACATTCTTTCTCAAATCAAGAAACTCTTTTCTCAAATCTTGTTCTTATCGAACACCAGCTAATGTGGAAGGCTCTGGAACCTGACGCTTTCTTCCCATTGTCCCTTTTCCATCAGCTAACTTTAGGTATGGTCCACAGACAGCTCTTTTGAAATCCAACATATCTATGTGCTTGTTTTTGTCTTGCTCCACGAATCGATTGATAATCCATGCGTTCACCACAGCCACTTCTAAGATTCGTGTAAAAAGGGGCCAGTACCATTCCTTTCCTCCACTGAACGTGGAATACTTTCCAACTAGCCAATCATGGTGGTCAACATCACCCATATATTTATTGTAGTTATTCAAAGCATTTGGTTGAGGGATGCTACCCTTTTCCTTGATATCTCTTTGCCAACGCTGTACCTCTCCAAGTGTCTGAACCATATCATAATTTATTCTAATAATAACACACTTATTATCATACCATTTGATCATAAGAATTTCTTCGTTTGTGTGAAACTTGTAGCCATATGATCCCCTTCTCTCTTTTTTCATCACATTTGTTGGCTTCAAAGGACACTTGTTCAATTTGTTTTCCTTTGATGGTTCCTGTTGCTTGGTATCCAAGATTCCTGAGGTGAACTAGCAAGTCGTAACCAGTAAAAAAGTTATCAAAGAAAATTGAATGTGACATGGGCATTTAACAGGCACAATCTCGTCTCTACCACCTTTCATTCCAATGTCTTCATTTGAGGACAGGCATATTTCATTGCCTCTCAACTGCAAATGAACAACAAAAATGTGTTCCATGCATCAGAATAAACAGTAAAATATATAGGGCTGTACATGTATTGTTCTTTTTGGCATTGCGACACCTCATATAAATAAATAAACGATCGAAGTTTTTTGGGAAAATTTTTGACCAACTTTCCACTCGCATTAGAATGGAAAGTTATTTGTTATTTGTGTCATATCGGATCTGATTTCTACCAAATTTATAGTCTTAGAGTTTAGATTAACCCTCTAGCGCCCGGAGGTCTTTTCCAAGACTGAATAAAATCGTCTGGTGTTAGCCAGTACAAAATCAGTAAAGTAACACGGCACTAGAGGGTTAAAATCTCAACTTTGCTTCTTTCTTCAGTATGAGTATTTTCTTTTAGTGCTTTCGTCATATTCAGATCTACAGAAGCTAAAGCTAACAAAGACCCTAAGATCCACTCTAAGGTTAGCCCGAGAGAAAGCAAAGAGTAGGGGGTTAAGAGAAGAGAATAAGGGGTTAAGTAAGTAGCAACACCTATCACTCGTGGGTTAACATTCATTCAGAAAAAGAGAAAAAAGACTCACCATCATCATCCGCCGGCCACTGCCGACAAGTCGGAAAAATAGTCGAAGAGAATAGGAAAGGGGTGAAAGATGAAAAGAAGTAAAATAAGAACGCTTACAAATCATGCACACAGTCTTAACTCACTGTCATACCATGCAAACTACAGACATGCAAGTAAAGAGAGTTACAGACATGCAAGTAAGGAGAGGATAAGAAAAAAAGAAAAAAAAGTAGGTAAAATTAAACAAAAAGTGGGTTAGTTTACGCTACGAGCTACATCTACGTTCGTGTTAGTCTAATTTTTTATTATTAATTTTTTGCTGGCATATCACACGCTGGCATGTCACAAGCTGACATTATCGTCAACCGACTCATCCTCGACCACCACCACCAGAGCTCCTGTTACTAAATTTTAAAAATTTTTAAACAACGTTAATATTTTTAAAATGCCTATCTAGACGGTTCTTAAACATATTAACGCTGGTAGAGTTCACGACGGGAGCGGGAAGATTATTCAATTTATGAATTACTTTAAACGTAAAGAATTTTTTAGCGATATTAGTAATGAAACGTCTGCCACGCAACTTAAATCCGTTATTACGAGTATTGCTATTATCGAAAGTGAACAGTTTGTCAAAATTTAAGTTATCGATGTTATTAACGATTTTGAAAACTTCAATAAGCTCCCCCCTTAATCTCCTAGTTTCGAGTGAATGCAATTCTAACACTTTAATCCTATCTTCATAAGGCTTGTTGCGCAATGACGGAATTAGTTTCGTGGCACGACGCTGAACCCTTTCTAACCTATCAATATCCTCACGCAAATACGGGCACCAAAACTGAACGGCATATTCTAAATGAGGCCTGACTAGGGACTTGTAAAGGGGCAATATAATATCCTTCGATTTAAATTCGAAATTACGCGCTATGAAGCCTAACATCCTATTAGCTTTTGCGCAAGACTCCAGGCACTGGTTCTTAACTTTTAAATCCTTAGATACGCGTACATCTAAATCTACTTCCTCGTCAACGCTCGCTAACTCTCTATCATCCATCGTATACGTGTAATTATTGTTACGAGAACCTACATGCAAAACTTTACATTTGTCTATGTTAAATTGCATCTGCCATTTATCCGTCCACTCCATAATCCTATTTACATCGTCTTGGAGCCTATTTCTATCGTTCTCGTTAACAACCTTACCGCCTATTTTAGTATCGTCCGCGAATTTTGACACGTTACTAGTCAATCCTACATCTATGTCGTTAATGTAAATTACGAATAGCAATGGGCCTAACACTGAACCCTGTGGGACACCGCTACCTACATCCAACCACCCCGATTCACTACCTCTGTCTCCTCGCACGAAGCCATTCCTATAACCAGTTAGCTACCTGACCACGTATACCGCGCGCTTTAACCTTCGCAATTAATCTTCTATGCGGAACTGTATCGAACGCCTTTTTAAAATCTAAATAAATAACATCAGCCGCTCTATGCCTATCGTATTCGCGCACTATTTCGTTATAAAATTCTAACAAATTAGTTAAACAAGATCTATGGCGTCGAAACCCATGCTGACTACTATTAATCAAATCTCTACTTTCTAAGTGATCGATAATACGATCCCTAACTACGGATTCCAAACGTTTACCTACAATTGACGTTAAGCTAATGGACCTATAATTACCAGGTACCGTGCGGTCGCCTTTTTCAAAAATGGGCGTGACGTTAGCTAATTTGAAGTCTTCAGGAAAAATCACCGTTTCGAGTGACTGATTAAAAATCTTCGTTAAGGGGCCAACGATAATGTCTTTCAAATCTTTCAAATGTCTGGGATAAAAAGCGTCAGGCGCCTGGGGCCTTGCTAACTTTTAGCCTATCGATATAATGCGCAATCTCACCCTCGTAAACAGTTATTTCATCCAAAATAGTCTCGCTACTAAATGGAACTATATCGTCCACGTCGGGGACATTATTTACGTCTTCTACGGTAAAAACTGTCACAAAAAAGTTATTGAAAATACCCGCCATCGCCTGAGCGTCAGAAGCCAAAGCGCCGTTAACATCCACTGGATGGCCTATGTTATCTTTTATCGGCTTACGATTATTGGGATCATGTCAAGAATAGCGAACCCAATTTTACCATGTCAAGAATAGCGAACCCAAAAATTCCCTTGTCAAGAATAACGAACCCAAACGTTCCCATGTCAAGAATAGCAAACCCAATATAAATATCATGTAAAGGAAAAAGTTAAACATATGTAATCTTCACTTTATTGATGAAAGAATAAATAAAACAATTGGTTAATATTTGTTTTTTGACCCAGTCACACCCAGTTATAACAGCAATATATATTGAATAACCAATCAACGCTGAATAAGAAAATATATATATTATCTTGTACAAATTTGTATAAAATGTACTTTTTTAAAAAATATATTTTCTACTTTCTAATATGTATGTATATAAATTTCGGTTGGTTTGTTTATTTGGGCTACCTTTTTTTGACTTTTTTGGAGATTTTTCTTGGCTTTTTTTGGCTACTTGGCTTTTTTTGGCTACTTTTTCTTGCTTTGGCTACTTCTTTCTGTTTCTGGTCAGTGTGGTAATTTTCGTTCTACTGGTATGACGTATCAATCTTGTGAACTTGATTTCGAAGACCTAATCCGCCTTGTTGGCCTCGATGAAGATAAAAGTTTAGATTTTTTTCCAATCACGGCATAATTCCGACATCCGTGATTTGCCCTAAATGTAATACTGCCTGTATTTTAAGACAAGACTCGAAGGTGTTTAGGTGCCGTAAAAAAAATGGAAGGATGTGAAATCGTGGGTTTTACGTGCTGGGAATAGACGTCCTCATTACCGGAAATATTTCGCACGATACTTGTTCCTGGCAGAACATCCTGACGATTCTACAGTTCTGCATCACTTCCTTACTGCAATTGCAGAACTATATCCTCGAAAATAAGGTGACTGGTTAGGCTAAGTTAGGTTAGGTTAAGTTAGGTTAGGTTGTGTTTAGCACGAATGCAAACTTTTCTGGTCGATTTTGAGGTGTTTTGCACGAATCTGCCATCCGTTTCATGTGCAAATGCGTAGTTTTCGAGATGACGATATCTCGAAAACTACGCATTTGCACAGGAAACGGATGGCAGATTCGTGCAGAGCACCTCCAAATTGACCAGAAACGTTTGCTCTCATTATAAAAAGAGACTGGGTCAAAAAACGAATAATTACCAAACAATTTACTGAAATGAAGATTGGTAGTCCTATTATTGTAAAAATACTTATTTTATTTATTTGCATTTATAAATTTGTTTATATAATACATATTAAAATATTACAATTTCTCTTATGTTACAACTAGCCTAAGACCCGCCCTTCGTGCGGGTCGCGGGTAGCAAAAATTAACCAAACTATCACGACTTAACCTAACCAATCGTCAAGGGCGTACAATTAACCTAAAAAAATAAATAAAAAATATTTTTTTTTATTTTTTTTTTTTTATATATTAAGAGAAGAGGATTCTTTATACTGTACGGCATTGACGATTGGTTAGGTTAAGTCGTGCTAGTTTGGTTAAATAAAAAAAGACTAATATAAAAGCATTTAATACGTCCTTAACTAATTACTTAAAATTGGGAAACATAAACCTACCGTCTGAAGTTATGAAAACGTCCTTGAGGACTTCCCATGTCAAGAATAGCGAACCCAATTTTACCATGTCAAGAATAGCGAACCCAAAAATTCCCTTGTCAAGAATAGCGAACCCTGCAGGTGTTGGGTTCGCTATTCTTGACATGATCCGATTATTGACGTATTCAAAAAAACTTTTTGGGATTATGTTTACTATCCGCAGCTATAAGTATCTCTAAATTACGCTTAGCATGGATCTTTTCCGTTTGACTGCCGCCATTGAAACATAAGAGGTGAGTGCCCCCAGCCTTCTTTACTTACCCTTATAAGGCTAACTAACGAAAATATCACGACCTAACCTAACCAATCGTTAGGTCAACTGTACGACCTTGACGATTGGTTAGGTTAGGTCGTGATATTTTTGTTAGTTACCCTTATAAAGCTAACTAAAGATCTTCAGGTGATCCCCTTATTTTTCTGAGTACACGATTAAAACTTAAAAATTTAGCATGGATCTTGAAAGTAATTAAAATTGTTTATAAGAAACAAAATTTGAAGGGGAAATTAAGAAAAGCTTTTTTATAAAGTAACTTATTTTGTATCATCAAGACATTTCAGTTAAAATACAAAAAGTTTAATTATGTTTCAATGGCGGCAGTCAAACGGAAAAGATCCCTTAGCATTCCTAACTGATCTTTTAACCTGACGTCTAAGCTCGATATATCTATTAAAGTTAGCTGCCGTGCCATTGCGCTTATTAAATCTATACGCTCTGTTACGCTCGTTTATGAATTCGCCTATTTCCCTAGTCGACCACTTGGGCCTACCATGATTTCTAGCGCGCTTGGGCCTACGAGGAATAAACTCCCTTTCAATATTCATAAAACTTTCTTTAAACGCCTCCCAATGCAAATTTGTGTCATTACCCATAAATAAGTTATCCCAGTCCACTACTCTCATCCTACCCGCAAAACTATCAAAATTAGCCCTACGAAAATCAGGGACTTTTATTACGTTACTATCCTTAGTGTTTTCTATGGATAATTTAAACCTAAGAATTTGATGATCACTACACCCTAAACTCTCGCCTACTTCTAAACTATCGACTATATTTTCGCCGTTCGTCATCATCAAATCTAAAATATTGTCACCGCGCGTTGGTTCGGTAACTATCTGTCGTAAAAAATTATCCTCCATGAACTCAATCAATCTCAAACCCTCCTCATTACCAGTAAAAGTCTCGTAATTACATCAGAGCAGTTAAAGTCTCCGACAATTATACTATTCTGATTGTCAATAAAGTTACCAAGAAGTGAGTAAAATCTACTATCGGTGTCGAAGGTTGAACGGGAGGTCTATAAACAACAACAAAATTAAAACTAATACTACGCGCCCTAACTTCAACGCATATCACATTAATTGCTGCCGGAAAATCTATCTTAACCTCGATAGCCCACCAAGCCTATGTAACCTATCATTAGTAAAGAGTTTAAAACCCGGTATATCAAGTTTCCCCAACAAGTCCCGAGTCACGGTATTTAACCACGTTTCAGTGATAGCAACTATATCGTAGTTGCCGGAATAAATTATCGCCTTAAATTCGTTTAATTTATTTCTAATACTACGCGCCTTACAATAAAAGACGTTCAAGTTATTTTTTACCACGAGCCGGCGTTTTAAACTATTTTTCACGTCGGGCCCGCGTTCCCCAGACCCACAACGTTTAAAGAAGGCTTCGACCTATACAGCTTTCGCACGTTTTCGTTTATTAACCTACCTAGCCTAGCATTACCTATTTCATTAAAATGCACCCCATATTTTAAAAAGGCTAGGATCACTGAATTCGGACCACAACTTTACGAAGGGTACATTTTCCTCAGCACAAATCTTTTCTAATTTATTATTCAAAAATATTGTTTTTGACGTAATCCTAAGACCCAACACGTGCCTAGGGGTAATACCTAGAACTAAAGACCTATCTGACCTCGCCTTCAGGGACCTAATTAACCCCCTATATCTCTCCAAAAGGTCAGGCACTCGTATCGGGCCTATACGAGTCGTTGCCTCCTACCATCGTCACCGACATCGAGTGACGGGAAGCAACGTCAATCCTATCCACTTCGTCTCTAACTCTGTCAACCCTGGCCCCTGGGAGACAGACCCTCCTCCTCTTGGTTGGATGCCGTTCAACGAACTCTTTGTCCATGTGGCGCACTAAAGAGTCCCCAATTAAAATAGTTTCCCCCTCATTCACGTCCCTTTCCAAATGGGCGAAAGGGTTCGTAACCTCGATAGGGGGGGGATTCCTATCACCTAACGTACGCGGCCTAGCTCCACCCTTAACTTCTCTAAATCCCTCCCCATCTACTACTCTCGGACCAACCTTAACCCCTTCCTCAACTCTATCCAACCTTCCCGACAAGCTACCTAAACTATAAACTAGGTTACGCACCTCACCCTTCAAATTACTAACGTCTTCAACGTTAGTATTGGTTCGGCTTTCGTCAACCGTAGCCCTACCCCTGCCCTCATCAAGCGTTGCAAGTCTTTCCGTTACCTCACGTACACTGCGTTTTATGTCAACTATTTCCTCCATTAACTCGCAAAAGAAACAAACTGATCTCTCGGTAATCGCCATAGGACCGCCGTTATAATCTTTAAATTCTGAATACCACCGGTTTACCCTACACCTAATACGACGCTTTCTGCGACGGCATCGCGCAGTTAAAAATTAGTTTATAACCATAACAAGTTCAAATTAAATTAAGCCGGCACGCTATGAAAACTTTTAAATCGCTAAAACCCACTAATATTCAATTACTTAACTATAACAATGTGAATATAAACGCAAGTATATAATAAATGCAAAAAACTTCACTTTTTTTACGTGAAGGTCAAAATATGAGAATAAAAACCCACTCTAATAGACAGAGTTTATTTCCACCCGAGGAGGATGCCAGTGGGCGTCGAAACTGTCGTGGAAATAAACTCTGTCTATTAGAGTGGGTTTTTATTCGCAAGTATATAAAATTCAAAACTTTCCAAAAGTAAAATTCTTAGCAATATGCAAAAGTAGATGCAATATCAGAGAGCTCAGGAAATGCGTCCGTTCAGTACAGAGTCTGAAATATTTTTTGATATGTTTATATCATTGATTGAGTTGGTGTTATTCGTGAGTACAAGATCCAAGCAGTTATTTTTTTCTAGTGTTATCTGTTATCTCCTGTGTTAACATAAATTCATTTGTTAGAGCTATCAACATTTTTGCTTGCTCCTGGTCTTCTCTTGTGCCCCTCCTTGTCCTGTGTGTATATATATATATATATATATAATATATATATATATATATATATATATTATATATATATATATATACACACACACACACACACACACACCACACACACACACACACACACATTTCTTCCCATTCTTTCGTATTTCATAAATGAGAAATTAAAATCACCGTATTATATTCAGGGAGGGGTGTTTAAGGACTTTATTAGATTTCTGATGTCGGCAATGGTTTCAGAGAATTTTGCAGTTGGAGTGTTCGGAGGTCTATAGATGATTATTAGTGTCACGTTAAATTTTCTAATTTTAACTGCTAAGAGCTCCAAGTAGCGGTTTGATTTACTTATTATTGTCTCTCTCATATGGTTCCCACATATGTACAGCATATAGCACAGCCACTTTTCGTATTTCTGTTGTGTTGTGATGTAACCATCAATTTTTATTTCTTTTTTATTTGTGCAGTATTCGCAGTTTTCACAACCTCCTTAGCAGTCTTTAAGATGTGTTTCTGTGAAGCATGCGATATCAGTCCTTGTTTCTTCCCATAAATCCTTGCAGATATGAAACTTTGTTTATCGTGTGTTTCGGTCTTAACCCTTGAATATTTGCCAGGACTATATTTATGTTTCCTGTTTGTATTGTTCTTCGAGTATTCCAAATTCAGTTTCTTTCAATGCCGCGTGTTTTGTTTTCCTATGGTCCTCCAAGAAAGCTCCGTTTCCGTTACCTGTTCTGGTAGTTTCTTGCTTGGTAACGGATCGGCTCGGAGGTTCTCAACATTGTTGACTGTATGTGCTGAATGAGGCTTAGTAGCCGTACTGTGTCTACGATGTCGAGAAAATTTGCTCCTTGGTTTGTATTCATAGGTTTCTTGCCGTTTTTCCTAATGTCCATTGAGTTTGTTCGGAGGTGATGATAGCAGCATTTCTTACCATAATTGTAGACCCCCTTCCTTGCATAGTACTCGCAAATGGTGAGATGATAAAATTTGCAGTTGATGGGGTGCTTATTTATAGGTACAGGGTGTCCCAAAACGAATATAGCAAAAAGAAAGTCTAATAATTTTATCGCTAATTCAGATAATGAAATAGTTTTTACATGAATACAAGCATTAGACGTATAAGTTTTAGTTTACTTTAATTCATTATGGTATTGTTTAGCTTTTCTCAAATTACTGATAAACTTCTACATGTCCTCCATCCTTCACTATGATCAATCGTATGCGGCGTTCAAATTCTCGAAAAGCTTTTTCCAGCATGACTGCCGGGATGGATGTCACTGTATCAACAATACGATGCTTAAGTTCTTCAATGTCTCTTGGTTTGCTAGTGTAGACTTTACTTTTCAGCAAACCCCATAGATAAAAATCCAAAGGTGTTAAGTCGGTGAACGGGCCGGCCATTTCATAGGTCCTCCCCTACCAATCCATCGTCCAGGGAAAGTTTCATTTAAAAACACTTTAACATTGCGAGCAAAGTAAGGGGGTGCTCCATTCTGTTGGAAGAAAGCTCTTTGTAGCAGTCCAAGATTTTCCTGCAGTTGTTGAATAAAGAACTCTCGTAACATGTTAAGGTATGAAATGTCGGTGACAGTGCGTTCATCAAAAAAATAGGGTCCATAAATGGGGGAACTTGACAGGCCACACCATACGTTAACTTTAGGTGAATCCCTTTCATGTTCATACAGCTCATGAGGATTTTCCTCTTCCCAAATCCTACAATTGTGCTGATTAACATTGCCTTGTCATTATTCTGGAAAATGGGGTTTATTCTGAAAAGAAAAGAAACTGACAATCAATATTCACAACCAACTAAAACTTATACTTTAACCCTTGCATTCATGTAAAAACTATTTTATTATCTCACTTACCAAAAACGTTATTTGACTTTCTTTTTGCTATATTCATTTTGGGACACCTGGTATATACTGTCCTTCTTTACATCTGCAAAAGCCCTTTGCATAGTATATGCATACAGTTCTTTCCACATTATCACTCTGGGCCTTTGTTTTTTTGTTTGTTTCATTTCCTTTTTCGGAGATAACCTACGTCTCTTATCGTGATTTCCCACTTGTTACTCTATTCACTCTGGTGTTTGCCATTGCTCTACGTATGTTTCTTCTAGTGCTTTTGCTACAATAATTTTTTCGTCCTCTTTGTGTGCCGGTATTCCGACATGTGACATGTTTGTATCTGTTTCACTTTTCTTCGTCTTCTTTCTTGTTTCTTTCTGCTCATCATTTATATTCCCTTCTTTCGCAGCTTCCTCAGTATCTCTTTCTGTTTTATAAACCGTAAACGAATTTATTTCCGTTATACATCTTTTACAGAAATAATTTCTCCAGTTAATTGTGTGGCACTTGCTATAAGAGTGATATCTTCATCTTTCCAATTCGGGCAGTTAAAATCAAAGCTAAATTGACAAATATTGCCCTCTATTCATCGGTTGCATTGTTGTAAACCTTGCAAATCTGTAGAACTCAGTTACCCATTTCCGTGCTATTTATAAATGATATTATATAAAAATTGGTAAGCAAAAGATTTGCTCAAGAAGTAGAGGGTGAGGTGCGAGAGTTTTGACACTAGGGGTGAAGGTGAAGTAGAGTAGTCTCCGTTACTCCTGGGGATGGGGGATGTCACGCGATGTGAATGTCCACTTATTGGTGCTTGTGAGAGCGGCCGCGCAGGATATCGGAGGATGACTATAGGAAATTTTGAGAAAAACAGTCTGCCTTGTTTCAGTCTTATGGATGAGCACATCAACTTTTTTTTAGATGGAATTGATTGAGTGAGAATACTGCTTTGTTTTACATTTTATGGTCTATGTCGTATTTTCACCACTTAAGAAAATATCACTTTGCGTGCACTAGATATTCACACAAGTAATGACACTTATCAAATGATATATAATTTACTGCTAGATTTTCACTATTAATTAGCTTTTATACGGACTTCGATCGCAATACGTGTTGCTGCTACACAGGGCAGAAGAACTACAGGATGTCACATTTAATGGCGTCATCCAAAAACAAGCTTTTTCCGAACGGGATCCTCTCAAGGCTCTGTTCTCTCACCAACACTCTTCAACTTATACATGCATGACATTCCAACACCCATAGATAACAAGCTTACCTTATCACCATATGCAGATGACATCACTCTAACATCCACCCATAACAACATCGACACCGCTACAAATAACCTACAAACGTACATAAACAGTATACAAGACTGGCTCACACACAATAGACTCAAAGTAGCGCCACAAAATAAACCATCACCTTGCTAACAAGCAACACAAAAGAACACCAGATAACTCCAAAGATTACACTAAACAACACCAACATTCCACACACTCACAGGACCAAAATACTTGGGGTCACATACAACACATCATTATCTTTTGCAAACCACATTCAGGACATTAAAAACAAATGTACGTCAAGACTTCATACGCTTAGGGTACTAACAGGCACAAACTTTGGACACCAACAGGAAATAACATCACTCATATACAAACAATATATTCGCTTGATTATGGGCTATGCTAGCCCATGCTGGGCACCATTATCTCAAACATACACATAAACACCTTACAGACAATACAAAACAACGCACTTCGTATCATTACAGGATGCACTCAGACAACACCAATAGAACACCTGCACACAGAAACAAAAATACTAAAAGTTAGGGAACATTTAGACATGAGGGGAACACAATTCATGGCAGCAGCGACAACTAACCCACAACACCCTTGCCACTACATGTACAATCATGCACCGACATCTCGCACCATTAAGGCAACACCAGAGAGACATTATAACCAAATACTCCATTCCATACCACGCCACACAGACATCACACAGTACAGAAAACACACACACACCTAACCCACAAAGCACTGACACGACTCGGTCCGAATGCGGTCCTAGGTGCGAAGCCGCCACCCATTAACAGGTCAGAGATCAGCCTGAGCAGATCGGATCGAGTTAACTTAGCACGATTCCGATGTGGACATCACCCCAAGTTACGGACATATAAACACAGACTAGACAACTCCACAGACGACACCTGCCACCTGTGCCAGGACACACCACAAACAATTGAACACATTATGACAGATTGTACCGCTCAAGCACAACAACAAACACAACACAACATCACTAGTGCGTTGAACCTCTGGTCCACTCCGGAGAGGGCGATCGGTTACCTGCGTGCCGCCGGCTTGCTCGATCAGGGTGGGCTGATCGGCTAAACAACAACAACAACAACAACAACTACAGTATGTATATTATAAGGGTGTCACTTATTTTTCAACTTTTTAGTTTCCGTGCTCTGACCCCATCAAAGTATGCCATATGATGTAAAAACACTGTATACAAAGTTTTATTGAGATATTGTAATATTTAGAGGTCGCTCAACGGCTTCGAAGTATTGGATACGAGATTCTCAGAAAGTGTGAATATAAACAATTTCCAAATGTACGAGGGTAATTCAATAAGTATCCGCACTTTTTATTTTCACAATTTTATTTTCACATCTGATAGATTATAAATACATCACTTCTCAACATAGTCTCCCTGTTTCTCAATACACTTAGTCCAGCGATCTACAAGCTTCCTAATGCCATCACAAAAGAATGTTTTTGGCTGTTTGCGTAGGCAGTCATGCACGCCTCCTTCAGGTCATCACCGCCTTGGAATCGCTCACCTCTCAAAGCGTGTTTTATTGGTCCAAACAGGTAAAAATCCGAAGGTGCCAGGTCTGGACTGTAGGCTGGATGTTCAAGAACTTCAAATTTAAGTTCTTGAAAGCATTTTCTAGTCTGTGCAGCGGTATAAGGGCGCGCATTGTCGTGTAACAGAATAACACCTTCCGACAATAGCAGGTAAAGTTATGCTAACACTGTTTTGGGATACACGAGGCCCTATCTTTGAACATTATCTAGAGCGTGGAACTACAGTAACAAATGCATCATATTCTGACATGCTTCGGAATGAGTTAAAGCAAGCAATTCGCACAAAACGGAGAGGGAGATTGTCGGGAGGTATTATTCTGTTACACGACAATGCGTGCCCTCATACCGCTACACAGACTAGAAAATGCCTTGAAGAACTTAAATTTGAAGTTCTCGAACATCCAGCCTACAGTCCAGACCTGGCACCTTCGGATTTTTACCTGTTTGAACCACTAAAACACGCTTTGAGAGGTCAGCGATTCCAAGGCGATGATGACCTGAAGGAGGCGGTGCATGACTGGCTACGCACACAGCCAAAAACATTCTTTGTGATGGCATTAGGAAGCTTGTAGATCGCTGGACTAAGTGTATTGAGAAACAGGGAGACTATGTTGAGAAGTGATGTGTTTATAATCTATCAGATGTGAAAATAAAATTGTGAAAATAAAAAGTGCGAATACTTATTGAATTACCCTCGTATTTAAACAATTTATTATGTTCCTACATTAGCAGGAAGTGCACAAGACATTATCATAATATTAAGATGAAGTACATTAACATCAGACAGTAGCGTAATTATTATGATTAATCATTATTTTCACTCAAGGTATGCTTTTGTCCCCATGTCCAATGCTTGCGATGGTCTTCAACAACCTGGAGAAGAAACTGGAGTTGTTCTTCATCTTTGGTTAGGTATCCAGAAAAATCCTGGATGAGAGCGACTCCACGATCAGCGAAGTCATTTGTTACAGTTAGAGTTTTTACAGTCTCTTTCGCAGTCTGGTAATGGGTATCCTCTTCCCATTGCTCAGCAGTTTTCTCCAAGAATTCATCTGGGAGGTTGAGCTTCGTGAACAATGATTTTGTGCTTTTTGTTACAAAGTTTTCCAAGCTTTTTTCTTTCACAGTATCGAGGTCAACAACCACACGCTTTGGAGGGTTCTCTTGTCCATCAACACCAGTCATAGATATGACCATGCGATTTTTGATATCAGGGAGGACTAAAAGATTAAAATAACACGCATCCTACCATTAAGGCGACTGAAATGATACCGGGGT
The DNA here is from genome assembly GCA_023014485.1 of Bathynomus jamesi. Taxonomy (NCBI): domain Eukaryota; kingdom Metazoa; phylum Arthropoda; class Malacostraca; order Isopoda; family Cirolanidae; genus Bathynomus; species Bathynomus jamesi. The sequence continues at coordinate 403,230 of JAJOZX010002556.1, forward strand.
GAGATATAGAAAGGAAGCGCATTTCAATTTAGGACAAGTAACGATGCGTCATTAAAATTTTAATGGCCTTGAGCGACCTCTAAATATTAATATTTTCTCATGAAACTTCATAATCAGCGTTTTTACATGCAATGTCACACTTCTAGAGGATCAGACCGAACATTTTTGATGGTTCAATTCTTACCATACAAATAAGTGACACCCTAATATATATATATATATATATATATATATATATATATATATATATATATATACTTACTTACTTTAGGTGCATACTTTAGGTGAGTTCGAACGACGGTTTAGGATCGACTTACAATCGACCCCTCTGCAGCATCCCGCCTCATTTGCGGGATTTGGTGAAGGAGGGAATTACTGTCTGATCTCCTCCTGCCCTCATAGCCAGCCACGTATATATATATATATATATATATATATAATATATGGATATATGGGAGCTATTGAAGAATAGGGACCCCAGCCTTCTTTAGTTAGCTTTATAAGGCTAACTAACGAAAATATCATGACCTAACATAACCACTCGTCAAGGGCGTACAGTTAACCTAACGATTGATTAGGTTAGGTCGTGATATTTTCGCTAGTTAGCCTTATAAGCCTAACTAAAGAAGGCTGGGGTCCCTATTCTTCAATAGCTCCTATATGTGTGTGTGTGTGTGGTGTGTGTGTGTGTGTGTGTGTATTCATTATATTTTACGTATGCTTAAATAGGCATTTTATGCACATTCATGCGAGAGCAATTGCACATATATATGCAGTATTACGGGCATAAAAATTCTTGTCCGATGCATGATGTGAATGGTGCTCTCTAAGTTTTAAATAACATCAGGTTCGGAAAAGTCAGGTTAAATGGACGATCAGAGATCTATTAACAAAAATGAGCGTAGTGAATACACTGAAGGCGGAGGTTCGAATCCCGATGTTCCTGGTAATAATAATAATAATAATACAGAATTTAAAGCAATGGGCCACATCTATGTACAGTACGTATGTAGCGAGCGATTAGTTATGTATGAAGGGTTGATGAAGAGTAAATATTTGCTTACACCAAATTACGAAATGGTCTCTACACGTAGGCTAGATCGTCGCCTGGCGAAAAAACAACATATTTTTTGCAGATCATTCTAGCTTTCAACCATCTAATTTAAGGTAAGTTAAAAAAAAAACGAGAACAAAAATAAATTTGTCGCGGTTTATACTGCATATATACTGTTTATAGTTCCACTTGAAAAAGGTGAAATAAGGTTAAAAAAAAATTATTTTTCACCAGAAATTCAGAAATTTATTTAGAAATATGAAAAATTCTACATTTTATTTTGTAAATACAGGGTGTTTAAAATGTCCGAAATCATAGGAAATATTTTTAATGTCTTCATATATATATATATATTTTTTTTATGCAGGATGGAGGGGCCAAGGGCAAATGTCCGCAAACCGCCCCTCCCATAGAAGAAGAAGAAGAAAGCCAAAATCAACGGGGTTTTCGAGATGCCTAGACATTCTGCGTTTGAAAGATGGGAAGTCGTAGACAGGAGGAAAGATGGAATGAGAGATTGTTCCAGAGTTGACCGGTTGAGTAGATGAAAGATTGAAAATACCGATTAACCCTTGTTTTAGATAGTTGGACAGAAAAGGAATGAGAAAGTGTAGAAAGTCTGGTACTGTGTGCTCTCCTTAAGGGATGCGGCATGCAGTTAGAGAGTTCAGAAGAGCAATGTCAGTTATGATAGCGATAGTAAAGAGAGAGTGAGACAACATTGCGGCGAAGAGAGAAAAATTGAAGACAATCAGTAAGAGGTGGGGAAGTGATGAGACGAAAAGCCTTTGATTCCACCGGTCAAGTAAGGCTGTGTGGGTTGAGCCACCCCACACATGAGAAGCACACTCCATACAGGGGCGAACAAGACCCCTGTAGAGAGACAGCAAATGAGTAGGGGTGAAGAAACCGCGGAGGCGGTACAGCACACGTAACCTCTTAGAAGCTGTTTTAGAAAGAGAGTATATGCGATCTTTCCAGGAAAGATCACGAGAAAAGGAAACGCCAAGAATGTTAAGAGAACAGGAAGGATTGATTTATGCATTGTTGAATGCAAGGGGATAGTCGTGTGGAAAATTGCGACGAGTAGACAGATGGAGAAACTGAGTTTTTGAGGCGTTGAAATCCCAAGGTTTTCTCTGTCCCAATCAGATATAGCAGAAAGAGCAGAGGTCAGGTGTCCCATAGCCTTCCCACGCGAATCATGAAGCAACTGCTGTGAGGGACGCTTTAGGAAGCGGGTGGAGAAGTGAAGAGGGAATCATCGACATAGGAGTGAATAGGAGAGGAAGTGTGAATTAAAAGATCATTAATAAATAAAAGGAAAAGAGTGGGTGACAGGACAGAACCCTGATGATCACCACTGTTAATAGCTTTAGGAGAAGAACAGTGGCCATCTACAAACGCAGCTATAGATCGGCCACAAAGGAAACTAGAGATAAAGGAACAGATAGAAGGATAGAAACCGAAGGAGGGCAGTTTTGAAATTAAAGATTTGTGCCAGACTGTATCAAAAGCTTTCGATATGTCTTGCGTATTACCAAAAGTTTCACCGAAATCCTGAAAGGAGGAGACCAAGAGCCAGAGAAATATACTAAAAGATCGCCAGTAGAGCGTCCCTTGCGGAATCCATACTGACGATCTGAAAGAAGATTGTGAGTAGAAAGTGTTTAAGAATCTTCCTGTTAAGGATAGATTCAAAAACTTTGGAAAGGCAAGAAATCAAAGCAATTGGACGATAGTTGGAGGGTTGAGAGCGGTCACCATTCTTCGGGACACGCTGAATGAAAGTGAACGTCCAGCAGGAAGGAAAAGTACCAGATGAGAGACAAAGGCGAAAGAATTTACCTAGGCAGGGTGTCAACACAGAAGCATAGTTCTTAAGAACATGAGGAGCACCATCAAGACCATACGCCTTCCTAGAGTTGAGCCTAGATAAGGCAGAAAAAACATCTTTAGAAGAGATTCTAATTTCAGACATAAATGAAGTCAGAGGGGGAGGAGATGGAGGAACAGCGCCCAGAATCGTCCAGGGTTGAGCTGAAAGTGAAAGTTTGAGCGAAGAGTTCAGCTTTGTCAGGAGAAGAGACGGCAACTGTGCCGTCAGAATGGGAAAGAGGAGGGAAAGAAGAGGAAGTAAAGTTGTTGAAGAGGTTCTTAGCTAGATGGCAGAAAGAGCGAGAAGAATTAGAATCGGATAGATTTTTATATTTTTGTCGGAATTTTTGGTGAGTTGAAGAACAGATTTTGCACGATTCCGGGCAGAAATATAAGCGGAGTGAGAGTCAGGAGTTGGATGGTGATGGTACCTTCTGAAGGCCTCCTCTCTCTTGCGGATAGCATTAGAACAAGTAAAGTTAAACCAAGGTTTTTTTTTGCATTAGTAGTTGGAATAAAATATGGAATGTACGCCTCCATACCCGAGAGAATCACCTCTGTGATGCCCTCTGCACACTCAGAAGGGCCCCGGCCACGGAAGCAGTAATCATTCCATGGGAAATCACAGAAATACTGCCTAAGGGCCTCCCAATGAGCGGCGCCGAAGTGCCAAAGGCGTCTCCTGTCACTCCTCTCACCCTTCTTCTTACAGAGTAAAAAGGGTAAGAGGTAAGAAATAAATCCAGAATGTTGGGCCTATCTCCAAGATTCCGGACTTCTGAAACATCCTGGATACCTGAACAACACATATTTCGGTGTAATAATTCACTCGCAAACCAAAGTCCTACAGATTAATTTAATCCTTCTTCAAAATTTCATACACTTTTGTATGCGAAATTAAAAACAACCAAAATTCAGTCAGTCAATAAATTTACAAAAGTAACGCAGACATCAAAATTTTTAGCTTCACATTTAAAGTCAATGGATCAAAGTTTGGAAAGATGCATTTAAAATTTAAGTGCTTCGTAAACTTAAAAATATATAAATTTTAAGCTCTCACTGGTGTAAATAACTTCCTACAAAAACTTTTTTTACCGAGATTTTTAGGCGTTAAATACGAGCGTGGGTTGACTATACTGTAGATGGTTTGTTGGTTCGTTTTACGTCCTTCGTTCACGAGAGGGCGCTGAGATGGGCGATAACGCCACGAGCCGGGAGAAATAAGTGCCCCTTTAAAGAAGAACTGGGTTGAGCCAATATATTACGTGCAGCGGACTCGTCAGCGCACCCTTTCCTCATTTCTCAGACTGGCTTGGGACAGTGTATGGCTGGACTGGTTGACTAGATATAGGTATAGGTTTTCTATAGTCGCGAAAGTAAGTGTTTAAAAATTGGTTTCATCTCATAAAGTGGTAATTGGGAACTGGTTATGACGTCATAATGGATACGTCATCATTATTATCATGATGGCTTCGTGCCAGGAAACAGAGGGTCGTTGTTAATGGTAGTGAATCGGGGTGGTTGGATGTAGGTAGCAGTGTTCCTCAGGGTTCAGTATTAGGCCCATTGCTATTGTAATCTACATTAACGACATAGCTGTAGGCTTGACCAGTAACGTGTCAAAATTCGCTGACGATACTAAAATAGGCAGTAAAGTTCTTAACGTGGACGATAGAAATAGGCTCCAAGACGATGTAAATAGGATTATGGAGTGGACGGATAAGTGGCAGATGCAATTTAACGTAGACAAATGTAAAGTTTTGCATATAGGTTCTCGCAACAATAATTATACGTACACGATGGATAACAGGGAGTTAGCGAGCGTTGATGAGGAAGTAGATTTAGGCGTACGCGTATCTAAGGATTTAAAAGTTAGAACCAGTGCCTGGAGTCTTGCGCAAAAGCTAATAGGATGTTAGGCTTTACAGCGCGTAATTTCGAATTTAAATCGAAGAATATTATATTGCCCCTTTACAAGTTCCTAGTCAGGCCTCACTTAGAATATGCCGTTCAGTTTTGGTGCCCGTATTTGCATGAGGATATTGATGGGTTGGAAAGCGTTCAGTGACGCGCCACGAAACTAATTCTGTCACTACGCAACAAGTCTTACGAAGATGGGATTAAAGAGTTAGACTTGCATTCACTTAAGATTGGGAGATTAAGGGGGAGCTTATTGAAGTTTTCAAAATCGTTAATAAAATCGATAATGTAAATTTTGACAAATTGTTCATTTTCGATATAGCAATACTCGTAATAACGGATTTAAATTACGTGATAGACGTTTCACTACTAACATCGTTGAAAACTTTACGTTCAAAGTAATTGATAAATGGAATAATCTTCCCTCGTCCGTTGTGAACTCTACTAGCGTTAATATGTTTAAGAACCGTTTAGATAGGCATTTTAAAAATATTAACGTCGTTTAAAATAATAAAACAATTAGCAACAGGAGCTCTGTAGGTGACGGTCAAAGTTTGAGTCTGTTGACAATTGATGCCAGCTTATGACATGCCAGCGTTGAATTTATATTATTAAATGAAAAAAAAGAACTGAAGAAAAATTAGACTAACACGAACTTAGATGTAGCTCGTAGTGTAAACTAACCCACCTTTTGTTATACTCTTCGCATCCTCTTTTTACTTGCATGTCTGTAGTTTGCATGATATAACAGTGTTTCTTTGAGTTAAGACTGTGTTTGCATGGTATAACAGTGTTTCTTTGAGTTAAGACTGTGTTTGCATGGTTTGTTAGCGTTCTTATTTTACTTCTTTTCATCTTTCACCCCTTTCCTATTCTCTTCGACTATTTTTCCGACTTGTCGGCAGTGGCCGGCGGATGATGATGGTGTGTCTTTCTCCCTCTTTTTCTGAATGAATGTTAACCCACGAATGATAGGTTTTGCTACATACTTAACCCCTTATTCTCTTCTATTAACTTCCTATTCTCTTCTTTTAACCCCCTACTCTCTTCTTTTTCTCAGGCTAACTTCAGAGTGGATCTTAGGGTCTTTGTTAGCCTTACCTTCTGTAGATCATACCATAATTCACCGCATGTCAGTCTGTATGTCTGTCTCCTTTTAAGGTGCAAACGGCTGGACCGATTTTCATGAAACTTGGTGACAACACCCTCTGGGATTCCTGGAGTGTTTTTAGCAACTTTTTTCAGATCGGGCGTCCCCAAAACAATTTATCCCAATTTATCCCCAAAAATTTTATGTTAAAACACGAAGCATTTAAATTTCAAGATTTTGTTCTATTGGTCTTGGGATGTGAAACTCAAAATTTTGATGGTTGTTTCCTTTCATGAATTTGTTAATCTGCTGGCTTTTCTGGCTATTACAAAAATATAAAATTTTATAAAAGCGTAAATCAAGTCCCAACACGCTTCTACAGAGTTTCATACATTTTCGTGGCATGAAGAAAATCAAGTTGGTCAATAAATTTCGAAAAGAATGTAGCCATCAAATTTTTCGATAATTATTCGTTTTAGTGCTTTTTCTCCTTTCTGAACCAAAACACATTTTTCTGATGTTTTTTGGTGTGATTTGTTCAAATCTGAACTTCGTTTCTTTGGGAAATGAGCCGTTTTTGAGAAATTTTAAAATTGAAAATTTCTCAAAAACGGCTCATTTCCCAAAGAAACGAAGTTCAGATTTGAACAAATCGCACCAAAAAACACCAGAAAAATGTGTTTTGGTTCAGACCTAACCTAACCGGCGTTTGTACAAATCAGCGGCGACCAACAGGAATAAATAGACGATTTCGCCAGGCCCACCAATTTGAACTTGTTGGCCTAGCCAATGCTCACAGACGTCGAAGCAAAAACTCCTCTAATTAACCGCACTCTCGGAAGCCAACGCTAAATAGAGCTGTGCATCTCGCTGTGTCGAGCGCTTTGTCAAGAATAATCCAACGTACAATAAGTTTTGCCACAGTTTGAGGTGGGATTTTTCAACCCACGTGCCCTTTCGACGGGAAACAGAGAAGGAACACTTTTTTTTTCTGCCGCGCTCGTCCCTAGTCAATCTTCTGCAATAATATTGGTCAGCAACTTCTCTATAATTACACTCATGACCACACTGCGGACAAATAACACGAGTAGGTAAAACACCGTGACTGGTAAAGAAAACTTCAGTACCGTCTTCTTTTTTTATTATAAGTAATCCAAATCACACCCCAGACAAGCCATAGCGAAAACCGAACTGAATAAGGATTTTGGAATGAGTATGCATTAGTGGAGATTCAAAATGCACGTCTCTGATTGGTCGGATAAGGTAACATGAAACAAAAACCAGATTTAATTGGCTGATTTGACCTATGTTTCCTAATTTGCCACGAGATGTCTCCCCATAAAACTGGAGAGGACGAGGACCGGCAAAATTTTAACAGTGGAAAGAGGTAAACACTCGGTCAATGGCCTATAATGGCTGCTTTTTACGTCTAAATTTTTTTTTTTCCGTAAAAAATAATTATTACATTTCCTTGATTTTTATCAGTTTCCCTGAGGTTTCAAGGTGTCCTGAATACGAATTTATATGTTAAATTATCATAGAATGTCTCCTTCTATCGAAAACGAACAAAGCATTAAAACGAATATTAACCGATTTTTCATCTACGCCTCGGAAGCCATGATAGGTAAAAAAAATGTGACAAGTTGTATTTGAAATTTAACAGTTTCTTGAGATTCGAGTAAAATCTGTGAAGCTGCATTTAAAATTCAAGTGATTCGTTAGTTCATTGTCTGTAAATGTTAAACTCTAACTCGCTTAAAATTTTCTTAAAATAATTTTGATTACATTTTATTGCTTGACTAATGTAAAAAATCCCGCCCGTATGGCAGGTTTTTTTGCTAATTTATATAATTCATTCTGTCTGTCTGCCTGTCTGCTGCCTGAAATGTGTTGAGAGGAGAAGGATTGTTGAAGGAGGTGATAGAGGGTAGATATGAAGGTAGAAGGCCGAGGGGAAGGAAAAGGAAAGCAATGCTGGATGATATGAAGGCAGGCAGGAGCTATCATGAGATGAAAAGGATAGCTCAGGATAGAACACTTTGGCTGGACACATGAGTTGGACCTGCCTGATAGGCAGAACACGATGGATGGATGGATAATTCATTCTGTCGTTTTGGGGTTTGTTTGTTTTCGGGTATGATTACGTTATTATACAGGTTGTTCATAAATTATCTTTATATATTCAATTCAATTTCAGTTGAATTTCTAAAGATAATTTAGGGACACCCTGTACATAGAAAATATATGCATTCTAGTAAACAGGCAATTAATTCATCTACAGACGGAACTATACATTTGCATTATAAGTAAGAGATATCTAAGAGTTGCCAACTACGAAATTATTGAAATAAAACTTCACAAACCTGCTTCCAAAGTTTTCGTCATATTATGAAAAGACTATTTGTGGCCCTTGTTAATAAGACAATTTTCAACCTATCACATTTCGTAAAACGTTTTTGATGGTTTAGAAATGTATTTTTACTATGCCTTATCCATACTGCCCTTATGTTATCTGATTACAGAGCCGACATTCTTTGTACTAATCTCGACCGCCACCAGACAGAACACATAACCGAAGGTGAAAATTCGGAGCTGGAGTCACAGGCTTGATGGCCTCTTCCAGAACACTTCTGTGAGTATCTGTGAGTAAGGTTGTGTACTGAAGAAGGAGGAAACACTCTTGGATGTGAGCCTAAGCCCAAGTTTATACACTAATTTTCCACAAACCATTGATGAAGATAATTTGTTCGTCAAGAAGGTTGGGACTTATAAGAGATCCGGTGATCTTGACTTTCACTAGTCCTCCCCCTCCCCGGCTTTATTTCTGGCATATGGCCTCGTAGGAGTATTTGAGTTTCCGTGGTGCGGGAGATGTTGACGTTCCATCGCTTGTATCTGTTATGTTTTTTTTCTAGCGGATGCCCAGGGTTAAAGTCCCTAAACAGCACTCAACGAATCTTCAGGGCTTACTTTCCATCACGACAGAGAGTTCCTGCTCACCCTGAACTTTTTCTTTCTCATTTTTTTTTCAGTTTCTGCCTTTTAGACTTCCCACTCATCCCCTCTACTTTCTGCCTTGTCTTTAATATTAAATGAAGTAATAATAAAATTCATGAAAAAAAGATAGCACTCTTAGAGCTATCCTTCTTTTGTTTAACAAAGCCTCCTGCTGAGAGCTGCATTTCTAAAGTTTAATTGCATTTTCTGATCTCTATTGAAAATATAATAAAAAATTAGTTATAAATAGCGTTTCACGTAATAAGCTCTTTCTAGACTACGTGGATGAAACGCAGATTTACTAAAATACAAAATTCTTTCCATGATACATG
>JAJOZX010002556.1:417500-460000 GCA_023014485.1 Bathynomus jamesi
GATAAATTAACCCACTCTTTGTTATTCTTTATACTTTTTTTTCTTCTCTCTTTATTGCATGTCTGTAGTTTGCATGTTTGCATGGTATGGTATGATAGTGTTTGAGTTAAGAATGTGTTGTAATGCGTTCTTATTTTACTTTTTTCATCTTTCACGTCTTTCCAGCCTAGTGGGCTGCATCCTCTACCTCCCTATGGAGTGGATGATCGGTCTGCAACAGTTGGAAAAATGTGTTGCTTTGAGTTAAGAATGTGTTGTTCTTGAATTAAGAATGTATTATATGGTTTGTAAGCGTTCTTATTTTACTTCTTTTCATCTTTTTCCGGCAGAGTGGGCTCTACCTCCTTATGGAGTAGAAGACCGTTCTGCAATCTTTCCTATTCTCTCCGACTATTTTCCTGACTTGTCGGCAGTGGCCGGCGGATGATGATGGCGAGTCTTTTTTCTCTTTTTCTGAATGAATGTTAACCCATGAGTGATAGGTGTTCCTACCTACTTAACCCCTTATTCTCTTCTCTTAACCCACTACTCTTTCCTTTCTCTCGGGCTAACCTTATAGTGGATCTTAGGGTCTTTGTTGGCCTTAGTTTCTGTAGATCTGTAGATCCTCCAAACACACCAGATCTTTGAGGGAGGTGACGTTAACGATTTCCCGGTTTGTTGGGTTTAAAGCAGTGATGCACAAACCCTGGCCCGCGGGCCCAAATGTGTCCCCCACGGGTCTTTTCAGTGGCCCCACGGGTCTTTTCAATTCAATGAAAAAGTTAGAATATAAAAGTGACCTAATTTATGACTTAGATGGAAAGTAAGTAGGCTAATACATTTAGTTATTTTCTTCGCTTGGCCCTCACATCAAAAAGTTTGTGCACCACTGGTTTAAAGTAATCCCCTTCCCCTTCACAATATATTTGAACTCGTCACCAACTCTCACACGTATACCGTATGTTTTCGGTCCAATTGTAACAAATAAGTCCGCATATACATTGTCTTCATACTCATCCTTGGTCTCATCAGTGAGCTCGCCGAGGAACTCGCCTATACTTAGCATATATTCACCATCCCTTGCCGTAAACACCACACACTCGGTGTCGGCGTAAAGGACCCGGCGACCAAGAGAACATATCAATCCCCAAAGCTTGATGCGACTCTAGGCTATGCTGTTGTGAAACTTGTTACAGGTATGTTTGTGACACGGGATGTATCAGTAGCCAGCTCAGTCCTGTTGTAACGTATTATATACGTACTTCCTACATGCACAGTTTCAAGGACCTCCTTTTTGTCAGCTTTGGTGTAGTCCCATACTTCATTAAAACTGCGCGTCAAGTGCACATTCTACTTGTCTTTGTTCTGCGCACACTTTCCCCAAAGACTGTTTAGACAAAGCTTTGCACTATACCGTTTGCCAGGATTTCGTGCAATGAGCTCACATTCAAGGTATATCCTCTAACGGGGTCATGGTTACGTTGAATATAAGCACTTTTTTGGTCATCGGTCTCAACACCTCGTAGGTACCTGACGCTTCAACCTTATCCTTCAATATATTGATGTAACGCGTAAAGAGTTTGTCGAGTTTCTGGAACCTCCACATCTCATAAATCTTTAATATTCTGTATCCATCTTATTTTCTAAACTGAAATTCCCTATATGCATTATTTCTAATGTTCATATAAAAAAATCTGACTTTATAGATAAAATAGAGAATTTCAGTTTAGAAAATAAGAAGATAGTCAGCTTTGATGTAATTTCTCTTCTTACGAAGGTTCTCGTTGAAACAACTTTGTCTTATTTGGAAGGGTTTCTTTTAAAAAAATAGATTCAGATGGCTTTACCCGTTCCTCTTCTTTGAATCCGATTAGCTTATGCCTGACCCATTCCTACTTCACTTTCAATAATTCTTTTCTTCGACAGAAAGACGGTTTTAGCATGGGTTCCCCTCATCCGTCACTCTGAGTAATATGTATTTATGGAACTTTTTGAAAGAAAGTTTCTCCCCGAAATTCTCGTTCCTGACGTCCCATGATATCTTTATGTTAATGATATTTTTGTTTTATTTCCGGTATACTTGACAGTTTGAATAATGTTTTACCCTCCATTAAATTTACCGTCGAAATGGAGCACAATTCAACTATCTCATTTTTAGATGTCCAAATTATTAGAATTCGAATAATAAGCCTGTTTTTAAAGTTTTTAGAAAAGCTCCCCATTCTAATGTGTATGTCCACTGGATTTCACCCCATAGTTCTTCTACTAAAAGAGGTATTTTCATGGGTATGTTCCTGAGAGCACTGAGGACTTGCAGCCCTTCTTATTTGGATTCTGAATTTTGTTATATTAAGGATTCCTTTAAAATATTGGGATATCATCCTATTTTTATTGACAAGGCCCTTAGATCTTCCAAGAAGAAGTTCTATAACAATACTTTCAGAGGAAAACTTCTGCGACGCTCCGTTAATCCCGTTTAATGTACAGTCACTTCACGACTTGTCTCCTCCCCAAATTAATCTCGTCTCACTGATTCCATGTTCCACTTGTGGTCTTTTACAAAAAAAAATCAATTACTAATTTTCCCTCCAATTCTGGAGTACCTATCTCGAATTCCCTGTAAGAACTGTCCGAACAGTTATGTCGGAGAAAATATTGATTTCAAAAGACACCTTTTACTAACATAAATATAGTTTGAATACGGCCGATGAAAATTCGACCTTACATCTACAGATCTACAGAAGCTAAGGCTAACAAAGACCCTAAGATCCACTCTAAGGCTAGCCTGAGAGAAAGGAAAGAGTAGGGGGTTAAGAGAAGAGAAGAGAATAAGGGGTTAAGTAAGGAGCAACACCTATCACTCTTGGGTTAACATTCATTCAGAAAAAGAGAAAAAAGACTCACCATCATCATCCGCCGGCCACTGCCGACAAGTCAGAAAAATAGTCGAGAGAATAGGAGAGGGGTGAAAGATGAAAAGAAGTAAAATAAGAACGCTTACAAACCATGCAAACACAGTCTTAACTCACAGTCATACCATGCAAGCAAACTACAAACATGCAAGGAAAGAGAGTTACAGACATGCAAGGTAAAAAAAGTAGGTAAAGTTAAACAAAAAGTGGGTTAGTTTACGCTACGAGCTACATCTACGTTCGTGTTAGTCTAATTTTTTATTTTTTTTTATATTTTTTTTTTTTTAAATAATTTTATTACTGGCATCACACGCTGGCAAGTCACAAGCTGGCATGTCACAAGCTGGCATTCATCGTCAACAGACTCGTCCTCGAGCACCACCACCAGAGCTCCTGTTAACTTTCTTTTTTAATTATAAACAACGTTAATATTTTTAAAATGTCTGTCAAGACGGTTCTTAAACATATTAACGCTGGTAGAATGAACGACTGACGCGGGGAGATTATTCCATTTATCAATTACTTTAAACGTAAAGAAGTTTTTAGCGATATTAGTAATGAAACGCCTGCCACGCAACTTAAATCCGTTATTACGAGTATTACTATTATCGAAAGTGAACAATTTGTCAAAATTTACGTTATCGACGTTATTAACGATTTTGAAAACTTCAATAAGCTCCCCCCTTAATCTCCTAGTTTCGAGTGAATACAGGTCTAACTCTTTAATTCTATCTTCATAAGGCTTATTGCGCAATGACGGAATAAGTTTCGTGGCACGACGCTGAACCGTTTCTAACCTATCAATATCCTCGCGCAAATACGGGCACCAAAACTGAACTGCGTATTCTAAATGAGGCCTGACTAGAGACTTGTATAGGGGCAATATAATATCCTTCGATTTAAATTCGAAATTACGCGCAATAAAGCCTAACATCCTATTAGCTTTTGCGCAAGACTCCAGGCACTGGTTCCTAACCTTTAAATCCTTAGATACGCGTACGCCTAAATCTACTTCCTCGTCAACGCTCGCGAACTCCCTATCATCCATCGTGTACGTGTAATTATTTTTGCGAGAACCTATATGCAAAACTTTACATTTGTCTTCGTTAAATTGCATCTGCCACTTATCTGTCCACTCCATAATCCTATTTACATCGTCTTGGATCCTATTTCTATCGTCCTCGTTAACAACCTTACCGCCTATTTTAGTATCGTCCGCGAATTTTGACACGTTACTAGTCAATCCTACATCTATGTCGTTAATGTAAATTACGAATAGCAATGGGCCTAACACTGAACCCTGTGGGACACCGCTACCTACATCTAACCACCCGGATTCACTACCATTAACTACGACTCTCTGCCTCCTAGCACGAAGCCATTCTTCTAACCAGTTAGCTACCTGACCGCGTATACCGTGCGCTTTAACCTTCGCAATTAGTCTCCTATGCGGAACTGTATCGAACGCCTTTTTAAAATCTAAATAAATAACGTCAGCTGCTCTATGCCTATCGTATTCGCGCACTATTTCGTTATAAAATTCTAACAAATTAGTTAAACAAGACCTATGGCGTCGAAACCCATGCTGACTACTATTAATCAAATCTCTACTTTCTAAGTGATCGATAATACGATCCCTAACTACGGATTCCAAAAGTTTACCGATAATTGACGTTAAGCTAATGGGCCTATAATTGCTAGCTACTGCGCGGTCGCCTTTTTTAAAAATAGGCGTGACGTTAGCTAATTTGAAGTCTTCAGGAATAATCCCCGTTTCGAGTGACTGATTAAAAATCTTCGTTAAGGGGCCTACGATAACGTCTTTCAAATCTTTCAAATGTCTGGGATAAAAAGCGTCAGGGCCTGGAGCCTTGCTAACTTTTAACCTATCGATATAATGCGAATCTCAGCCTCGTAAACAGTTATTTCATCTAAAATAGTCTCGCTACTAAATGGAACGATATCGTCCACGTCGGGGACATTATTTACGTCTTCTACGGTAAAAACTGTCGCAAAAAAGTTATTAAAAATACCCGCCATCGCCTGAGCGTCAGAAGCCAAAGCGCCATTAACATCCACTAGAGGGCCTATGTTATCTTTTACCGGCTTACGATTATTTACGTATTCAAAAAACTTTTTTGGATTATGTTTACTATCCGTAGCTATAACTATCTCTAAATTACGCTTGGCATTCCTAACTGATCTTTTAACCTGACGTCTAAGCTCGATATATCTATTAAAGTTAGCTGCCGTGCCATTGCGCTTACTAAGTCTATACGCTCTATTACGCTCTATTATAAACTCTCCTATTTCCTACTCCACCACTTCGGCCTACCACGATTTCTAGCGCGCTTGGGCCTACGAGGAATAAACTCCCTTTCAATATCCCTAAAACTTTCTTTAAACGCCACCCAACGCAAATTTGTGTCATTACCCATAAATAAGTTATCCCAGTCCACTACTCTCATCCTATCAGCAAAACTATCAAAATTAGCCCTACGAAAATCAGGGACTTCTATTACGTTACTATCCTGGTGTTTTCTATCAATAACTTAAACCTAAGAATTTGATGATCACTACATCCTAAACTCTCGCCTACTTCTAAACCTTCGACTATATTCTCGCCGTTCGTCATCACCAAATCTAAAATATTGCCACCGCGCGTTGGTTCGGTAACTATCTGTCGTAAAAAGTTATCGTCCATAAACTCAACCAATCTCAAACCCTCCTCATTACCAGTAAAATTCTCGTAATTAACATAGGGCAGTTAAAGTCTCCGACATTATACTATTCCGATTGTCAATAAAATTACCAAGAAGTGAGTAAAATCTAGTATCTATATCGAGGGGTTGAACGGGAGGTCTATAAACGACAACAAAATTAAAAAATACTACGCGCCCTAACTTCAACGCAGATCGCATTAATTGCTGCCGGAAAATCTAACTTAACCTCGATAGCCCTAAGGGAATTAAGAATGTACAGCAAAACGCCTCCTCCAAATCTATGTAACCTATCATTAGTAAAGAGTTTAAAACCCGGTATATCAAGTTCCCCAACAAGTCCCGAGTCACGGTATTTAACCAAGTTTCAGAGATAGCAACTATATCATAGTAATAATGACAAACGTAAGCTCGCCGAATCTTTTATTATAAAAAAATACTGATAATTTTAATATAAAACATGGAATCTTCCAACTTGATTTTATGACTAACTTTTAGCTGTCAAAATCTTCTGTATTCCAGAATTATTTACGCCCGTTTAAGTTGCCCGAGACATGACGCGTTTTATTAAATACTCCTTTAAGTTCGACTCTCACTTTTAGTTTCTGCCCACCGCCCGAATGAAGAGGGAAGACTCTCGAAAAACTTCGCTGTTTTTAGTGTTTTATTATTTTAACCATTGGGTATTTATTTGTTTTACTTAATTTTTACATGGTCATTGTAACCCCAGAACTATTTATTTCTGCTTCTTTCATCAGTTGGTTGTACAGCGAACCGGAGTATGAGTGAATTTCCATCTCCATACATAGTTATATGATTAAAATGAGAGAGTGCGCCTATGCTGTACAGTTCTTAGAAGCGCTACCCATTCCAATGTGTATGTCCACTGGTTTTCATCCCATAGTTTTTCTACTAAAAGAGGTATTGTCATGGGTATGTTTCTGAGAGCCATTAGGACTTGCAGCCTTAGTGAAGAAAAATATATTGGGTAAGAAAATTATATAAAAAAAGGCATAGCAGTTTATTATTATTTTTAAATAATTAAACGATTGCCTATATTAATTAAATGCGAAAAAACCTTATATTTCGTGATAGGATAAATCGGTATATTCTGAAGGCACTTGGATTGATTGGTCGGTTGTACGATCAGAAAGGTGGTCATTGACCTCGTCAGTCAATTGCTTTTTGAATGCAACACAAAAAACATTAAACGGATTTTTGTTCCACGAATGAAATAATTTATACATGAAATGGTGCTCGCACAATTATGAAAAAAATGTATAAAATAACATTTACTTACCCTGCTTCATGAGAGATTCTTTCTTTATTTTCATTCAAAAGCTCGGTCTCTAGTAGAGAATCACCATTCTCCAAAACATGATTTAAATGAGATCGTGCTTTCATACTAAAAGAGAAATTGTATAAAAAAATTGCAGCATATATTATTATTTTTTAAAATAAATAACTGCATACACATTTCATTAAAATAAAAGAAAATACTCACATGTCCTGTTATGCTGAGATGGAATATGCTGATCGCACTAGATCCTATTGGTCGGGTGTGTGGTCAGAAGGATGATCGCGCCCTTCGTCATTCATTGGGCCGCAAAGATCGATCATCTCAACCTTTCAGAGGCGAATCCTACAAAACAGAAAATGGAAATCATATATAAAATGAACGACAGTTGGTGGAAATAACAACACCGTTCGGATTAACCATGAGCTGTGGTCATTACACACACACACACACACACACACACAGTATATACTGTGTATATATATATATATATATATATATATATATATATATATATATATACACACACACTAGATACAAGAACAACATTTTACATTAAAAAGGTAGATAAGGTTTTTCTTGTATGAATAAAATGAATGGGAAAAAAACATTCACTGCATTAAATTCGGACGTTTTCCAGTTTATGTACCGTTTTCTACAATGTTGGCTTTTATGCAACTTTCTAGTGTTTCTTTGCTTCTGTTAGACACAGCATAGAGTAAAACAGAAGCTTAGGTTAGGTTAGGTTACGTTAGGTTAGGTTAGCTTAGGTTATCAAAAACTTACCTCTTTTAAAAGTTGTTATAATCGACGGCGGTTGTATGACCAATCAAAAATAAATTATATGAAAAACGGTACACAAACTGAAAAGGTCCTTAAATTCTAGTAAACAAAATATAAAAACAAATTTAAAGAATTTTAAAAACTAACGCGGTTTCAGCATTAATATTTGACAGTTTGGAATTTGTCACACGCGAAGTAACAGCTTGTATTTAGATCAAGATTCCTACTGTATAAGGTACCGATGAGGGTCTGGTCATTATGGCTGCCTTAAATACCATGGATGGAGATGGGGGCGTGACCAGAAAAATTACGTGTGGTCTCCATGTTATCATGGGATAAATATGAAAAATTATTTAAAAATAAAAAAAAAAGCCCGAATGGTCGTCCCTGCGTTTTATTTATTTTAAAGTGAAGAAGCAAGTAGAAAAATGCTTTCATTGCTTATTTGTATTCGTTAGTTTAATAAAGATTATATACCTTTCCTTTCAACTTTCCAAATGTTCCGTGCAATGATTCTTCATTTCACGAAGGTCAAGCTTGTCGCCCTTCCTCTCGAGTTGGCCTGGTAGGTTTCTTGTACTCCCCACTTCATATGGCCAGGTACGCCCGGCTCATCGGGGATTGTTCTGAGTCAGGCGTCTAGTCTTCATTTGAAGATGTCTACTGCAACACCATTCGTGTTCCTTAGGTCTTTGGGCAGCTGATTAAACAGTTTTGGTCCTCTCACAACAAAACTATTTTCTTTCAGGGTTAAGGATGTTCCCTGTCTCGCCTTTAATTTGGGAACACGACACAGTCTTCCTTTACTACTTTCCACTGTTGTTTGGGGAGTTACAGGGTTCAGAGTAAGATTAGGGACTAGTTTCTCCATTATTTTCCAAGTATAAATAATGGTGTATCTCTTTCTTCTCCTTTCCAGTGAATATAGGTTTAATTCTCGTAACCTTTCCCAATAATTTAGTTCTTTGCACGCATTGATCTTGGCTGTGAAACTTCTCTGAATTTCTTCTAGCTGTCTAATGTCTTCTTTTTTATATGGGGATGTTAGGACCTAGCAGTATTCCAATTTTGGTATGATCAGTGCTTTCAATAGAGGAATTATTATATTCTTATCCCTTCATTAAAGGTTCTCAGTATCTGCCCAGTTATTCTCTTTGCTTTGTTTACTGCTATCTTATTTTGTGTTTCAAATTTCGCATCATCAGTCATTACAACCCCTAAATCTTTTGCTTTAGATTTTTTCTGAATTTACTCTCCATTTGGGGTAAAATAATCCATGAATTTTAGGTCTTCTCTTTTTCCGTATATATATATATATATATATATATATATATATATATATATATATATATATATATATATATATATATATATGTACAGATTGTTTATAAAGTCCCTATCTATTTCAGTGAAAACGTAGCAAAAAGGGTAAAATTCAATAACAATATAATAGAAGGCATACATTTAATGAATACTTAAGCATATGATTCTACATGAGCACCATCAGTATCTCTACAGAGTTCGAATCTGTCAGCAGCATTGCGGAACACATTTTGGAGCATGACAGGGGTTATTTTTTAACTGCTGTTACGATACGAGCACGTAAATCTTGCAGCTCTGTAACCCTCGTATGATAGACGTTTGATTTGATAAAGCCCCATGCAAAGAAATCCAAGGGTGTTAGGTCAGGAGATCGAGCCGCCTAGGGCCTGTTGCCTCCACGTCCGATCCACCAATTTGGAAATCGTTCATTTAGGTACTCCCAAACAATGTTTGCGTAATGACAAGGTGCCCCATCTTGTTGAAAGACGACGGTGTTTAAAATGCCATCTGAATGAAGCTGGGACACTTACGTGCTCGTATCGTAACAGCAGTTACAAAAATAACCCCTGCCATGCTCCAAAATGTGTTCCGCAATGCTACTGACAGATTCGAACTCTGTAGAGATTCTGATGGTGCTCATGTATGATAGAATCATATGCTTAAGTATTCATTAAATGTATGCCTTCTATTATATTGTTATTGAATTTTACCCTTTTTGCTACGTTTTCACTGAAATAGATAGGGACTTTATAAACACCCTGTGTGTGTGTATATATATATATGAAAATTATTTCACGAAGGTAACACGTGAAAAATATTTATGATGAATAAAACCACGAAGGAAAGGAAACACAAAATGGTGCTCAAGCGCTTTCGTCTAATGACATCCTCAGGAACACTGAAGTACATAAAAAGGTTAAGCCTATATATAGGTTACAGAAAGAAAAAAAGAAAAAATAAATAACATACATACACACACACACACATACATATATATATATATATATACATACATATCTATATATACAAATACATACACACATACATACATACATATATACAATAAACAGAGAAGTAAAAATAATAAAAAATTATAAAAAATTAAAAATTAAACCTTAA
This sequence comes from Bathynomus jamesi, assembly GCA_023014485.1. Classification (NCBI taxonomy): domain Eukaryota; kingdom Metazoa; phylum Arthropoda; class Malacostraca; order Isopoda; family Cirolanidae; genus Bathynomus; species Bathynomus jamesi. The sequence continues at coordinate 427,637 of JAJOZX010002556.1, forward strand.
AAGATTACCAGTGAGGCGTACAGATTTTGTAAGGAAAAATATCGATTTTTAGCACAAGATCAAATGGATTATAAAAATACAAATTTATACTGGAACTCTGCCGGGTTTTAACACAATGCTGCCTATGGTCAGGTTTCGATATATAAAAAAAAAATAAAATGCAAATTAAAAGTTAATCGATTTTTAGCACAAGATCAAATGGATTATAAAAATACAAATTTATACTGTCCGGGTTTTAACACAATGCTGCCTATGGTCAGGTTTCGATATATATAAAAAATAATAAAAAAATAAATGCAAATTAAAAGTTAATAAAGTAGAAAACAAGTTTACCAAAGATTTAATGTTTTACACTTCTTATCTAAATCTGTTTTAAAGGAATTCAACATAACAGGATCGAGTTGAAAAAGACCTTTGCTTATGTTGAAGTTATTTGAAAGTTGGATAATGGCAGACTCAAGAATATTTCTATTAACAATGTTGCTTGAATGGAATAAAACTGAAGCATTATTCCAATCAATACAGTGGGCTAACTCTGACAAATGGACAAAAAGGGCACTGGACAACTGTCCTGTTCTAACGGAATATTGATGCTGTTTCCTTTCCTTCGTGGTTTTATTCATCATATATATATATATATATATATATATATATACACCCCGCCAGTGGCTAGCTTGTCGAGGTGGGTGGGCTCCCGTGTTGACCCAATGAGCTACGTCAGCGGGGGTTTAGTCCCCGGAAGGGTCACCATGCCGGACAGGCTACTGGGGAGACGGGGCTAAGAGCCACTAAAGTCTTTGGCTCCCAGTACGGGTCTCCAGAGTTGTCCGCCGGAGGTGACGCCCCTAGTGCGTCACTGTGTGGATGGTTGGGTGTCCGGGCCGGTGGGATTGGGGGCTGCGGTCTTTGCGGCGTTTGGGGGCAAACTTTCGCATCACGGGGCCCCGTTTTTAAACCGACGATGTGTCCCCTGGGGACGAGGTACCCAACTCCCTGCGGTTTGCGCTCGACTTTACTTTCTCATCGGTAGGCAGTTTCTCGCGTCCCATGGGTCCGTGTTTTACAATATTAGTAACATATGCAAACTATTACCTCTTATCCTAGAACTCGGATGGTGGGCATTCAGGCCTCCGAGTCCTCTACCACTGGAAGACCACGTCTTGAGGAGGTCGCCACTGCTCCAGCAGCGAAACACTTGCACCCTCCTCTTCCGTTACCGACCCCAGCCTGTACCTTGAACATGCCCTTGGACATACACGCTCTGGAGCAGGGTCCTCGCCCCAGCCCACCTCAGCCGTCTTCAGGTAAGTCAAGTTCCACCCAAGACTTGCCTCCAAAAACCCGGCTTCTTACTCTCCCCGTATGTCCCCCTCACCCGCCGTCGGAAGAGAGCCCCGTGGCGTACGGGGAAGCCGGCATTCACGTCCATCCTATCGACCGTTGGATATTCCAGTCCACTTTGATTCTACAGCCTCCCTATCCCTTCCAAGTATCCACAAATTCCTAGTGATTCGGCCTACCTCTGGGTCCCTTCCGACTCAGGCGATCCGAGCCCGCAGCAACTCCAGCCGCTATGATGTGCGATCACAGAGGGATGGCTCCCTTCTCATGAAATCACGCTCAGTCGCAAAGACGAAAGCCCTACTCTCCCTCACTGAGGTTCTTGGATGCTCGGTGTCCGTCTCCACACACCCTCGCCTGAACCAGAGTCATGGCACTATTTATGCCACCTGCCTATTATCGATCACAGTGAACGAGCTCCTGGAGGACCTCGCACCCCAGGGTGCCACTAAGATCCACCTTAGTCCCTCCCGACCGTATTAGTGCAGTAGCTTAGACCCTGATTTTTGAAGTAAGTGGACATTCTGGACAAAAGCACCAAACTTGGCTCAAATGTTCTTCAGGACCTTAGCTACCAATTTTTCCCCGGAACCAAGACGCACAACCCTATCTTGGCTGCCATTTTGGAAATCCAAGATGGCTGCCAGCTAGAAATCAACAAACTATTGTGATGAGTAATTGTAAATAAATAGTCCCTAAACCTACATATTTCGATGCCAGGATTGCTATAAAATAATCAGAATTACCCTTAAATGTTTATTTAATGTAAAATATTTAATAATATAACTATATAATATGTGCTTTTCTGTTTTGCAGGTGATTTGTGAACATGGATTGGAGCAAATGCATGGTTTGTCAAGAGAGCAAAGGTGAGACTCTTAAATGTCCACTCAATGCTGTGAGTGGTAAAAAAACTGAAGCATATGCAACATTTATGGAGAATGTCAACGCATTCAAGAATCTTGGAAGACTACCAGTTCCTCTTCTTTTCAATGAAGAGGTGACTGTTGAAGATCTGGTTCAGAATAAAGCTGTGTGGCACAAGTCATGCCATGTTAAATTTAGTAAAGAAAAGCTTGAAAGGGCTACAAAAAAGAGAGAAAGGGCGGATGAAGGTGAAACCAGTTCATCTACGGGGAAGCGGGTTCAGCGGCATCCTATGGACAAAGCAACTTGTGTGTTTTGTCAACAAACACATGGGCATCTTCACGAATTCAGTACATTTGGCGCTGACGTCAATTTACGAATGATGGCTACAGAACTCAGTGACACAGAACTAATGTCTAGAATAGGAGGTGGTGATCTCATGGCCATTGAAGCCAAGTATCATCTGCAATGCTTGACATTTTATCGGAACCGTTACCGCTCACTTTTGAGACAAAAACAGAGCAAGGAAGAAGGCTATGAAGAAAACTTGATGAAAGCAAAGGCAATAGTTGAGGTCGTTAATCATGTAGAAAATTGCGTGGAAGAAGGAATCTTTCAAATGAAGTTTTCTGTGCTATTTGATCTGTATCAAAAAAGACTTCGGGACTTAGGTATTAATAAGGAAATGAACAGAGGACGATTCAGAGAGAAGATTCTGGAGTATTTCCCATATGCCCAGGAAGTGAGTGATGGCAAGAACAAAATCTTAGTTTTTCAGCAGGGAATTCAGGAAATGCTCAGAGAGACAAATAGACAGAATTTTGAAGGAGATACTATGATTCTTGCAAAAGCTGCTAGAATCATACGCAAGGAAATCGTCAACTTTACTGGATTCAAGTTTGCAGGTGCCTTTCCATCTGGTTGTCAACAGGAATCGGTACCTACAACCTTGAAAACCCTTATATCTATGATCACAAATGGTGCTGACGTGAAGGACCAAACACCAGAAGACTCCCCTGCAACTCTCACTGTCTCGCAACTTATCCTTTTTAATTTTAGGAACAAGCATACATCATCATCTAAGGTTCGCCATTCTTTGGAAAGAGAACCACCATTGCCTCTGTATCTTGGTCTGAAAATTCATACTGAAATTCGGTCAAAATCATTAATTACACAACTATATGAATTGGGTCTCAGTGTGAGTTATGACCGAATTCTTCAAGTCGAAAGCCAACTTGCAACAGCAGTGTGCCAGAACTTCAAGACCAAAGGAGTGGTTGTACCAGCTCAGTTTCGTCATGGACCATTTATTGTTGGGGCACTTGACAATCTGGATTACAACCCATCTAGTACAACTGCCGTTGGATCATTTCATGGTACAGGGATTAGTCTGTTTCAGTTCCCAACTGTCTCAAACTGTGGAACCAAACAAGGTGATCTTGTGCTACCTTCTCTAGGTTCAAAGGACTTGGAGTTACTCATGTCCTACTCAATTGTACCAGCTGTTGCAATGGACAAAACCAAGGTAGAAGTCCTGAAGTTGTCTAATGTGTCTGACCCTATTGAGGGACACTACCATGAAGCATGTTTCCAGGAAAAGGAGTGGATGAAAGAAGCGTTCAGGATCTTGGAGAAAGACACGATAGGGAAGGGTGATGTTATATCATGGTCAGCATACCACGCTACAAGGCAAGAACAAGATGAAGATCAAATGAAAACCCTTTCCTACCTCCTTCCCTTATTCCATGAAAAGGCCGCTACTCCAGCGATGATCAAGCATGGAATGAATGTTGTTCGGTCTGCTACTGAATTCCTTAACCCCGGGCAAATACCAGTTGTTGCATTCGATGCACCCCTATATGCCCTTGGTAAATTCATTCAGTGGAAGTGGCCAGACACCCACGGAGAAGACAAGGTCATCGTCATGTTTGGAGGTCTACATACAGAGATGGCCATGTGGAGAACGTATGGAGATTATCTAGAGGGATCTGGGTGGACAAATGCCTTGACACAAGCAGGCATTGCTTCGGCAGGAACTGTTGACTCATTTCTTAAAGCCTCTCATCTTACAAGAACCAGACATGCTCACCAGGTAACAGCTTTGACATTGGCAAAGCTGCAGCATGAAGCCTTTATGGAAACTGTTGGTCCCTATGATGACAAGACAAAGGAAGAGTGGAAGAAGAAGATGGTTCAGGTCAGTCCAACATTCCAATACTGGGAGACAATTCTTCAGATGGAGATAGACGGCCTCATATTCATACGATCACATCGTGCAGGAGACTTTCCATTGTATGTAGAAAGCTTGAAGAAAGTAGTTCCCTGGTTCTTTGCTCTTGACCACCAGAATTACGCACGTTGGCTTCCACTCCACATCCGGGACATGAAGAATCTCCCTCAGCCAGTTATGAATGAGTTTTCACGAAATGGACACTGGGTAGTACACAAGACCAAGAAGAGATTCTCAGCCATGCCTTTAGACCAAGCGCATGAACAAAACAATGAGAAAGTCAAAGGTTCAGGAGGCGCGGTGGGTCTGACTGAGAATCCAGTGGCATTCAAGAAGTGGATGGTAGCAGGGCCAGAACAAGCCAGATTGATTACTGAATATGAAGACGAAAACCTTCCAGAAACTGAAGACAACAACTTCCACCACGAAGAAGGACTATCTACACAGAGAAGATTCAAGGATCATGTTTCTAATCTCGTTGAAGTCTTCCGTGATATGGGAAATCCATTTTGTGATAATGGGAATGAGTTACTGGCCTTAGACACAAGGAATGTCATGGATGAATCTGTGGTCCATACAGTGAGAACTATAAAGGATTTGGGTAAGGAGCAATATAGCCGATACTACAAAGAAGTTGTCACAGATTGTACAAGGTCAATTCATACACCGATCAAGAAGAACTCGCTTGCCCTCTTCAGATGTCCTCGGCCGAAATCTCAGGTACGGAATGTTGGGGGAATCCAACTACTGAAGAACGATGTTGCTCTATTCTCTCATCTGTATATTGTTATGCAACATCGGCATAGTGACATGGATGCATTCTTCCAACACGAGAATCACCCCTTTCCTTCTTCCCTATCTGATGGTGGGAAATTGCGGTTTGGGAAAAAGTCTGACCTACTGAAAATCATTACATTTGAAAACAAGGACAACCCTCCAGATCCTTTTGATGTGAAACTTCTTGATGGAGCTGCCATCGTCCATTTGCTGTCTACTGCAGGTGTTACCAACTTTGAAGAGTATGCAGATCGTGTATTCGTCCCTTATCTCATCAAACAGTTAGAAACTTGCCAGCGAATTGACATCGTCTGGGATACCTACACTGCAAGCACCTTAAAAGAGACTACCAGAGAAAAACGGGGAAAAGGAATCAGAAGAAAGGTTGAAGGAAAAACCAAATTACCCCTAAATTGGCATGACTTCCTTCGAGACTCTAGAAACAAGCAAGAACTGTTCGCTTTCCTATCAGACAAGGTTGCTGCAATGGAAGTTCCTAACAACAAAGAAGTTGTTATTACATCAGGACCTGAAGTCATCATCAATGGGGCCGACCGCACAATGCCAAGATGCGACCATGAGGAGGCAGACACTAGACTGTTCATTCATCTTCAAGATGCAATAAAGGAAGGGCACATTAACTGCATGATCAGAACTGTAGACACGGATGTTATTGTCATTCTAATAGGAAAATTCCATCACTTGACGTCCATAAGATCTGAAGTAAATATTTGGGTTGGTTTTGGCACTGGGAAAAACTTCACTTACCATCATATTAACACAATCTGTGCCTCTTTGGGTGAAGAGAGATGCACATCCCTACCACTGTTTCACTGCTTCACGGGATGTGATACAACATCATCCTTTTACGGAAGGGGCAAGAATACGGCATGGGCAGCATGGCACCATTACCCTGAGGTAACACAAGCATTCACATTCATGGCACGAAATCCATTTGCAGATGTTGACGCCGAAACTCCCCACTTCAAGCTTCTTGAACGGTACACAGTTGTCCTCTATGACAACACCAGTGACATTGAACGTGTAGATGAGGCAAGAAAGGTCATGTTCTGTCAGAAGGGAAAAGCTATGGAGACTATCCCACCAACTCAGGATGCTCTTCTCCAACACACCAGGAGGGTCACATACCAGGGAGGAATATGGTCGACCTGTGAGAGAAGTGAACAGAATCTTCCAACTCCTGAAGGATGGGGATGGACCTTTAGCGAAGAGTCCCAGTCATGGACACCAGTTTGGACCACAAGACCAGTAGCATCTAAAGCTTGCAGCGAATTGGTCAAATGCGGCTGCAAGAGCAAGAGTGGATGTGGCACCAGGTGTGCTTGCAAGAAGGCCAGGTGGAAGTGTACAGAACTGTGTAGCTGCAACTGTGCAGTTTAACATATAGCGTCGAGCGGGGTGAGTTGGGACAGTTCGGGACAGGGGGTGAGTTGGGACAGTAGGCATTGCAATGCTAAATGCCAAGATATTTCCATTTTATGGTGCCCATTTAATAGCCCTGCCCTTACTCTACAAATGTTGTTAATACAAGTTTTCTATAGAACCACGAATAATGCATGAAAATTGTGCAAATATGAAAGGGTAGCATTTTGACCTTTGTAGAATTTCATTTTTTAAAATGCACATATTTTGCCAATTTTCCTCTCCCACATTCAGTTATAGAGCTAAAGGTCTACTTTTTGGTGGGTGAAATCTTCAATTGTTATAGTTTCGTTGATTTTTCTTAAACATGGTTTTCTTGAACATGGTTTTTTGTTAAAATATTCACGATTTTCACTGTATATGTTGTACGAAGTGTGATTTCTGCAGTAAACATACTTCTGATCAGCTTAAAAGTTGTTTTATTGATCTGATCATGCCAAAAAACATATAGTTTGATGCCAAACATGCCAAGGGAATTCTCTATTGAAACTTATATCAGAAATTCCATTTTGTCTATGGCGGCCATCTTGAAATCCAATATGGCGGCCAAGTAATGGTCTCTGAAGGTGGTTCCGGGGATATTTTTAATTGTTGGTCCAAAATATACAAGTAGGGAAAGTTTGGTGCTTTTGTCCGGATTGTCCACTTCAACTTGTTTAGCTGCCCTACTATATTGTATGCGGTATGGGAAACCGCACGTCGTGCGAGTTCACTGTCCGTCCATACATCCCAGACCCGACCAGTTGCTTCAAATGCAACAAGTGCGGACACGTCAGTTCAGTTTGCCGACAACCGCACCAACTATGTGTTCGTTGCGGACAAATCGCTCACCCAGACAAGTGCCCCAACACACCCAAATGCTCCAATTGCGAAGGCGCACAATCCTCTTCATCCCGCGAATGCCTTTTCTTCAAGTTCGAGGAGGTCCGAGGCCTGCAGGTAGCGGACTTCCTTCTCCGGGAGGCGCGAGACAGGGTGTGGAGTTGGGAGGTGAGGCCGGGGGTATCTTACGCCGCTGCCCTCGACTCTGTCCACTCGGCACGCCGCCCTGGTCTGCCGCTCAACTCCCCTTCGACCACTGCTTCTCATCCCTCCCAAAGTGAGTCCTCGCTGGACCCGACGACTTCCTGTTCCCCCACCATCCCTCCTCTTCACGCACCTCACCTACTACATACTCCCTAGGAATCTGGGACCAGGACACCTAGGCCCTGTCCACCTCCAACCCTGCCCTCTCAGCACTCTCTGCAGACACCCGAACCTAACGCCCGGGGTAAGCCGACGAGACGGAGACGCCGGAGCGAGTCGCCAGACTCTCCGGCCTTTCAACAGGCCTCTCTCTCTTTCCCCAGATCTAGGAAGACGGCTCGGACCCTTACACCCACCTAGTTCGTCTACGAGGACCATATCACCCCACCACAGAAGTCCCTCCAATCTACCCCCACAGACTTTGACAATAGTAGCCGAGTTACATGACCTGCCTCCTACGACGAGATCCAATCTGGACAACATCCTCTCCCCCGAGGATCCAGTGAATGCGGCTCTGGCGCAACTACATAGTGTGGCCAAGGGGAGCTCAACCGCGCCCATGAGTCTTATGGATCTGTCCTTGCCTCCTGGTGCCATTTTTTCCACCCCTCCACGAGAACACTCTGGTTCATCTCCTTTCACCCGCTCCCTGTTAGCCACCCTGAGCACGTCCTCCCTCCCACCTGCCCGATCCTTCTGGTACCCTCTATCGCCACCCAGGTTCCGCCGTGAGACCCCAGACAGGCTGGGAGGTGCTACTTTGGAAAATAAAGCACCCCCTCCTGGCCCGAACACAGAAGCCTACCAAGAAACTTCTCACGCTCTGAGCCCACGACGTTCTCCTAGCTGCCGTGATCCACGCCTCCAGTCTCGCTCGGCCGACTCGACCCCGCAATGTCCGCTGAGGTCGACTGGCCGACCGATTCCTTCTCTGGTGAATGGCAGATAGCCAGCCATGCTGCTGACCCATCCTTCGCCTTCGCGAACCCCAGCTCTCCCTTCACATCCCAACCCCCTAGCACCTACATTCCTACACCTTTACCCATCCCCATCATCGAATAATGGACCCCCGAAAACTACAATAGTACAGTGGAACTGCAAAGGAATATTCGCGAACTATGAAGGTCTTAATTCCTTGATTGCCACGTCCCGTCCGGTGTATGTCTGTCTCCAGTAGCTAATCCTGGGAAGCAGTCCCTTGCCCTACCCTACTGGATATTCCTATATCACCACCCAGTCTCCTAACTGCACTCGAAGAGGGCTGCCGTTCTTGTACACCACGCAGTCCCCTTCCACAATCTCTCTATCCGATCCCAGTTACAGGTGATTGCTACCCGGTTTTCCCTGGATAGACAGTACACTGTCTGTTCAATATACCTCCCTCCCCACCACACTCAAGTCTCCCGCGATGACCTGATGGAGAGGTGGTGCAACAACTCTCCAGGTCCTTTCTATCACTGGGCGATTTCAATAGTCGCCACCCCTTGTGGGAAGACACACACTCCACCTATGTGGCCCCGACTCTGATTACTATCATGACTGAGCTCTCCTTCGAGTGCCTCAATGATGGCTCTCCTACATTCTACCATGCCACGACCTGCACTCCATCCTGTATAGACCTGTCTTTCGTCTCGACCGATGCCATCCTAGATTTCACATGGCAAGTCCTTCAAGAGGACTATGGAAGTGACCATTTCCCTGTTCATTGTGTTCAAGTCACGCTCGGGTACTGGAAAAATGGATTACTGCCAAAGCTAATTGGTACCGCTTCCACGACAATACATATACAATAGGGTGGATCGATTTTACATTTTTTTCAATTTCCATATTCTAATAGAGACAAAAACTTGCGAATGCATGAGAAAATAGCCTCTGCAAAATCTTAGCTTAATAGGTAATCATCTTCTGCCCCCGGCAGAGCGATGAAAATCATATTTTAGTAGTCAAAAACGTATTTTTAAACCCTAGCCTAGAGTCATAAAATTTTTCGTGTGTGTTATTTCATGCCTAAGCAACGATATAAATGCTATGGAAAATATATAAATGCATTATTTAAGACAAAGAGCCGATCTGAAAATATGTATAATATACATATTTTCAGATCGGCTCTTTGTCTTAAATAATGCATTTATATATTTCCCATAGCATTTATATCGTTGCTTAGGCATGAAATAACACACACGCAAAATTTTATGACTCTAGGCTAGGGTTTAAAAATACGTTTTTGACTACTAAAATATGATTTTCATCGCTCTGCCGGGGGCAGAAGATGATTACCTATTAAGCTAAGATTTTGCAGAGGCTATTTTCTCATGCATGCGCAAGTTTTTGTCTCTATTAGAATATGGAAATCGAAAAAAATGTAAAATCAATCCACCCTAATATATGTACAACCCTTACGACTGGCCACTTTCCGTCCTCCGACGAGTGCATCGCATACTTCGAGTCAATCGTTGTAGCGGCTGCGTGCACTAACATTCCACGATCCTCCGCCTACCGCCGCCGTGCAATGAAAAAAGCGCGCCGAGCTTCTTGGCGTTCCTTTGTGTCCGGCGTCACCACCACCACACCTTCGGCTACCATCTGGAAGAAGGTACGGGGTGTCGAGAGGCGACATGTCCCCTCCCGACCCCCGGTCCTCCGGACTAACGAAGGACTTCTATACGAGCCCAAATCGATGGCAAACCACCTAGCTTCTACCTTCGCCGCCGTTTCTTCCTCCGCAGACAGTTCCCTCGTACCCGCCCCTAACAGTAGCTCCTCTTCACCGTTCCTAGACAGCACCTACCATCGGTTGTTCACCATGCGTGAACTACAGGCGGCACTGGCCTCTCAACGATCCCCTTGTCCCGGCCCGGACCGTATCCCGTACAGCATGATCCATCACATCCACCCTACCTTACAAATTTTCTCACTAGACCTATACAACCGCATATAGATAGAGGGCACCTTTCCCTCCCGGTGGAGGGAGGCCCACGTAATCCTTATCCCCAAACCCGGCCAAGATTCCCTTGATCCAACAAACTACAGACCAATCACCCTAACGTGTTGTGCCTGCAAAGTCTTCGAAAAAATTGTCGCTACAACTATCCTTCTTCCTTGAAAATAGTGATTCCTTCCGGCTACCCAGTCCGGCTTCAGACAATTTCGCTCCACCACTGATCCCCTCCTGCAACTCAGCCTAGACATACAGAATGCCTTCGACAGTGGACAGCTCGTCCTATTAATTTTCTTTAACATACAGAAGGCCTACGACACCACCCATCGGACAATAATCCTTAGTCAGCTCCAAAATCTGGGTCTCGTCGGAGCCCTGCCGACCTTATCAGGGGCTTCCTCTCCTCCCGAACCTTTAAAGTTCGGGTGGGCTCAATCCTCTCAGACACTTTTGTGCAGGAGAACGGGGGTCCCACAGGGAAGCATCCTCAGTGTTCTATGCTTTTCCATAGTTATGAACACAGTCTCAAAATGCCTTCCACCCACCATCCGTTCTTCTATCTACGTGGATGACCTTGCGATCTACTTCGCAGGGCGGAAGCCATCTGTCGTTCAATGGCAAATTCAGCTCGCCATCTACCGGGTGGAAAGGTGGGTGACGTCGGTGGGGTTCCGCCTCCCCACCCCCAAGACCAAGTGTATGCTCTTCAGTAGAAGAAGACCCTCAACCCTTCCTGTCCCCTCTGTCACGTTATACGGCAATCCTCTTGAGGTGGTACCCTCCACGCGATTTCTGGGCATGACTCTGGACCGACAGCTCAACTGGGTTTCCCATCTCTAACACCTGAAGCAATCCCTCCAACGTCCCCTCGCTCTCCTAGATCACCTCTCCCACACCACATGGGGCGCAGACCGACGCTTTCTCCTTCGCCTTTACACTTCCATGGTGCAGTCGAAGCTGGACTATAGCAGTGTAGTATACGGTTCAGCCTCCAACGCCTACCTCCGTATCCTGTACCCGGTACTTAATAGTGGCCTCCGCCTCGTCACCGGTGCCTTCTGCTATTCCCCAGCCTCCAAGTGGATTGCAATTACCTCCCTCTCGCCCTCCGACGGGGTCTGCTCCTCATGAGGGCACTTCACTGAAGCGGTCCGCTCTTTCTTTGACCTTTCCAACATGCCCACCCCCTCAATTATCCCCATCTCATACAGTATCTACCCTCCCTGGCTCCTCACCCATATCAAGTTTTGCAGGGACGTGTGTGCCCTACCAAAGACTACCACGATTGCTACGGTATACAGGTCACTCTTCCGAGAACACGCAACCCAACACCTGGACACAGTCCCCATTTATACAGATAGTTCCCGCTCGGAGGCTGGTACGGCCGCCTCAGCAGTGATACTGGCCCAGCCGCTTTCTCGAGGGCAGCCTGCCCCGCGAGGCCTCGGTTTTCTCAGCAGAACTCTTCGCCATTATGGAAGCCCTCGACATTGTGCGCACCCACTCTGCCAGTTCCTTTGTCATTTATTCAGATTCCCAAAGCGCACTTCTCTCCTTAAAGAGATTTAACCCCTTTCACCCGTTCGTCTGTACCATCCAGCAAACCTTCCACTTTTTAACAACCTTCCGACACAACACAATCGCCTTCTGCTGGGTCCCGGCACATGTCGGCATCCAGGGTAACGAGGAGGCGGACAGCACGGCAAAGACGGCCTGCTTACTGCCGGCATCCACCCGGCCCTTCCCTTTCTCCGACTTCTTCCCGATTCTCCGCTCCCACTTCCGCTTCATCTAGCAACGGGAATGGGACCAGGCTACACACAACAAACTCTACAAGATCAAACCGCAATTAGGATACTGGGCCTCCTTATTCCATTGGTCCCGCCATAAAGAAGTGACTTTAGCCCGTCTCCGCCTAGGACACACACACACATTACATATGGTCACCTTATGGCTAAATCGCCAGCCCTGTTCTGCCCTACCTGCCATACCCCTATCATTGTTGTACATCACCTGGTCGAATGCCCAAACCTGACCGCTCTTCGTAGCAGGTGCTTCCCTCTCTTGTCCAAAATTTCCATACCCGAGCGTCTACAATCCATACTCGCCGAAGGCTCCCACTTTTCAGCGGAAGCGATTTTCCTTTTCCTCACTCATTCCCATCTGCTTCATCGTATCTAAGGCCATAACCCCCTACCCCCTATCCAACAACTGAACCTTACTCACTCCCCTAGTCTACCATCCCCAACTCAGTAACACCACCCACCCACTGTCTCGCTGAGATATGTACCACTTTCCCTAGGTACGAATCGGCGGTAAATTGAAGAAGAATATATATATATATATATATATATATATATATATATATATATATATATATATATATATATATATATATATAACACAGACTGTGCATGGAACAAGGAACTCTTCTGGGAAAATGAAATCCACTATATTCCGAATAAGTAATGGTAAATGACAAACACTATAGTTTTTTCTTTTTCCATGATGCTAGCCCGACGTGGACAACGGGTCACTCGCAAAGAGTTCCCAAAATATAGCTTCCCTCACCAGCTTTGGATCCAACTATTGTATTTTTAGCCCAAAACCAAAAGTTAAGCCTCAACTGGCAGAAATTGAACGTTCACTTTTCAAGGGACATAACATGTCCGTTTCATGATGGGCTAGAAATTTCAGAATCTTCCCAAAAGAGTTCCTTGTTCCATGCACGGTCTGTGTGTATCATAAAAAAACCTCAGGGGACTATTCTGAGTTCTAGCCTATATATATAATATATATATATATATATATATATATATATATATATATAGGGAAGCAATCAGATCGTACATGGCCCATATAGAGTGGTGGACAGTTTTAGAGAATAAAGCACTTGAAGAAATGCTAACACCTTGGAAGAAAAGACGCTGAGAATTTTAGAAAAATATGCTCCGAAATCACACCCAAAAGGAAAGAGGAGCTGGCTCGAGAGCTAAAAGAAAACAGTATTCCGCAAAAGAAAGAGAGTAGAGGCGAAGTTAGCCAACTGCCAGGAAAGTAATACAAGAAAAACTAGAGGGTATCGATACAGAAATACAAGCCCTGATTAAGGACCATACAGAGATGAAGAAGAAAAGGCGGTAGAAGCAATAAAGGACAATCCAAAATACTTCTATAGCTATGCGAAAAGGAAAACAAAAACACGCGCCACTATCGGGCCCTTAAGGAAGAAAAATATTGAACCAACCGACGATCTAAAAGAAATATCTGAAATATTAAGAGCCCAGTATGAATCAGTTTTCAGTACCCCAAAAAGTGACAAAGCGATGCCTGATATAGATGTATTCTTTGAAGAGAAATTGCAAGGAGAATGTATAACAGACTTTGATTTTACCCCAGAAGATGTAGCAAAAGTTATAGGACAGATGAAAACACATTCAGCTCTAAGTCAGGAGAACTGGAACGCATTATTGATTGAAAACTGTAAAAATGAAATAGCTACACCTTTATACTGGATATGGAGAAGATCCCTAGACACTGGGGAAATACCGGGCATCTTGAAAAGAGCAAACATTGTCCCTATACATAAAGGAGAGGATAGATCTCAAGCAAAGAACTATAGACCAGTGTCATTGACGTTCCACCTCACCATAGTATTTGAAAGAAGCGTTAGAGAGAAAATCTACGATTTCTTGAAGACAACGGAAAGATTCAACGAAAATCAGCACGGATTCAGATCATGAAAATCATGCATGCCTATCACAACCAATAGAACACTATAACAATATTCTAGATGTACTGGAAGGCAATGACAACTACGATGTCATATACACGGGTTTTGCTAAAGCTTTCGACAAATGTGATCATGGTACAATAGCACATAAAATGAAATATATGGGAATAACAGGCAAAGTGGGAAAATAGATCTACAATTTCCTCAAAGAACGTCTACAGGTCGTCAGAATTCAAGGTATATCATCATCAGAATCGGAAGTACGCAGCTCAGTACCACAAGGGACAGTACTGGCCCCACTCCTGTTCATTATCATGCTAACAGACAGAGACAGCAGAGTAAACAGCAACAGTATAGTAACATCCTTTGCAGACGATACAAAGATCAGCAGAAAAATCAGCGATTTAAATGAAGTGGAAGCCTTGCAGAGGGACACGAACAAAATATACGAATGGTCAGAAGACAACATGACATTTAACACCGAGAAATTTCATCTCTTGAGATATGGTAGAAATGAGGAACTTAAACAGACTGCATATTATGCTCCAGATAGACAGGAAATTCAGAGAAGCACGGAAGCGATCGATCGTGGGGTAATAATGACCGATGATGTGAAATTCGAAACAAAATCAGATAGCGATAAATAAAGCAGAGAGAGTCACGGGACAGGTACTAGGAACGTTCAAAAGAAGGGACAGGACAGTAATGATTCCCCTGCTGAGAACACTGATTATACCAAAACTTGAATACTGCTCAGTTTTGACGTCCCCATATAAAAAAGAAGAAACTAATAGACTAGAAGAAACGCAGAGACATTTCACAGCCAAAATTGATGGCTGCAGAGCTCAACTACTGGGAAAGACTAGGTAAACTAAATCTCTGCTCCCTAGAAAGAAGAAGAGAGAGGTACACCATAATTTACATATGGAAAATTATCGAAAAACTGGTACCAAACCTCAAACTAAACCCAATTACCATCCAAACAACACTGGAAAATAGGAAAGGCAGAATGTATAGTGTTCCCAAATTAAAGGCCTGACAAGGGACCTCTTCAACACTGAAGGAAAATAGTTTGATTGTCACGGGACCAAAACTATTTAACCAGCTTTCAGTACTATGGAGAACGCAAGAAAGCAACTCGCTCTTCCACCAAGCCAGCCCTAGAAGCGGGGCCACTAGCTTTACTTGCGTGTGAAGAGAGACCAACGCACAGAACTGCAACAAGGTTAACGAGGAAGTTATATTGGTAAGTAGGAGAACAATTACTCTCTCTGTAGAAAGGGTAGGTTTGAGAGGGTACCGAGATAAAAAAGGATGCTTAACTAATGTGATCTAAGAATTGGTCGTGTATTCACACTTTAAAATTGTAGATATCAATACATGGCATAAGAGGAATGAGGGATTTATTTACCCGAGAAAATCAAATCACTATCTTAGTTTCTCACTTTAAATAGATCGATGTGACCATATGCCCTTTAAATATTTACACAAACGCACCCTAAAATAAACAGTGGCATTGTTTGGAATAAATATTATTTAGTTTAGTAAGGATGGCTTCAGTGAACGTGGTTATAAAAGATTTCTAGCTCTATCTCCTTCTCTGTCTCATGTCTGTGGATGTGCTCATATGGCCGGTGTTAAGTCATACACAGAAGCGCTCGGTGGGGTCCTTATCATGGTAAATGACTGCGAGATATAAAAGAAGAGCTTTATTTTTAGTTTTTTGTTTTACTAAGTAAGCCTAATGTTTACACACGTGAGGAAAAGAGGTAAGAGGGGACGACTTTCAGAGAGTTACGAACCCCCACTCCCTTTATAGAGATTAACACACACATTGTAAACGGAACTAAACGATCTCCGGTATCAGTATTACTAGACCATGTAGACGCGTCCAGGAAATAATAAACAAATAATCCAAAACTTGTATTTCCTCTTCGATGACGGTTTCTTAAAATACAAAAAAATAGAACAAGATACATACAAATAGAACAAATACAAATAGAATTATACACTATAAATTATAAACTAAATCATAAATCATATTATAAACTATAAATTACAAACTAAATCATAAATCATATACTAAACTATAAACACATTTCGTCTGGTTATACAGGGTGTCCCAGAATTAACTATCTATTTCAATGAAATCGGACGAATTTTTTAAAAACACACTTTTATTTATGTTTATCATGTTTAATATGTGTTAAAAATGTATAAATTTCTAAATTTTTTTCATAATTTTATTTTCATAATTTTTTCATTATCTGGTCCAATGAAGGACCGTCTGAAGTCATAGAATGGCAAAGAGACTCTCCAAAAGTTAACGTGTGGCTTGGAATGACCAAATCCAAAATTTATGGCCCATTCTTCTTTGCGGAAGCAACTGTAACAGGTACCGTCTACCTTGATATGCTTCAGCAGTTTCTCGAACCACAGCTTCTTGATGATGGCATTCTTGATAATGTTGTGTTTCAACAAGATGGAGCACCATGTCATTATGCTCTAATTGTTCGAGAATACCTCAACAGACGCCTTCCGAATCGGTGGATTGGACGTGGAGGACCTCGACCTTGGCCTCCGCGTTCTCCGGATTTGACACCCCTGGATTTCTTTGCATGGGGTTTCATAACAAGAAAGGTTTATCGCCAAAAGATCAATAGTTTAGCTGAACTTAAAGAACGCATCCAGTTGGCAGTGCGTGAGATAACACCTGAAATGCTTCAAAATGTGTTTCGCAGCGCTGAGGATAGATTTGAAATTTGCAGAGATACAGACGGTGCACATGTTGAAACTTCTCAATAAAGTTTTGACTTATGATTTATAAATCTATTTGTTTTTGTATCATAATTTAGTAATAAACACAAAATTATGTCAGTTTTTATTAAATTTGTCCGATTTCATTGAAATAGATAGTTAATTCTGGGACACCCTGTATTTAAATTAATAGCTACAGAGATCATCAAACTTTTTAGTAACAAAAGAGTGAAATCCTATTAAAAACTAACAGAGTTAAAGACTGAAATATTCAAATAAACTAAAGTTTAAATATGACTTAACAACTAAATAAAATAACTTGATAGCAACACGAGGCAGAAGCATATTTTTACATTCAAGTTAAGCTATTTTAATAACCGAATTACTAAGTAGTATATTCACAAATACGAAATTCTATTAACAAGTCTTCACTTGTTTATACTTTCAATATTTATCTTGAAAATTTATTATGAAATAATAAACCATAGTAAATACTGAGGAGAGAAATATACAAAGTATGCAAGTATACAAAGTATGCAAATATGCGAGTACAAAGTAAATCTTACCAAATGGCCAGATCTTCCATGTTGAGAGTAAATTCGCAGTTGTAATCACAAACTGAACCGGAATAAATTTTAGTCTCTTATGTTCACTGTACAGCAATGCTACAAGAAATGTTCCTAATTCGACTGCTACCACCTCTTAAATAGCCGAGCGAGAGTTCTAGAACAGTGGTAGGCAACCTTTTTTGAAAATGGGTCAATTTGATTTATTGGTAATTTAATAATGAGTCATTGTTCAAAATTTAAATCAAAATACACTATTTGCGGGACATTTTAAAATTAAAAATATGTATACTATACTCTACAATTGACCCGCGGGTCAGAGGTTGCCGATCACTGTTGTAGAATATTCTAAGACATTCTAGAAACTGGAAATTCTATTTTCCACCGCTTATTATTTGTTTAAGCCGTATTAATTTAATCCGAATAAAATTTAAATTCTATGAATTTTACTCAGTCACATAAAGATTAGTGTATATATACACAAACAAACATGAAACTTAAATAATCTATTTAAATTTTAATCTGTCTACTAAATTCGACAATGAACACCCGAATAGCGGTAACACACATATACCAAAATTTAATTTTATTTTTATTTTTATTCTTATCTTCTTTAATCAGAACCGGTCCATCCCACTCCCCCATTACCCTCAGGCCTTCTCCGTTAAGACCATCCTCCTTATTGAACCCATTGCTTACACAGCTGTACTTAAAATGTTGCTCTTTTTCCCCCTTTCCCCTCTTTCACCCTTTCACCCTTTCCCCCTTTCTTTCCCTTTTCCTCTCACCCGTTTCCCCTAGTTTCCATGACAACCACTCTACCTATTTGCACCCATACTACTGAACACAATAATTTTAATCATTCATCCACGTAACACTTCACAGTAACTACTGGAACTAACTCGACATTTTGCTCCGTTAGACGCATAAACACGCGAGTTGTGAAACGTTTTTCGAAATGTTTTCGTAATATATCTGGTGAGATGTTTGGTTGCTCTCAGCAATATTTAATAATATTTTCTGACAATTTCTTTTTCATTTTGTATGGAGTGAATGGTCCCACCAGATTTCACGTTCACAAAAATGAATTTTTTTTTTTTTTTTACCCCATTTATCTGGATTTACTGATTATAGAAAAGAAATCCCAGTGCAAAACTTCCAAATAAAACGTACTTCACATTTCACAGCAGGATACAATTATATATATATATATATATATGTGTGTGTGTGTGTGTGTGTGTGAATTCGCAGGTCAAACAAGAAAACACCAATTATGCACACCAACTGTTCGACTTGAACTGTTCGGCCGAACAGCATTACTAATGTGTTTAATTGTCACACCCTTCCTTAAAGTATGAAGGTAGTGATGTAGTTGTTTAACCTCTTTTGCAACATCTAAGGTCAAATGAGGAGGGGACCTACAACTTTACTTGGGATCCGAACCACGGGTCGCTACATAATCTGGAGGCAAAATACGTTCCCCCATCCAACAACCACCCAAACTTAGTGTCGCTTAACTTTGCTGATCGACAAGAGGCGATATTATGACACTGGCCACGACGTAGCCCCGCTAAAGCATAAAGGTAATGCCCGATGCTCAGATGAAATCGTCTTTCTCTTCGTAATAAAAATAAAGTACCTAAAAGCGAACGAGTAAATTCAACATCAGATCTCAACATCTTGTTAAATTCAACAGGAAAATGTCATAACATTATTTCACTAAAAGGAATCGGAAGAAAGACATCTGCCCGAGAATCTGTCATGAATTATTCAAGACATAAAGGGTGACGTTGAAGAGTGATAATAACTAAAGGTGACCACGTTCATTGTTGATGCAGTTCTCCAAAACTGAGGAATCGGTTGTCTTCATTTGTAAGTGCCAGACCTATATCCATTTGGTCGATGTAATATTCTATCGATACTAAAAATCTAGCAACGCAACCTAACTAATTTTAATCTAACTTAACATAACCCGCAAGAACTTGTTGGTTAAACGTAAAGTTGAAAAAATAGTTAATTTGGTAATTACTATATGGGTAATTACTGCAGTATTTTTCTTATCCATATCTTTCAGTTGGTTCGTGTTTGACTCACTGGTTCTCTTTCTTGTTTTAAAATCAAAGCTCAGCATTCGAATACTGCTTTACGCGTAAATCTACGCGTAGAATGTAATGGTTTGGAGGAAGGGTTCTGGAAACGTGTCCAGTCATTTAATTGATTTCACAAAAGAATTCAGGATTCATTTGAGGACAACTTCTGAATATATATATATATATATATATATAATACACAGTGTATATATATATCAATCCTCTGATATGTACGACCCCAATACGTACGAATTAGTTAATGTACGAAAAAAAGTAATTTAACAGACGAAAATAATCCCCAACCTATATAAAATTTAAGGCTGTACAGTCTCGTACTAAAGTACGTACTGTACAGTATGTATATGTATGTACATACATAGTATACTAACCTAAAGAACAACAGTGTCGTCACTTTTGGGATCCTCATCTTCTACCTCTTGATTATTGAAAATAATGTCTATATCATAGCCACCGTCCTCCAGTCTTATTTCTTCTTCTTCTTCTTTTTTACCTTTTAAATAAGCACTATATGTCTTAGAGATGAGACTGTGGTTAATTTTAACCAACTTCCTGCATTGAGAATTCTTTAAATTACGATCCATATTTAGTACGCACGTTCTTCTTATTTAATAATACGTTCTTCTCCAGGCATGTCTGTTTGGTTACGTTATACGCTTCGCGCTTTATTCATTGAGTTTCTCGTTATCTACCAGATACGAGAAGCAATTTTAATTTGTACTTTCTACGATACAATTTCGCGAAATAGTCCTGAAATTGTAGCTTACTCGTATGTATCCCCATTGACACTATGTATATAGTATTCGCTATGTACGAATTTCGATATGTACGAATTTCTCCTACACGCGTCCTTCGTACATATCGAGGGATTCATATATATATATATAACCTTGGTTAACCTTGATTTTGTTCATTCTGACGAAGGTCAAGCTCGTTGCTCCAACTTAGACCTACAGCTTAGCGTGGAATCCGAACCACAACCCACCATGGGCGATGAGAAACTACAAAGTCCTTGCCCGAACTCGATCTCACGACCTCCCGATCAGTAGCCCAGCGATTTAACCATTAAGCTACCCAGGGTACCCATTTATCTACCAATCTATTTTTTTTATTGTGTGGAAGGTCAACAACTGGGTTAGTTGCGCGTCGCCTACAGTCACTAGAAATTGAACCCGGGGTCGATGGATTCTGTAGTCAGCGATGCTAACCACTACACCACCGAGACACGCAATATATATATATATATATATATATATATATTATATATATATATACACTGTGTGTATATATATATATCTATATATATATAATTACACTGTATAGTGTAATACAGGCACTCCTCGCTGAATATCGCAACGTGTTTCGCATTATCGCAATTCAAAATTCAAAAGTCAATATCAACATTCACTATCAAAATTCAAAATTCACCAATTTGTGAGTAAAGATTTACATTTTATAGATTAGAAAATTAATTTTCTGATGTTCTAATTTCATGCACCTAATTATATACAGTATTTATTATTGTATGTTTATTTTTTAATGTTTTAATGTTTTATATGCATTTATTTATTATTTATATGTATTTCCTAATGTTCTAATGATTGGTATCTATTTGTGGTGCTTCTTGTATATTTTTGTGGTTATTATGTCCGAAAAACCTCCCCAGATAACAAAGAATCCCCCCCCCCCCCCCCGCACGGAATACATTTCCCTCTTAATACATGGGATTCTATGGGAAAATGTGTTTCGAAAATCGTAATTTCGCTTATCGCAGCCCTTCTTTACAATATATATAAACAAAATAAAAATATTCTACAAATTGCAAAGTTTAAAATCGGGCAAAAGGTCTTCCATGTAAGATATGTTATTCTTTTCGTTATGCTCTCTTGCTTAAATCTAAAAAGGATAGTTTGTGAACTTAACAGTAGTGTCAAAAGTTAAAGTTGAAACAGCAATTTACTTTGAGAAAGAAGACGCCACAAATTGAAACAGGAACACTGAAAACGAAGGAAATAAAGCGAACGTGGCTCCAATTCTCTATAGTTTTTCCCCAAAGGAAATTACAACACATCAGTGTGTGTGTGTGTGTGTGTATACACACAAAAGAGGTTAAACAATTCTATATATTGGTCTTGTTTCGAAATAAATTATGGTTTAAACTGGCCAAAGTTCATTATGAAATTTTCTATATTATATAAAATAGCAATAAAGAAAGAGCCGATTAATCTTCCAAAGTCTCAATATCTGACGTATTGATCACAAGATATGAAATTACACTATCCACGCTGTTTCATTCTTCCCCTACCATCATTAGTTTCTCTTCCATACAATGCGAACAGTCAGAAGAAGACATAACGTGATGACCATGATTTAACGCGTTATTGAATATTGGCCATCCTAAAAATGACCTGATGGCTTTAACGAGACTAAAAATAACATTAGTATTATCAGGAATTCGACTGTTTAATTTAAGGTAGAGCGACTTTACGTTATGTGAAGAATGCTTTGTATATCAGATTTCAAATGGACTTACGATGCGCTTCATTCGCGCTTTTAATAGGCCAGCGTGGCCTATTAAAATAAATGTACATTTGTTTTTTGGGAAATTATGTCCTTTATTGTTCGCGAGTTAGTGTTTATTATTGTTTTGTTACAATAAATTAGTGAATTGAACCTATAACTGTAAGTTTCATTTTGAGGTTACGTAGACCCGAAACTAGTCGCTGTGCGTGCGGTGCCACACTGGCCTTCTAGGGATAGATCGAATAAATTTTATATTATACAGTGAAACTAAGTGATCCAAAGGAAAATAGTTGAATATGTTGTTATAACAACCAGATACTTTGTTAAAGGTATGTGACAACCGATTGAATATGGTTATTTGAGTTACACGAACAAAATCGAATTTCAAAATGTCGAAGTATGCAAGTATATGGATTTTAGACTTCAAACTACTTTTCAGATTTTCAATGAAAATTACTAACCTAACCAGACCTAACCTAACCTAACTTAACTTAACCAAACCGAATTTAAACTAACTTTTTAATATCAACCTTATGCATATTGACATTGTGCAGATCGACTTTGTTTCGCTACCTGGGTTAATTCAGGGCTAACCTCAATTTAGCAATGTGACATTTTGAAATTTTTTCGGGTTTAAGTTAAATTAGGGTTATGTTAGGTGAGATTATGTTAAGTAATAAGTATGGATGTAATTTCCCGTTGACAAAATGTATATATGTCTGTTCATTCAACTGTAAGGTGATTGCCTTAACTTTTTTTTGTACGAAGGAGGAGCCAAGGGCAAGCGCCCGCAAAAATGCCCTCCCTATATAAGAGAGAGCCAAAGTTAAGGTCTCTGAGGTTCACGATGCCATTTGTTTTTAATTTTCAAAAGGCTGTGTGGTGTGTGAAATACATGCATGTGGACTGTAGTGAAAAATAGAGGGAGAAGTGTGTTTGAGAGCATGCTGGGCTGCTCATAGGGTAGATGAGACTCGGAAAAATATCAGCTAAAGATGATAGTGACAGGAAAAACGGGAGTTCCAGCACTCCCTTTCTCCTGCCTAACGTCCTACCCGGAGTACTTCCCTGGTCGATTGGTGTCTACAATCTCCTCCTACAATGACTGTTTTTCTGATAACTGGCTTCATGGTCTATAGTACTCTATACTATAGTCTATGCAATCATTGCATGAATGAATAACCATTTTGGAATGGTTGTCGAGCAGTTTGGTTGTTTTATATATTTATTTATTTATTTATTTTGTTTGTGCTTAGATTAAAACGGGACAAGTTTTTTTATAGAAAATGTCCACAACATAAGGTACTCGAAGTGAACCTGCATGGAAAAATTAAACAACAGAAAGATGGTCAACTTAAAAAGGATCAACCTAAATTTTAATCAACCAACATGCTAAAAGAAAAAATAAAATGAGCATAACAAAATCCTCATATATACAGCATTCTTTTAAGTACCGAATTTAAATGGAAATTTAGTGATTACCCAGAATCCTCTATTTAAATAAAAATTATCAGTATTATAAACAAACCTTCATTGATGTTCCGCAAATCGTAATTGAAAGTCTTTGGAAGATCAACTCGGATTGTTGAAAATCGGCTCAACGGTTATGGATATACAACACAGGATTGAAGAAAATGCGTTGTTGGAATTATCTGTTCGAATACTGTACTCGTGTTGAAACAAACGTCTATCAAAATTCATTGTTTGAACAGCATAACAGAAATTACAATTACAAGAAGAATTTTGTAAACTTTGTCTTTAATTTCTGATTAATAGTCGAGTTGTTAGTTAGCTGATCATTGTAGAAGACCGATCTAATTGTGCGGTTTGACCTAAATTTAAATTTATATTATCAGTGACAAAGCCTCTACCATCTGAAGTGTTTTACATGAAGTATAGGCAGTAATATACCAATTTTCTTCCTAGAACTTTTTGGAGGAGACGTACTGTCATTCATTTTTTTGGCATGGTCACTGACTGTGTAGATGTAATCTCTCTGACGTCGCAACATCGTTCTTCCATGGATGTAATCCCTCTGGCGTCGCAACATTGTTCTTACATGGCTATACCCAAAAAATAAAGTATTGTTAAAAAATAATTGAAATACATGTGTACAATTAACAAGTTATTAATCAGTCCATATGATTAATTCAGCCATACAGTCATTACTCTAACCATGTACAGTATACAGGGTGTCTCAAAAGTCACTATCTATTTCGGTGACATTAGATGTTTTTTTAAAAAATGCTATGCTGGCATAAAGATATGTACTTCTGGTGCAAATTTGTGTATTTAAAAAAAGTTAATTGGTTTATTATCTTGACATGCTTGAACAATTCCTCGAACCTCAACTTCTTACAGATGGCATTCTTGACACAGTAGTTTTTCAGCAGGATGGAGCACCGTGCCATTATGCAATAATTGTACGTGATTATCTTGATAGACGCTTCCCCGGTCGCTGGATTGGTCGTGGAGGAACACAACCATGGGCAGCACGTTCACCCGATTTAGCACCATTAGATTTTTTCGCATGGGGTTTCATTAAGTCTAAGGTGTACACTGGTAGAAGAATTAGTGATGTAGCCGAACTTCGAAATCGTATTACCGATGCAGTTCAGAAAATAACACCTCAAATGCTGGAAAGTATGTTCCGGGAAACAACTTATCGCTTTGAGCTCTGTAGAGACACTGATGGTCGCCATGTGGAGACAGATAAATAAATAGCACTAATTCTTTGTGGCACTTACTTTGAAATAAATATATTTTTCATGTCTTAAACCAGTTTTTCGTAATTCCCATTATTTTTCAAAATAGATAGTGACTTTTGAGACACCCTGTATAGTGTTGCAAATAAAAAGTTGTTGTTGTTGTTTTTTACCCTATCCAAAAGAAAATCCTTTTACAAAGGAAGTCAATATACAGGGTGATACGTTTAGGTATGGATAAAATAAAAACGCTGTGAGAATCTACCGAGAAGTGATACAGCGCTCATCTGTTGCACGTGTGGTCATAAAATGTGCGAGTTTGTAATAGGCTATGACATCCGCTGCCAGACGTACGAGCGGAGCGCCATCTGCTGTCAGACTTATAAGACATATGCCAGTCTCGAAGATGACGGCAAATGCACAACAACGTGCGAAGTTTGAGTGTGTGACAGCAAATGTGCGGTACCACTGCACTATGGAGTCGTATTTAGGAACTTTTCGAACACCATACACACGGCGAAACTCACGCTGTACCGCTGTCACAATCTCAAACTTCGCACGTTGTTGTGCATTCGTCGCCATCTTCGAAACTGGCATATGTCTCATAAGTCTGACAGCAGATGGCGCTCGTTCATCTGGCAGCGGATAGCATAGCTTATTACAAACTCCCACATTTTATGACCACACGTGCAACATATGAGCGCTGTACCACTTCTCAGTAGATTCTCACAGAGTTTTTATTTTATCCATACCCAAACGGATCACCCTGTATAGTTCCAATAAATTACTTTTTATTTGTTGTTAAAAAATATAAAACATATATTTTAAATATATAAAATAGACTTTCTTTTAATCAATTTTATACCTACCCACTACAGCACAGGCTTAATAACTTTTTCAGCTTCTATATTTCAGACCAAAAATATAGATAATTATAAAGATAAAATAATTGCTAAATTTTTAAAAACAAAGAAAAATATTTAGCATTCGTGTAACAATTATAAAAAGTTTTGACAAAAATTTTTGAAAAAAATTCGCGACCCAACTTCCCTAAATGGTGACAGAGCACATGCTTCAACTGTACGTGACGATGGAAGGATTGGTAAGAGGTGAATACTTAATCCGTTCAGTGAAAGGGTGGTAGAGTCTGCCAAACCTACTGGAAACCTACACGATAAATTGATTGAACTTCCTTCTCACAAGATCCTACAGTTGCCATTCCCGTCAGAAGCTTTATGTATATTTTGTGTAGTACAATATGTATAGTTTGGTAGTACATTATGTACAGGTAGGTAGTACATTATGTACATTTTAGGTATCTGAAGCATTGAAAGTTTTAATTTCATTTGCAACCTCATAAAAACTCGCTAATTCGGCTTCTCAACAGTGGTTGCATTTAAAACAAAACGAAATCGACCGTACATATACTGTATGTGTTACTTTGTGTTTAGTCTATTCAATCGATTATAAGAAAATTAACAAATGCAAAGCAGGCACAAGTATTTAATTGAAAGACATAGATTAACAGTCAGGATGATTACGATTATCAGAAAATAACTTTAAATGTAAATGGAACAAACACGAGTTTTTCACTTACAAAAATAGTTTCGGTCTGATTTTACATATTTTTTAAATTTTGGCTTGAAAAATAAGCTTCGATTTTCCATGTAGGCCGATTTTTGCTAAGCACCGGGACCGCACTAAACAATTCCCAACCACCAGGTCGAGAAACACTGCCTATGAGGATATCTAACACAGTACTTTCAACTCTTCTTTTTAATAGTTAGTAGCAGAGACAGGAAAATATGCTATATTCAAAATCCCAAGAAGACCATGGTGGGCTATATTACAATACTTATTGATATGCAACTTAAAATGTTCGTAGGGAAATTAATTGTACGTTGTACTGTACGGGGCTCCAATAAACCTTAGCTTCCCCATGTAGGCCGATTTTTGCTAAGCACCGGGACCGCACTAAACAATTCCCAACCACCAGGTCGAGAAACACTGCCTATGAGGATATCTAACACAGTACTTTCAACTCTTCTTTTTAATAGTTAGTAGCAATCAGAGACAGGAAAATATGCTATATTCAAAATCCCAAGGAGACCATGGTGGGCTATATTACAATACTTATTGATATGCAACTTAAAATGTTCGTAGGGAAATTAATTGTACGTTGTACTGTACGGGGCTCCAATAAACCTTAGCTTTCCCGCCCATGGCGTAAACCATTAGAGGTACAGTAAAACTAAACATGCCTTACAAAAGAGAATTTAATCCTGCATTTAATGAGAAACAATTAAAACTTGGCGTTCCCGCCATTGTCTTCCAAGACAGCCTGAATTCGCTTTGGGTAGCTTGCCAAAAGTGACGTGAATAGATCTTGATCGTTACGCAAATTTGCTAAAACAGTTTCAATGTGTTGCGTCATTGTATCCTTCGAAAATCGATTTGCTGCAGGTTCTTCAAACAAGAAACCTTCAACATTGTCCTTTATAACTGATCCAATGTGTTCACAGACGTTCAGGTCAGGAGAATTTCCTAGCCATTCTTCATTTCCAAAGAAATCGATCTCATGGTTCCGCAACAACTATTGAGTGGCTAATATCTTAAAGCAGGGGGCCTTATCGTGCAGAAGTGTGACCTGATCGACATCCATAACATTGTTTGGGTTTCTTAGAAAAGGAATGACATGCTGGGATAGAATAATATCACGAAAATACTGTCCATCCCAACTTGACCATTTGGCTTCAGCACCCACATGAGCTTCTTTGCAGTGAACAAAACAAACGCACAACACAGTCTGGACTTTTTAATAATTCGCGATAATGTTCATTGTCATCGATTTCATCTGGTGTTGTGGCCCACACTCGATCATTTTGGTAGTTAGGCCGACGTGTTACGTAAACAAAAATTCATCGGAGACAGCTAAATGCATGAAATCATCCACATCCCAATCTTAGATAATGGGCAAACCACATTCTGTCATCGATGTTAAGTTGAGTTTTTCTTGGCTTTGGAAGTTCATGCCAAGGCTTTAAACTTTGCCTATGACGGTACAGTCGAATGATCTCACCACTAACGATCTTTCCTCTCAACACTTCGACCTCTCTAGAAAGTTTAGCACAGCTGTTTTTCCGCTTATGCGTACCGCTTTCAATGATGTCCTTTGTTTCCTGAGAGAGTGGCAAATTTGGCCGGTCAGATTTGGTTGTATCCATTTCACATTCATCCAAAGTTTTATTCCAATTTCTTTTGACGAAGTCCTCACTTCTTCGCAACTTTTTGGCAACCCTTGAACGTGTTATAAAGGTGGCTCCAGCATCACGAGCTTCCCGAAATGTTATTGCTCGTATGCGATCTATCACACGTTGCCTCTCCGAATCACCAATTAATTGAGAAGCCATTATATTATCACTTTATCAGCTAGAGTAATTTTAATACTTGCAATAAATAAAGAATTGTATGTATTTTTATAATCACTAAAAACTATTTCGATATAAGTAGACATGTAAGCTGCAAATGGGGGGGGCTAAGGTTTTTTGGAACCCCTTACATAGACACAATCTGCAACTGTAATTACTGCACTTATCCTTTTACTGTTAGCAAAGTACCTACAATACTTATTTTAGTTGTGTGATAATTAAAGTACATGGTGTCAGAGAAACAATAGTTCAAAAATAGTAATATTTTTTTATTAATTAATATCTACACAATAAATATGTGGTTGTTTACGTTTCCAAACTGTTCATATTGAGAACATTTGCATATTGTGACCATCATTCGTTGCTGCTACAGTGTGTACTGGACACTCAAACTTAATTAGAGTATTAGCAAGATGCTCTTGTGGAATGGATCCAATAACCTCTGATTCTTTAACGAAGTTCTATCAGATATCCTGGCTTGTCATGATGCACAAGCGTTTTAATATAACTCCATAGCTAAAAGTCCAAAGGGGTTAAGTCGGGTGATCGAGGTGGCCAATCCAGCACTGAAACACATCAACATAAACAGGATTCATCAAACGTTAACGTTTGTGTGCTATGTCACAAGATTGCATAATCAATTCATTTTTTTTACCACTGTACCTGGAGTGAATTATCTTAACATACTGCGGACATTTTTTCTTCTCCAACTAAGGGATACTGGAATTGACATGAGAAGTGAAATCTTTCAACAAGATGGAACGACTTCCCACTATGCCGTTGCTGTTCGCAACTTTCTAGATGCAACATTTCCTCAGCGCTGAGTAAGCCGTGGTGGACCGATAGCATGGCTACTTCGGTCACCTGACTTAATCTTTTTGGATTTTTATCTATGAAATATGTTAAAACATCCCACAAGAGCATCTTTATAATGCTCCAATGGAGTTCGAAATGATGGTCATTATTTATATATATATATAGTCTATATATGGTATACATATTACTAATATTATAAATGACCAATTACTTTTTTACTATTATTTTTTGGTCACCCTGTATATTCAACAGTAAGAGTTAATATGATCCTAAGATATGTCAAAATAAGTGTTTTTTTACATTATTTGATCGCTTTTATGTTTATATTTTAAATAAAATTACTTTTAAGCAACATTTTAAAAAAAATGGGGGGGGGGGGGTCCGTCCTTTTTGGGGGAAAAATCTTGTTAAAAAAATGGATGAACTCTCCGGCTAAGATTAAGAATGGTGAACAATTTTTTTTGTTTTATTTTAAAAAATAAATTGTTTATTACACTTTTCATAGAGCTTATAACCACATGTAAGTGACTTTTGTAAGATAGGTTAGAGTAATTACAGTACCTTAGAATTTTTGCTTCCCATGTTAAACATGGGACTAGTTCGTGTAGCGCAGGGGTCACCAACCTTTTTTTTGTTCACCGGCCACTTTTACGATTTTTTGAAAATTAAAAAGGCTTATCGCCCACCTTAGATCAAAAAGAATAAATCAACGTAATCGATAAAATAAATAATGAAATAAATGTTTAATTACCTTTAATGTAAGCCCACTAGTGGGCGCTACCGCCCAGGTTGGTGACCCCTGGTGTAGCGTATAATTAGGTATTTGGGCTGTTAATTATAGTTGTGAAATCCATATTGGGTTCCAAATAAATCGCTCAACAGAATATACAATCACATATAAGTGTTTTTTGGTAAGTTAGGTTAGGTTAAGTTAGATTTATTTGGAGTCCAAAATGGACTTACAACCGGTATTCTATACGCTACGCTAACTAGTCCCATGTTTAACTATTATTTATAGATTTATTTACAATTTCTATTTAATAAAACCACTTATTCGTGGCCTTAAAAGGCTATTTGGAATTTATTGGTCATCTTTTTTTTTAAGTAAAACCTAAAAAATTGTCTACTATTATTAACTTTTACCAAACTCTCACAAAAAATACGTTGCGCCTCTACATGTATACTTAACAAACTTAGTAAATGGCTGAATCTACGGTGTGAAATGGTTGTCAAATAATTTTCTTGTTACAACCACTTATTTTTGTTCTCTTAAGTACTTTGTATGCGTAGCGGGAAATAATAAAACCACCAAATTTTGGTTATTTCCGAGTTATTTTCAGTATTTAATTTTTCAGGTTTCACTCCAGAATCGGGATGAAGGTGGAGGCTTACGGAAGGCTTCGTCCCGTTTTGAACTAATACGTTCTCTTTTGTTACTTTAACGCTTTTGTTTCGTAAAGGGGCGGGATTTAGCATCTTAATATATAATTAATATTTAGTATCAGCCTTTTGGAAAGAATAAAAAGAAATGGGTATGTAGATAATCAAATAAATAAAAGTTTAAAGAAAGACTGAGAAGGCCCCCCCCCATATATATATATATATATATATATATATATATATAATAGGGAGGAAAGAGGCGAACGAAAATTCAGATCTTTTCATAAAATTACACTAAAAAAACAAATGACGGCAACATTACGTCATATTGATGCTATAGGCCCAAAAGGGCAGCTTTGTACCCTCATACTGTCGCCATAATGGCGTGAATTTTATTAGTAACGTTAATATGTCACTAGCATGATTTATATATTCTGTATAACTACAGTATTACGTCTCTTTGAGTTTTACTTTTTAACGTTAATATAACACCATTGTAACGTTATGCTGTTATCATGATTCCACGAATTTCAATAATTACATCAGTATGATTCAGTATGTCGGCAATCTGACTGCAAGACGCCAATATGACTATCTCATATGAAATGGTAATATGACGCCACGCTGATGTAATTTGTTATAGAATGTAATAAAGGTAACCTGTTCAATAATGGCACTGAATATGCCACCATTACGAAAAATACAGTATACAGAATCGTTTGCTTCAGTATGACGGCAAGAAGACGTTAATATGACCATAATCACTTTTATCTCTGACGGGCCTTAATTTTTATTCTTTTGAATTACTTTTAACTACCTCTTATCTGTTTATCCTTTCTATCTGTCTTCACTTGCGCTATAAGACGCCCTCGTTTTTCCGGCAAATGCTGTAAGAACTTTAAGAGGATTACAAGTAAGCGATAATGCGTCAATATCTTATTCTTCTTACCGTTCTCTTGTCCAAGTCATTCATACTTTATTCTCTTTTCAGATACGACACGAAAATCATAATAAATTCATTGCTTTAACATTTCGACAAAGAAAAGAATATATATAATATATATATATATATTATATATATATATACAATGCTGTGCAAAAAGATTAGGACACCTTTACTTTTGTACTTTTCGGATTTACTGTAATGTTAATTTAGAAACATTTTTTGAGATTAATAATTTTGAAGTATATATCGTTGGAAAGGAAATTTTGTGGGCTTTTTAATGCTACATAGTTCAAAATGATTAATCTGAAGAAATGGTCCTAAATTAACATTACAGTAAATCCGAAAAGTACAAAAGTAAATGAGGCGTCCTAATCTTTTTTGCACAGCATCGTATATACAGTACGTATATACAAGTGTGTGTGTATATATGGAAATTAAATTAATAAAACAGGTGAACCATTTCTATAGAAGTTAAACAATCCAATCATTATTAGTAATGTAGAAGTTCCGTGCGTTGGTCTCTCTAGTAGTATCCCCACAAAAATGTAGAGTGCAGATCAAGACTTACTGTTATAAAGGCGTGTTTTGCCGAGAAGGAATGGAGTGCTTGAAAATAATTAGGGAATTTCCGGGGAAAAATTGGAAAAGAAGTACAGTACAATACGTAATAAATAAAATTAGACAATCAGGGTCAACTGACAGAAAACGTGGCAGCGGTCGTTCGCGTACTGCTCGGACTCGAGAAAACGAAAGGTACGTTGAAGAGCAAGCGTTGTCGCA
>JAJOZX010002556.1:462500-480000 GCA_023014485.1 Bathynomus jamesi
GTTACCCACCTGCTTTTTGGAATCTTGTCTTAACAAGGCAAACCGAACTTTCTATCGTGTGAATAATAACCCTCTCACTTTGTCGAAGAATATTTTAGTACTTCCATTTTTCCCAGGCTTTTTAGGCATTGCTAATGTACTTAAACTTTTGAATATTAATGTAGTATTTTCATATAACAATATTGTGAAAAATATCATAGTAAAAATAGCCCTACCAATAATTCAGGCATTATCTATAAAATTCGTTGTAAACAACGTGATTCCTTTTACATTGGACAGAGGGGAAAGGATTTGTAGGCATCATTATTCCGTTAGAACGGGACAGTCGTCCACTGCCCTTTTCGTCCATTTGTCAGAGTTATCCCACTGTATTGATTGGAATAATGCTTCAATTTTGTTTCACTCAAGCAACATTGTTAATAGAAATATTCTTGAGTCTGCCATTATTCAACTTACAAATAATTTTAACATTAGCCAGGGCCTTTTTTCGCTTGATCCTGTTGTTTTGAATTCGTTCAGAACGGATTTAGACAAGAGGGGCAAATTGCTAAAACTCCGGTAGTTTTTCCTTATAAATTTGTATGCTCCTCCTACAATTTTTATTTTTCTATTTTATTTTTGGTTATTATTTCAGTGGTCCTGAGGATGTCATTAGACGAAAGCTCTTGAGCGCCATTCTGTGTTTCCTTTTTCCTTCGTGGTTATTTTCATCATAAATATTATTCACGTGTTACTTTCGTGAAATAATTTTCACATAATAATACAGAATATATATATATTATATATATATAATATATATATATATATATATATATATATATATAGAGAGAGAGAGAGAGAGAGAGAGAGAGAGAGTTACAAGGAGTTACAAGGAAAAGAAGTACCTCAAAAGGCCTTGCGGCCCATACCGAGGAGGTACCAATGGCAACGGATGCCAGGGAAAATTTTGTGAAAGTTTATTTTTCTTTCAACTATCCTAGCAGTAGTAGAAAACTGGATAGAAAAGTAGAAGGCTCTTCCCCACCCTCCGCTCCCTCCCTGCCAGAGGCAGGTACGGAAAAAGGTTGAAGAAAATACCTTGACCCTGGAAAAGTAGCCAAGGAAATTTTACAGGAAAGTGGAGAAATATAAATAGCTTATATTTAGCTTTGCTCACAGAGACCGAGCAAGTGACCTCCTGCAGATTTTCTGAGGTTTTAATCTTAAACTATGATTGTGTCAGTACTTTGTCTAGCCTATTTTTAAACAGATTTACACTTTGACTGGAAACAACCCCTGAGGGAAGTTGGTTCCAGATATTAACTATTTTATAGGAAAAGAAATTTCCGCAGACTGAGGTCCTAAATGTCTTTACACACTCAAATAGTGTGCAAGATTTCGTCTAACCTTTTCTTGAACTGATCCACAGAGGAACTGTTCACAACTTCCGAAGGTAACCTGTTCCATGTGTCACAGATCTTATACGTAACGTAATTCCCACACACACTAGTCACAAATCGGAGTGTGTGTATATATATATATAAATATATATATATATATATATATCAAGTATTTTTGGAGTTAATAAAGTTATTTCTATGCCCCCTTTTTATTTTCTACGACATTCCAATCATAAACATTTTATTTAAAATATATAATTCCTCAATTTACACCAATCTTCATGCATGTAATTCGAACAACTAATATATCTGTCTGTAACCCAGATAAACGGGGACACGCGTAGGGAAGCGTAGGTGCATCAATCCGCGCGAGATATGATCCCTAGAGGCACTAGTGTTGAAAACCGGTTTGTAAAAACTGGTTTTCAACCGGTTTGTAAAATTCCCCTAAAAATCGAAACCGAAAGAAAAAACCGGTTTTATCGATTGATTTTTTTTTATGTGGCTCAAACTTGCGCGAACGTGCAGCTACGCGCTACAGCGCACAAAAAATAACTTCGAATACATTACCTATTAAGTTAAATTGTGACAAACTGGCAACTGCTCTTCAGTATAATTTTTGCCTATCTGGCAACTCGATCTTCAGTTTGTCTCATCATGTAGGCTGTAGTGTAGAGTCAGTCGACTAAAGCCCTATTCGCAGTATAAGACCCTTAATGCCCTTTGTTTCTTAAGATGTCATTTCCAAAATAGGGATAAAATCTAAATTAATTTATATATTTTTTCTTACACGAAGAGTCAATTTTCTGTTTTCTAGGTAAAGATTTTTTTATTAAAAAATTTTATTTCAATGTTTTTCCAAAATAGAGATAAATTTTATTTTTATTCTTTATAATTTTTTTTACAAAAAGAAGTTTATTTCTTTCTAAGTATAGATGTTTTATTTTAAAAAATTATTTCAAATCTAAATTGTTTAAATAATGTATTATTTTGGCTAAAATAAAATATGTCAAGGTTGTCATTTTTCTTATTCATATGCATACATATGGATGCTGCATTTTTGCATTCTTTTGACCAAAAAATAGGCGATAAGCTATGCTTGTTAAGAGTTAAAGTCAGTACCTTTCAATTGTGGCTTTTCAAAATTACTATACTTTTCGGTAATAACCGGTTAAAACCGGTTTTCAAAAACAGATCGATTAAAAACCGGTTTGTAAAGTTTCGATTATTTTTCAACACTAAGAGGCACCCTTTTAAGGAAGAAACACGACTACTCGCATTTCTGATATCTTTCTATCTTCACTTTAGCGTAAAAACGATATTTAGTAAAACAACAGCTTATTTTTGTCACACAAAATAATTCAGCGGCTTAGAACAAAATTAAAAGCAGTTGATAATGCGAAATACCAGTTCACATAGTACAGTAAGAATAATAATAGTTCACACGCAACAAAAATAATAGTGCAGAAGAAATCGGGTAAAAATATATATTAAATAAATATTTTTTGGAATTAATAAAGTTATTTCCATCAAATTTAATTTGAGAATGTCAAAGATGGCCGTGATATTTAATTCGAGATACGTAGATAGACATTGTTTTGGAAAACACCGACGCGTCTTAATTCAACACTAAATTTGATTCGAAAAACTGCCTGGGTTCCCCAAAACCGCTCATGTAACACCGAAAATATATGCTTGTATCACCAAAGTGTGAGATTAGCTTCTCACAAAGCATCCGACAAAAGAGTAAAGCACTAACAGATGCGCTCTAATGTAAAAACACACACGAGTGGGATATTCCTCAACCTTAATTTAGCACCAAACGATCCAGTGGCAAAATGCTATCTAGTTCGAGCCGTTGCTTTTGTAAGGAAACACACACCAGCTGCATTAACCCTTTCATGCCAACGTTCCCATTTTGGGGACATACTGTACATTCTAATTGTTATAAATTAGTTCCAGTTGTACATTTTCATAATTGATCACTCTATATGAATTATTGGATCACCTGAAGATCAGGGCCCCCAGCAATCGTTAGCCTTATCAGGCTAACTAACGAAAATATCACGACTTAACCTAACCAATCATTAGGTTAACTGTACGCCCTTGACGATTGGTTAGGTTAAGTCGTAATATTTTCGTTAGTTAGGCTTGTAAGACTAACTAACGAAGGCTGGGGCCCTGATCTTTAGGTGATCCGAATTATCTAATGTATAACTAACTCTCTCGTTTCATAGTTTGCAGATGCTTTGAGTTCATCCTACTTTTTTTAAATATAGTTTTGTCCTTTGTAAGACATTTAAATAAATAAATCTTGCTTTAATATTAGTATACTAAAAATTGGTGATAAACATTTCTATGAAAACGATTATTTAGAATAAAAATCACATTAGTTCCGGCATAATAAGGATAAAATAAACGGTTAATCACAGTTTTGAAGTTTTCCTATATCGGGTCATACAGCCGACATTAAAGAGTTTAAACTTTAAACTGAGATATCTCTTTACATAGCCCGTGCTTTTGGCTCGACTCGTAACTGGGCACTCACCCAGTTAACGAGTTAATATTTCGAGAGAGAGACACGGACGGAACTACAGTATTTTTTAAAAATTAACTGTCAAACGTTTCTTTACAAATGAAAGGTTTACAAATTTTGAAGTTTAAATGTTCTGAAATAAATTTAGTCTTTTTGTTATATTTTCATACAATTTAAATTATTTTCACGCATTTTTTACCAATTATTATTATTATTATTATTATTATTATTATTATTATTATTATCATTATTATTATTATTATTATTATTATTATTATTATTGTTATTATTATTATTATTATTATTATTTTAAAAACAAACTTCTTTCACGATCGTTTTTTTTTTGTTGCAATGTTTTGATGAAGTTAAATTATAAAAGAAATTCTCATAAACATTTAATTTTATATTATATTATATTATATAAAATTATTATAATCTATTTTCTAAAGGCAACGGACATATTTGACAATCAAATTTAAAAATAGAAATTTCCAATTTTTCTCTCTCTCTCTCTCTCTCTCTCTCTCTCTCTCTCTCTCTCTCTCTCTCTCTCTCTCTCTCTATCTTCTCTCTTATTATCTATTCAAAGCTTTAAATAGCCCCACAAAAATAAGGTAGTGTGAGCAGTGGCGGATTACTCTGGTCGACAAAATCGAACCGTTTACTCTCTCATGAAAGATGTATACACACTTTTCTAGGTTCTAGGGCAATTGCGTCCTGGTCAAGTGCGTCCCGGACAAATGCGTCCCGGTCATTGGCGTCCCTGGACAATTGCGTCCCGGACAATTGCGTCCCGGACAATTGCGTCCCGGACAATTGCGCACTTCTCCAACTACTATATGAAGTTTATTTATTAGAGAAGTGAATGAAAGTTAGTATCGGAATTTCAAATATACTTTTCATTTTAACCTATTAAACTTGTTATATGTTCATAAGTTCTGTTCGAAACTGTTCTCTAAAACTTTATCCATCATCAGCATCATTGTCAAATTTTATGGGTTACGTCCACTTAAGATAAAGTTAGTTTTGTTAGTTTTAACGAAAATATCACAACTTAACCTAACCAAGCGTCAGGGCATACAGTTGACCTAACTGGGCATTCAATTAATCTAACCGGGCATTATATCCCATACAAAATTACAATAACAAACATACTCGTCCCTCGTCATTGGCGTCCCTGGACAATTGCGTAGGTGAAGTCACAATGAACTTTCTATTCACTTCTCTAATAAATAAACTTCATATAGTAGTTGGGGAAGTGCGCAATTGTCCGGGACGCAATTGTCCGGGACGAATAAAACTGGACGCAATTGTCCAGGGACGCCAATGACCGGGACGCACTTGACCAGGACGCAATTGTCCTGCCACCCTTTTCTAGACCAGGTTTGTATGCTGATTCCAAATCTGTTTTCAGTTTTCTTCTAGCTTCAAAATATGACGTGTTAATTTCAGCACAATTTATCGTAAAAGTACAACTTTATTCAAAAAAAGAAATGTACACCAACCTAAAAACGTTGCGAGTACGATTTTCTTTTGTAAATCTTGTCCGGATCGTCGCGGTACAACATCCAGCAGTAGTCTGCCAGCATACTTTCGTTCCAGAAACCTTGGTAGCGATTTTCCATTGACTGGATGTCTTGATGGAAGCGTTCCCCCTCCTGTTCGTCACTCACCACGCCAAGGTTTTCGGGAAAGAAATCTTGATGCGAATGTAAAAAATGCATTTTCAAGGACATGCTGCAGCCCATTTCTTGATATGCATCGAGCAGTTTCTGAACTCCATCTTTGTATACGGGAGACTTGTAGTTACTCAAGAAGTTTCCACAAATCCATTTGAAAGCCTGCCATGCTTTTAGTTCTAAGGCACTGAGGCTTTCTTCAAAGCCTTCATCCTGCAGAACCTCCTGATTTGGGGCCCCACAAAGATTCCCTCCTTCAATTTCGCGGCACTGATGTTTGCAAATTTCTCAACAAGGTATCGAAACCCTCTCGAATTCGCCTTACCCATCGTTTTCACAAAATTTTTCATTAAGCCGAGCTTAATGTGGAGAGGTGGCAGGAAAATCTTCTTTGGATCAACTAAAGGAACACACTGGACACTGCCCGTTCCTGGCTCGTATGTGCTTCTTTGATGCCAGTCACGTCTGATGTAATGATCCGCGGTAGCACGGCTGTCGCATAGGCATAAGAAACAACCGTATTTTGTTAACCCTCCTTGCATGCCCATTAACATATCACTGACTTTGAGATCACCACAGATATTCCATTGATGTGTGTTGTATTGGATTGCTTCGAGTAGTATATTCATGTTATCGTACGTCCCCTTTAGATGAACGGAGTGGGCGATCGAGATGGACGGCTTTAAGTTCCTGTTATGCAGAAGAACCGCTTTCAAGCTTCGCTGTGCCACTCAGATGGTGTGTGTACCTGTGACAAGTTCTCGAAAAGTCCATTGATATTATGGCAATAGCAGAGCGGACCGTCTACTGTAAAGAATGTCGCCAAATCATGGTTTCGTTTTCGATAGTGACACACTCGGACGTTCTTCTCAAGTAAGTATTTCTGCTTGAGTCTCGAGGAGAGAAGTTCTGATTTCTCTTTGGAGAGGGCTAGGTCTCTAATGAGGTCATTCAACTCATTTTGGGTAAGCTTCTCCGGCTCCGATTGCTCTTCGTCAGGTGTGTAGTCAAGATCGGCCGAAGGTCCCGCATCTCCGCCAATCGCACCTTTGTCGGATTCCCTTTCGTCTTCTAAAGAATCGGGTCCATGCGTTGGAGGTACTGGAATCGGCATCGTGTCATCGTGAGGGATCGGTCTGATCGCGGAGTCTACGTTCGATTAAACGATGCTATGCTTGTTCTTCACGGAGAATCCAGTTATGTTAACATTGCAAAAGTAACAATCGCCATGATGGTCTCTTGGTTCCCTCAAATCATGGGTATAGCGAACAGCATCGACTTTTTCCTTTGGTTCAACCAGTCACGTAATCCATTCGAACAAGTGGTACAGATAACATGTGGCACCTAGTGGATAGCCGAAGTATAACCGGTAAGTTTTTCAAAGATCCATCGTGATTGTACGCTGTTGTGATTTAGTTGCGAACGGGCCGCACACGTAACAGAAGTGGTCGGGGTGATTTTTATACTTTCGAGGCATGATGATCGATGAGTGGGTTGATGTAAATCACCTAAAAAAATAAAATGTGTAAGTGGGCGACACAAACCAAAACAAAGTACAACACACAACTAGACATGTGACTGTTACGTCAAAGAATAAAAGGGTGTTAGCCCTGTTCAAAAATCAACTTTTTCTTATTTTCATAGGTTTCTGTACTTTTTCCCATGCTTTTTGACCTGAAAAGGCCGAAAATCACAACCATTTTGACCTAGGTTGTTGGGAAGCATTGCCGCATGGAGCTTTAAGTTTTCTGCCTTGAAATCGGCCAAAAGCACCAGTTCCGGGGTCCCTTGAATCATGTTTTGCACTATAACTTTTAATCTAAACAAGATAGAGCAACAAAATAGGCACCAAATTAAAGTGTTTTTTAATCCTCTTTCTAAATTATACAATTATGATAGTCTTGGAAAAAGAAATGGCACATTGGTACATACAAAGATTTCAGAAATATCACAAAATTCGTTTTCTCACACTCAAGGCAGACAAGGCGCCTTATTCATGACACAAATTTGAGATTAACATTTTGTCACAAGTCTAATCGATCAAGAAGTGAAAGCATTACATGATGATTAATTTCATAATGACATTTACACAGTCAGTTGTTGAGAGTTTGTTTCTTGAAGCTGTCAAAGCGGCGTCTGTTGAACTCCACAGCTTGAA
Organism: Bathynomus jamesi; assembly: GCA_023014485.1. Classification (NCBI taxonomy): domain Eukaryota; kingdom Metazoa; phylum Arthropoda; class Malacostraca; order Isopoda; family Cirolanidae; genus Bathynomus; species Bathynomus jamesi. The sequence goes on from JAJOZX010002556.1 coordinate 470,253, forward strand.
GGAGATAGTCCCTTTGCTTGGCATCTGTTGTTATGACATTTGCAAAGTCGCTCATCATCTTGACACCACGTTCAGCAATGTCATTCACCGCTTTCAGATTCTTAACATAGTCCAACGCCTTTCTGTAGTCCTCATTCTGTGGCCAAGACGTGACAGGTTCCAGAAGCCACTCGGATCCAATGTTCAGTGTGTCCAGCAGGAAATGTGATTCTGGGCCAATGAGATCAACCAGGGTGGTCTTAGCTGTGACTCTCTGGAATAGAGGCTTTCCTGTTCTGAAGCTGTCTGGCTTCTCAGTGGCATGTAACTGGGCAGCAATGTCGTGCTTCAATGTGTCACTCAATCTACTGCTGAACAGGGCAAATGGCACGACTTCCTGCGTCAGGTACCATTTGTGGTTTTCCATCTTATTAAGTACTGCATCAGCAAGCTCTGGGTCAGTTTTCTTGTACTTCAACATGTCCTGGATTAGACTTAGATCATTCACGGGAGCATCTGCAGCAGACATTGACATCATCCATAGAGGAGTGTAGAACAGCGCAAGAAAGGTGTTGAGTCTTTCCAGCTTTGATACAGTGTCTTCGTCGTACTCAAGTTGATCTGCAAACATCAGCATTTTCATGGAGTACAGGTTTCTGGCCATCCATCTGGCCTGATGAATGGCGCCTGGTCGACTCCAGTGAATACCTCGAGGAGGCGTTCCTCCAAGAACAATGACTGTCAGTTCAGCCATTTCCCTGTAGTCGGCTCTTGGAAGCCTTTCTGCTGTTAGAATGTCTTGGAGTATTTCTTCACTGTTCTTCTTCTTTTCCTTCAGCCATTTGCTGTTGATAGCCAGCATCTTTGGGTTTTCCTTGGACAAGTCCGTCCAAACATCCTTCAGATGCTCAAACCAGGGATTATCTGGCCCCTTCACCTTCCCAAACAGCTTCTCCCAAACTGCTCCTACTAGGATTTCCAGGATGTGATGTCGACAGGCCAGATAAAACACCTTTTTGTTCAGCATTTTCTCTAGCAGTTTGGCAGCTCCTCTGTGAACTCCACTGTTACTGGATGTAGTGTCAAAAACAAGGGCAGTAACATTATCCGTAAGTTCCCATGTCTCCAGTAAATCCATTGAAGCCTCAGCCTGAGCTGTGCCAGAAGAATTGTCGATGACAGGTACTCCCAATAACTTTCCTTCAGTGTATGAAGGTGGACCAGACACTAGCACAGCTAAAGTCTCTGAGGTACTTCCAGGTTCACTGCCCAAGACATCTTTGAGCAACTTTCCATCCCAGTGTAAGGCAGCGTAATGTGGGGTTTTTTCACAAAACTTGGACATGTGATTGTGGCTGATATTATACCTGGACAGCATTCTGTTGCGACGTGTTGTTGAGGTTGAGATGACGAAGTTATCCAGATCAGCCCCTCCAGCTTTCAAGGTGGCAGAAACCATGGCAGTAACTTGATTGTCTGATAAACCAAGACGATCAGCTGTATTGCAGATGACATCACATTCCATGACCTTCCTTGGAAACGTCAAAGTCACACTAGTCACAGTGTCTTGATGGTGAGAACATCCAGGACGAGGCTGATGGTAATCCATGTCCTCTGTGTTAGCGTCGTTGTCAGTTGAGTCACCCCAGGTAATGTCATCCACATGAACAACTGCCTCTTGTTCTGCTGCAGCTGTAAAATAGTACATGTTAAGACAGTAATTGTTAAGTACATGCTAAATATCGCAATGGAGTAAAACTTAAAACTTTTTGTGACGTTCAAAGTAATTAGTTTTACCTTGTTCTTGTCTATGCTGCAGTCTTTCATTCCTCGATGCTTGCTGCAGGGATCTTGTCTCAAAAATCTTGTCATGACCAGACATATGACCTTTCCTCTCAGTCTTTTGGTCTTCGTAGAACCTGATATCCTCATCTTTCTTCTCTCTGGATAACAGTCTGTTGTTCTGTATTTCCTGGATTGCATCTGGAGCTCCTATATCGAACAGGCTGTCTAATTCCAGCACAAATGCTCCTCTTTTCCTCCAGGGTTACTTGCTCTTCCTTTGCTTTTCACCAGAGCACGATGTTTCTCATGTAGTTTCATGAAGAGCTTCATTGCGTTGTACTTGGTCATTGTCTTGATCCTAGCCATCTGCCAGAATGGGATGATAGATTCAACTGTTTCATATGCAAGGTCTTGAACCATGGGCCTCCCTGCATTTTCCGGTAAATTCTGAAGATTAAGGAAATACTGAACGCCTGTCTGTTGGTGGGAAGCTGGGAACCACTGATAAAAGCTGAAGGGTATCCAACCAGGAAAGTTTCAGTGAGAGATCTGGTAGATGGCCCAGTTGACACCTGCCTGTGGACAGTACGTGGAGGTTCTGAGATATCAACTGTGCGCCCACGGAGCTCCCTCAGCTCCTTGCTTAATGCCATTGTGAAGTTGTAACTTGTAGATGGTTTTCTAGATTCTGATTGAGTTTCTGTTGTTTCCTGAAAAATGATAGATAATTATTATTATTATTATTATTATTATTAATTATTATTTATCAATTTTATGCTCTTTCATTTGATACCTAATTTGTTGCTCTATCTTGTTTAGATCAAAAGTTAAAGTGCAAAACATAATTCAAGGGACCCCGGAATTGGCGCTTTGGCCGATTTCAAGGCAGAAAATGTAAAGCTCCATGCGGCAATGCTTCCCAACATCCTAGGTCAAAATAGTTGTGATTTTCGGCTTTTTTCAGGTCAAAAAGCATGGGAAAATGTACAGAAACCTATGAAAATAAGAAAAGTTGATTTTTGAACAGGCCTAAAGGGTGTACATGTGCAACGTTTGCAAATTTGTGGCCAGCAACTGCTCTCACCTAAAATACCACAAGACAATCTGCGGAAAACCTAAGTTGAAACGACAAAATGCTATGCATGAGGTTACAGAAACGGTAAAGCAAAAACCTATATCTAAGCTGCAACGACAAAATATTCCGCTACATGTATAAAGGACGCATATTATATATTGTATATATAGTTATATGCATATTATATACAGTATTATACACGGTGAACCAAAAGTAGGTGGACAGTAGGTTGAATACGGTTTGTGTTATATTATATTATAACTATGGTGTTCATTATAACTATGGTGTTTGTGTTTTATTATATTAAATATTATAACTAAATTTATTTAAATTTTATTTTGTATTATAGTATACAAAAAAATTAAATATGTATTCTCAAAATAAACGTTATCATTTACTGTCCACCTACATTTGGTTCACCCTATATATTATATTATATATAGTTATATGCATATATATATAGTATTATATATTATTTATATGTAGTTATATGCATATTATATATTATATATAGTATTATTATGATGAAAAGAACCACGAAGGAAAGGAAACAGAATGGTGCTCAAGCGCTTTCGTCTAATGACATCCTCAGGAACACTGAAGTAAATAAAGAGTTCGAGACTATATATAGGTCACAAAATATATATATTATATATATATATATATATATATATATATATATATAATTAAACAAAAATTGTGTGGAGGAGCACACAAATTTGTAAGGAAAACTACCAATTTTAGCACTTTGCCCTTCTTGTCTAAATCCGTTCTGAACGAATTCAAAACAACAGGATCAAGTGGAAAAATTATTTGTAAGTTGAACAATAGCAGACACAAGAATATTTCTATTAACAATGTCGCCAGAGTGAAACAAACGTGAAGCATTATTCCAATCAATACAGTGGGATAACTCTGACAAATGGACGAAAAGGACACTGGACGACTATCTCGTTCTAACGGAATATTGATGCTGTTTTACACGCGTGTGCAAATCCTTTCCCGTCTGACCAATGTAAAAGGAATCACCTTGTCTACAACCAATTTTATAGATAATGCCTAAATTATTGGTAGGGCTATTTTTAACTATGATATTTTTCACAATATTGTTATATGAAAATACTACATTAATATTCAAAAGTTTAAGTACATTAGCAATGCCTAAAAAGCCCGGGAAAAATGGAAGTACTAAAATATTCTTTGACAAAGTGCGAGTGTTATTATTCACGCGATAGAAGGTTCGTTTTGTCTTGTTAAGACTAGATTCCATAAACGCAGGTGGGTAGCACAGACCACTTCCAATACCGTTGATTTTTTCCAATTCGGCATCCATGTATTCCGGACTGGTGATCCTAAGAGCGCTGAGAAACATTGAAGAAAATATGGCCTTCTTAATGGGGGTGTCATGTCCGGAGTAAAAGTGTACGTAGGACAAATTGTTTGTTTTTTCTGATAGCTACTAAACTTAAAACCTGGGCTTTCCCTATGTACAAGCATTTCCAAAAACGGGATTGAGTTGTCTTGTTCCACTTCTAAAGTAAACTTAAGGGGACTTGATCATTTAACTGAAGGAGGAAGTCATCCAGGTCACGCTTCATGGGCCAGATACACAAAATATCATCGACGTACCGCAACCACGGGATGCCAACCCCCAGGATTCTCGGAATGTAAATAATTTCGAAAAACTCCATATAAATATTGGAGAGGAGGGGCGACAAGGGATTACCCATGGCCATCCTAAAAACCTGTTGATAATATTCGCTATTGAAAGTGAATTTACACTCTTTGATGCAAAGTTTAATGAGTTCCAAAACGATGTGTGCAGGTAGTGGCAGGTCATACTTATGTAATTCTTGGGAGAGAAAGTCAAGCATATCGTCAATCGGCACTTTTGTAAACAATGAACAAACGTCAAAACTGATCAATCTATTGTTGGTTTCAGTGCGTACATTATTCAATTTTTTCAGTAAGATCCATGGAATTTTTTACATGTGAATCAGAGATAGTTCCGAGAATGGGGGACAAGACTTTGACAAGCCATTTGGAGAGTTTATAAGTAATATAACCCACAGAGCTAATAATAGGGCGCAAAGGGTTGCAGGTTTGTGGGTTTTAATAAGACTGTAAAGGTAGGGAAAAAAAGGTGAAGTGGACATGAAAAGCGGAATTAAGTCCTTATGATCTTTAAGAATGCGTTTCAAGCCACTATTGAATGATCTGATGGCGTCATCCTGCCGGTTCTTCCTAAGTTTTCTGTATGTGGCGGGGTCCTGGAATTTTTATTTCTATATTTATTATATATATATATATATTTTTTTTTTGTGACCTATATATAGTCTCGAACTCTTTATTTACTTCAGTGTTCCTGAGGATGTCATTAGACGAAAGCGCTTGAGCAACATTCTGTTTCCTTTCCTTCATGGTTCTTTTCATCATAAATATTTTTCACGTGTTACTTTCGTGAAATAATTTTCATAGTATTATATTATAGATATATTATATTTATTATATATATTATGATCGGTCTCATCTCGAAAACTAGACGTCCTAGAGGAAAATCGAAAACAGATTTGGAATCAGCGTCCCAACCGCTATCTAGCCCACCCATAATTATATCTGAGAAAAATACTTGTTGGCCATTGTTATCGCTGAGGCTATTGAGGCTGAAGCCTCAGGCTCCCATGCTTGAGGGGCCCCCAAATCAACTGTTTCGATAATATAATTCGAAATTTCGCAAACTTCTTTGATTAAACATGACAGAGTACACAAACTGACAAATTCCCTGTTTTATTTTATGTTTTATAAGCCCTAAAGTAAAGTTTGTTTAATACCGTTTGGTTTTGGCAAACGGCAAAATACACTGTGTTAAGGTTCTTTTAAGTTTGTTTCTCAATTAGCCTGAGCACCGTACATATAATTCGTGTAAATGTACTATGTAAAGGGTGTCAGGAAATGATTGCTCCCCCCTGTACAGAAGAAACTGAAAGGAATAGAAAAAAACAGACAAAACCACGCGAAAGAGCGTTTAATTTTGAATAAGAAACACTTGTTTTAATATCGGGTGTTGCCCCCATTTGCAGCTCTGACGGCCATTAATCGACGGGGGTATGATCCCAGAAGTGTCTCAAAGAGATCGGTATCATGACTCATTTCTTCAAGGACTTCGTTGATCTTTGCAGTCATAATTTCTGTTGAATACCGATTCTGAATGGGTTGTTCCAGCATTAAGGACTCCACCCGATCCTTCATGATGGATCCGACATGTTCACAGACATTAAGATCGGGAGAATTGCCAGGCCATTCATTATTTCCGAAAAAATCAATGTTATTGTCCTTAAGCAGTTGTTGAGTCGCAAGTGCTTTCATACAGGGGGCTTTGTCGTGAAGAAAGGTTGCCTGTTCAACATCCAAAACACACTCGGGGTCTTTCAAAACGGAATTACATGTTGGGCTAAATTACATTTCGAAAATAAGGCCCATCCCAACTGGTTTCCTCTTGGTTTGGTAACCCAGATGAGCTTCCGAATAGAGAACATAATGAAACACCCACACATGCTCTGGATTTTTTACTATTTCCCGATACTTCTGGTCGTCTGGGACTTCATCAGGAGTTGTTCCCAAACCTGATCATTCTGAAAATTTGGTTTTCTGGAGACATAAACGAAGAATTCATCGCTGACAACCAAGTGAAGGAAATCGTCTTCCGTCCATTCCTCAAGATAATCACAAAACCATAGCCGATCTTCAATATTAAGATTACTCTTCCGTGGCTTAGCTATTTCATGCCAAGCACTCAAGCCTTGGCGAACTCGAAATTGATGCACAAGTTGCCGATTGACTATCTTACCACGACGGATAAGTATCTCTTTCGCTACCTCAGAGCAGCTCTTCTTTCGGCGCCGTGATGCAGCAAGCACAATGTCTTTCGATTCTTGAGATAATTTCTCCGGTCTTCCTCCTCGAAATTCTGTTTCACAATCTTCAGGATTCTTATTCCAATTCCTTTTGACAAAGTCTTCTGATCTTTTTAATCTCTCAGCCACCCAGTGTCGGGTTATGAAAGTTGCACCAGCTTCCTTTGCTTCACGAAATGTGACAGCTCGAATGCGGTCAAGGACTCGCTTTTTCTCTGAATCGTTCAAAATAGATGATGCTATGGTTTCTGTGGGGAAAAAAATGGTAAGAATTAAAATCACAGGAATAGAATATAATGGTTTTTATTCAGATTTTAACGCTCTTTCAAGTGGTCTCGCCGGTTTTTATCTATCTCTTCTAGTTTTTGCTCTACAGGGGGGGGGGCAATCATTTCCTGACACCCCGGGCGCCACTTAATTAAGCAAAATTTCGAAAAATAATCGTGCGTGTAAGCTTCAAATTCATATCTCATCTAAACCGAAGTAAAAATACACCTCGACGTAAAATTTCACAGAAATGTCGAGTACTGTACATGTACATGTATTGTTAATAAAAAGCTATAGAAAAGGGCCCCCATATTCTTCATTGCCCGGGGCCCTGAGGTGTGTTAATCCGCCTCTGAGTGTGAGTGAGTTAAGTCCGCTGACCGTACTGATCGTAACTGAGTATGCTGAATAGTTTGATCAATTTTGAATTTCCAAATTCGTACTGCTGCTACTGTAAATGTAGTAGGAGATGCTGAGCGGGTCTGGATAAGGAGCACTGGGAGATCTCAAATGATATCCCGTTGGTAGAGACGGGAAGCTTGATGGGAATTCTCGGGCGTCAAAACCTCCGAATAGCTAATTAAGTATAAAGAATGGCTACTCTTTAAGTACATAGTGTTTATTCACTGAGAGAGAAGCAATAATTTCCTTTAAGATGTAAGTGTAGTAGGAGGCGTTGGTCTGGTCTGGTTACAGCTCAGTGGGTGTTGTCATTGTGAGAACGATTGGGATTCAAAACCTCTGCATGAGCTTACAAAGGGAGAGCTACATATAATGGGAGTTGATTGGGGTGGAGTTGGAGATGATAATGTTCCCTTTTGATCGTAAATGTAGTGGGAGGCGCTGGTCAGGTCTGGCATCAGAGCACTGAGAGTTCTCAAATGATAGACTTTTTGGAGCAAGTGTAGTTTACGTCCCCCTGACGCAAAAGGGGACAAACTACACTAGGTCAAAGTTGGGGAACGTAAACTATACTAGGATTTTTTAAATGAATCCATCAAATTAAACGGTAAAACTAACGAAAATATTACGACTTAACCTAACCAATCTTCAATTTATATATATGTAAATTGACGATTGGTTAGGTTCAGTCGTAATATTTTCGTTAGTTTTAACGTTTTATTTGATTAGGTATACGCGGACAAAGTTGGGAAACGCAAACTACCCTAGGATAATGTAAGGGAACGTAAACTACACTAGGATAATGTAGGGGAACGTAAACTACACTAGGCACCACAGGGGGACGTAAACTATACTTGCTCCAACTTTTTAACTTTTTTAAAATTTTTATTTACGTGTTTCTGACCGATGGGAATTCTCAGAAGTCAAAACCCCTGAATAGCTATATTAAATTATTTTTGGGAAATCACTCCTCTCCCCCTTCTTTCTTTTGATCCAGCTTTTCTTTTTTTTTTTAATTATTAAAGAAGTGTTGCGTGAGGGAGGGCTAGTTAAAATAGACTAAAAGTAGTAATGTTCCCTTTGTCAATAAATGTAGTAGGAGCTTGTTGGGTCTGGTTTCAGAGCAGTAGGAGTGTTCAGATGATACCCTATTGGTAGAGAAGGGAAGTTTGATAAAATCTCTCGAGAGCCTAAACCTCCGAACACATGTTTTCAATTTTAAGGATGCTATTTGGGTTTACAGTGTTGGACTGTTAGTATGTTTTAGGTAAATTGCGAAATATCTAACTAAGTTAGTTGACGAAAGTTTTATAGTTTTATATAGAAGTAGCGATGTTCCCTTTTGCAATAATGTAGAGGCGCTGGTCGGGTCTGGTTTCAGAGCACTGGGAGTTCTCAGATGATGAGAAGGTTGATGAGATCTCTTGGAAGTCAAAACCTCCGAACAGTCATACTTATTTATGGTCAGGGACGCTACTTCGTGAGAGTGGAACTTTAGTTTTTAATAGTGTACATCAAAATTTCGCAAGAAAAAAAATTATACATATTATGCATTATTATTCCCCATTATATATTAGAAATTCTTAAACTGTAGATCTGGCCAGCTGGAGGTGCTCTCTGGAACAGTGCTCTTTTATCTCGGTACCATAATTCCGATGCAAAGGACGCAATATAAATTACAACGTGATAAATCTTCTGTACGATGGCTTTGGCAGCCGACGGACAAATGATGTAATAACGAAATGGTGATTTTTTGTACATAATAAATAAAATATGCATCCTTAAAATATGCATGGTTTAGATTAGTTTAAGTAGTCTAGTATTCATACTATCCTTTATTTTCCGCTGTTTTCTAATGTGTGACTGAGTACACGAGATAAGTGTACGCATGGTATGAATGAACTATGAAGGTATTGTGTTCATTATACGTTTTCCTACTTTCCTATAAATCTTCTTTCACCATTTTCTGTCAGCAGTAGCTGGCAGAGGAGGGAGAGAGCCTTGTCTCTTTTGTACCTTGTACTATTACTATTATTTCTGCGTGAAAGTTTTACACGTCTATAAGTGTAAGTATAGTATAAGTTTTCAGTATTCTTTCATTTCTATTTACTGTATAACTTTTCTACTTCCTTCTTTGGCTAGCCTAGAATGGATCTCTGGGTCTTTGTTAGCCTCTGTGTGTGTGTGTGTGTGTGTGTGTGTGTGTGTGCAACTTTGTAAGGTTAGCAACACCGTTCCAATTCAATAATGTCTGTTTGCTCGCTGAATGGTGGGTGTTTTTTTCCCACCCATTTATTTCTCTTTCATTATCTATGTTTATTTACTG
>JAJOZX010002556.1:482500-497500 GCA_023014485.1 Bathynomus jamesi
TTCAGATTTTATTCTTAATTTTGTTTAAGTTTGTTTTATAATGAAGAAAAATTTCATACGCTCTAATTATTTTACGCATTTAAAGACTCTGCTCTTAATTACAAGCATATATATATATATATATATATATATATATATATATATATATATATATATATACATGATGCACACCCACAAGGAAGAAGAAAAGCGATTCCAAGGCCTTTCGTAAATTCAACTATGCACCACTTTAGGGAATGAAGAGGTGTACTGTACGAAAGGCCTTGGAATTGCTTTTTCTTTTCCTTGTGGGTGTGCATCAGTTATTTATTTCACGGGTTTAGTTGTGAAAGTCATCCCATATATATATATATATATATATATATATATATATATATATATATATATAATATATATATATATATATCACTCAAACCGGCAGGGAAAAAAATTATAAAAAGGCTAATTAATTTCGGCCTGTCACAACCAAGCCCTTTTCAAAGCCATAAACTAGTTAAAATGTCTAAAAAAGTTATAAAACTTCCGTCCCGCGGAAGAGCTGAAGTTAAAATGACTGTATTAAGGCATAATCACGGACAGAGAGATGGTGGCTGTCGTACATCTGGCAGTTGGAAAAGGCAAAATATTGTCCAGATTTCAAACATTCAAGATGAGAAATCTTTAAGTAAAAATCAATCCTGTACATCTGGCAGCCGGTCACGACCCGAAATTGCCCTAAAATATTTCAAAATGTTAAAAATAAAGCTATCCATACTGTAGGACAGCTTAATATTTGAAACGGTGTTTTCTCCTAAAATATAAAATGCCTCGTATATTTGTCTCTGTTCCTGGTCCCTGACCTTCATGATAGGTTTAGAATCCTGGAAGTTAAAAATATGATTATGATGTTCCCTATGCTGAACAATATTTTGCCTTTGCCAACTGCCAGATGTACGACAGCCACCATCTCTCTGTCCGTGATTATGTCTTAACACAGTCATTTTAACTTCAGCTGTTCCTCGGGACGGAAGTTTTATAACTTTTTTAGACATTTTAACTAGTTTATGGCTTTGAAAAGGGCTTGGTTGTGACCGGCCGAAATTAATTAGCCTTTCTAAACACTGTTTTATAATATTTTTCCCTGTGGGTTTGAGTGATATTATATTGTTGCGGTAAATGCCATCAAAGTTTTATATATATGTCTAAAAAAGTTATAAAACTTCCGTCCCGCGGAAGAGCTGAAGTTAAAATGACTGTGTTAAGGCATAATCACGGTCAGAGAGATGCTGACTGTCGTACATCTGGCAGTTGGCAAAGGCAAAATATTGTCCAGATTTCAAACATTCAAGATGAGAAATCTTTAAGTAAAAACCAATCCTGTACATCTGGCAGCCGGTCACGACCCGAAATTCCCTAAAATATTTCAAAATGTCAAAAATAAAGCTATCCATACTGTAGGACAGTTTAATATTTGAAACGGTGTTTTCTCCTAAAATATAAAATGCCTCGTATATTTGTCTCTGTTCCTGGTCCCTGACCTTCATGATAGGTTTAGAATCCTGGAAGTTAAAAATATGATTATGATGTTCCCTATGCTGAACAATATTTTGCCTTTGCCAACTGCCAGATGTACGACAGCCACCATCTCTCTGTCCGTGATTATGTCTTAACACAGTCATTTTAACTTCAGCTGTTCCTCGGGACGGAAGTTTTATAACTTTTTTAGACATTTTAACTAGTTTATGGCTTTGAAAAGGGCTTGGTTGTGACCGGCCGAAATTAATTAGCCTTTCTAAACACTGTTTTATAATATTTTTCCCTGTGGGTTTGAGTGATATTATATTGTTGCGGTAAATGCCATCAAAGTTTATATATATATATATAAACTTTGATGGCATTTACCGCAACAATATAATATCACTCAAACCCACAGGGAAAAATATTATAAAAACAGTGTTTAAAAAGGCTAATTAATTTCGGCCGGTCACAACCAAGCCCTTTTCAAAGCCATAAACTAGTTAAAATGTCTAAAAAATTATAAAACTTCCGTCCCGAGGAACAGCTGAGGTTAAAATGACTGTGTTAAGACATAATCACGGACAGAGAGATGGTGGCTGTCGTACATCTGGCAGTTGGCAAAGGCAAAATATTGTTCAGCATAGGGAACATCATAATCATATTTTTAACTTCCAGGATTCTAAACCTATCATGAAGGTCAGGGACCAGGAACAGAGACAAATATACGAGGCATTTTATATTTTAGGAGAAAACACCGTTTCAAATATTAAACTGTCCTACAGTATGGATAGCTTTATTTTTGACATTTTGAAATATTTTAGGGAATTTCGGGTCGTGACCGGCTGCCAGATGTACAGGATTGGTTTTTACTTAAAGATTTCTCATCTTGAATGTTTGAAATCTGGACAATATTTTGCCTTTGCCAACTGCCAGATGTACGACAGTCAGCATCTCTCTGACCGTGATTATGCCTTAACACAGTCATTTTAACTTCAGCTCTCTCGCGAGACGGAAGTTTTATAACTTTTTAGACATTTTAACTAGTTTATGGCTTTGAAAAGGGCTTGGTTGTGACCGGCCGAAATTAATTAGCCTTTTTAAACACTGTTTTATAGTTTTTCCTGCCGGTTTGAGTGATATATATATATATATATATATATATATATATATATATATATATATATATATATATATAATATATAATATTAGGGTGTTTCATAAATTAAAAGTTGGAAAAATTTTAATCCACATGGATCCCCTTGTTCCATTTGCTGAGGAGACTGATAAACCGAAGTATTAATTCATAGTTTAAAGTTTACGGGTCCCCAGTTTGATGCTCTGGTAGATCATAAACGGAAAAAATTAAACAAAAATCTGTCAATGAATTTTTATTCAACAAACGAGTACCATTTCACTACACATTTTCACAAAGATACAAAAAACATAACCACTTCTTGCGAATCATTTGTCCTTGGAGGAGGATGGAAAAACTTCCACGGTTGGGTCAACGACATCTGAGTCAGTCTCTGACGAAGTTGAAATCACTAAAGCCCCCGTATCTTCTGCAGCTCCTTGTTCCTTCCTGGCCTTCTCCTGTTGTTCCTTAATCTTGTCCAGCCTCTTCCTTTTCCTAATTTCCTTATAGTGAAGCTTCATGTCAACAGGGCCCATGCTGCAGGAATTTGGATCTTCACGCTGCATGTCGAGAAAGTGGATGTCCTCCTGATTCTTCATCATTTCCTTAGCCTGTGAATGAGCAATGTCCATGATCTCCTTCGCTATTGCCTCCTTGAACATCGCCTCCTTCACTCGGAAGGACTCTGCTTTATGTGACTTGTGCTTCACAAGCCGGTCGTATTCTTGAGAAGGGATTCCATCTTCCTCAAGGCCGAATCTCGACGCATCATGGGGATTCTCGCTCTCTCCCAAAATATGAGACAGGCATCCAGGCACAGGTTCAGGCATTTAGTACGTCCAAATTTTTGCTCCTTTTGGTGGTAAAAGTACTTTTTGAGTACTTGCAACTGAGTTGGAAGGCCACTTGATGTGATGTTCGCATCCGTCTGGCCAATAAGAAACACTTCTGTTTTCGCTCTGGTAGACACCTGGAAAAGAAAACAAACTAAATAATTCCACAGAAATAATTTCACATCGTAATTAATTTCATTAATTAAATAAAGAAAAGCAGTAACTGGGACTCGAACCAGTGTCATAGCCGTTTGGCGGCATCGCTCAAGTCGGCGTACACAGCACGCTATCCACTCACCATCTAGGGAGTGGATAGCGTGCTGTGTACGCCGACTTGAGCGATGCCGCCAAACGGCTATGACACTGGTTCGAGTCCCAGTTACTGCTTTTCTTATTTATAAAACTGATACGTGTACACTACGTTCTCTTTGACAATTCATTAATTAAATAAATTTCAATACCGCAGTAAAATTACATTAATTAGTATCATAAATAATTACCAGCTTAGTTGTCCAATATGCAACAGACTAACTAATTTCATGTAATATTAATAATAAATATCACTACCACAGTAAAATGACAGAAATTAAATAATAATAAATTTCAATACCACAGTAAAATGAGATAATTAGTAGCATATATAATTACCTCCATAGTTGTCCAATAGGCTATACAACACGAACCGCTCAAGTGACGAAGAAAACCGTCTTCACTGCAGGCAGGCGAGAAATGAACTGACAAAAAGTCGTCAAAGTTGGGACCTCTAAATGCAGCGCGATCTGGTTCAAACTTGCACAAACGTGTTTTCTTGTTCTTTAGAATACGGAGAAACGTGTGGATTAAAACTCCAAGCTCATTTTTATTTTACCCTATAGGTATGAAACACCCTAATATATATATATATATATATTATATATATATATATATAATATATATATATATATATATATATATATGGGGTGACTTTCACAATTAAACCCGTGAAATAAATAACTGATGCACACCCACAAGGAAAAGAAAAAGCAATTCCAAGGCTTTTCGTACAGTACACCTCTTCATTCCCTAAAGAGGTGCACAGTTGAATTTACGAAAGGCCTTGGAATCGCTTTTCTTCTTCCTTGTGGGTGTGCATCATGTATATATATATATATATATATATATATATATATGCTTATAATTAAGAGCAGAGTCTTTAAATGCGTAAAATAATTAGAGCGTATGAAATTTTTCTTCATTATAAAACAAACTTAAACAAAATTAAGAATAAAATCTGAACTTTTTTTCAGAAAGGCTCTGAGTTGAGAGTCTTCCAACATCTTTGATTTAAAGAACGAAGGATCTACAGAGTGGATTAAGAAAGTCCAAATTTAAGAAAAAAAATATATATGTATATATATATATATATTGTAACGTAACAGATAAAAGTGTATATGTCAGTGGTTCCGCGCGTCGGTATCTCTCTTCGTGTAGAGGTCGGGCTGTACCGAAGTACAAGGTGATAAACTTAAAAGTGTGCACTGCAAAGTTATAACAAACCTTGCAATGCACACATTTATGCCAATGAGCTTCTAATGCCCATTTCTGTAATTCTGCGAGAAATAAATTTTATTTTATTTGTGCACCAACAAATTTACTTCATCGGTTTTATTTTTGTCGTACCTTGTCCTGTACCCTGGAGCAATTTAATTACCCGATGAAGTTACATAAAAATGTAACAATATAGGCAGAAGACAGGGAGTGCTGGAACTCCAGTTTCTCCTGTCACTGTCCTCCTTAGCTCATCTTTTTTCCGTGTCTCATCTACCCTGTGAGCAGTCCAGCATGCTCTCAAACACACACTTCTCTCACTATTCCTCACTACACATACGTGCCTCTTACATGCAGGTCGCCCTAGCTTCATGCGGGGATTGCGTTCCAAACAAAGTTTGCATAAAGCGATTTCGCATAAAGAGAGCCATTTATTACGTGTATTTAATAGGGATGCGTTCCAGGACTTCTAATGACCGCCTGATAAAACTTTTCTAATACTCTTTCATAACAAATCCAATGAAAAATCACCTAATAAAATAAAACATTCATCTGACATTATATAAAAAAAAATAAAAGAAATAATAACAAGTATTTACTTGAATACTCATTGCACTTAGGTCAACAGTAATGGCAAATCCACACTCTATAACAATGGTTCCCAAACATTTTGAGTCATTACCCCATTTTCACATGGATACCTTAATAATGACCCCCACTCTAGGGGCCGTTCAAAAATTATATAACGCTAGTTTTGCTAAAACTTGACACCTCCACCCCCTTATAACGCTCCGTAACGCTAGACCAGACACCCTCTATTAGAGATTGCATAACATCTTAGTGGGTGTCTGGTCTAGGTTACGGAACGTTACAAAGGGGTGGGGGTGTTAAGTTTTAGCAAAAATAGCGTTACTTAATTTTTGAACGGCCCCCTACCTGTACCCAACGTAAAGTTAGTCCCAGTGTTGCATGTTGTTTATTTATGCACTTTCTGTACTTTAGAAGTACTTGCAGAGTACCAAATTACCCAACTGAAAAAGCCAAATTACCCTAATGGGGTAATTTACCCATAGTTTCGAAAATGTTGCACTACAAGATGAGAGCGAGTACGGTAGGTCGCACACAACAATGGACGATGTGATACTAAGTGAGGGAGATTGAGGAAGCGTGCGGGCTGCCTCACGTGGCTACTGACTCACCGCTCCACCCGCACGAACTACATAGCGGAGTCCGCGCGCGCTTACAATAGTCGCACGAGCTACGCATATTCAACCCGGCCAGTCGCTAACTGCGAATTTTTCTCGCACAAAGCTAGCGAGTGGTAGAAGTAGGGTCGTCGCATAATAGCGAAATCGCATTAAAAGAAGTCGCATAAAGTGAGGGTGACCTGCACTACACAATCTTTTCAACATTAAAAACCCAACAAAATAGCATCGATCTCAAGAGCCTCGGAGTCCCCTGGGGAGGGGAACATAAATGTCTCCATTTCTGGCTCCTCCGCTGCTGATACCTGCAAAGCAGACCCGGACAGCTGGGCTGGTTCTGCTACTGCCCATTCGAGATGATCTGGGTCTCTGCCTGATTCACTTTTCATAAACTTCTGCAACATTCATGGCCTTTCCTCACATTTTCAATCTGTTGAACACCACCTCTCCTCCTCTAAACCTCACCTTTTCTTCCTCACTGAAACTCAGGTGTTTGAGACTACTGAGAGCAATCCCTTTTCTGTACCTTCCAACTTTCATTATACTCAATTTCATTCCAAAGTGGATGTTGCGTTTAAATGTACGCAACCACCTAACTTACTCTCATATTCCTGAACTTGAATCCTCCGAATTCTACACCCTCTAGCTAAGGCTTGCGTACCAATCTCAAACTAAATATATCTGCGCTGTCTACCTTTCTTCTAATTCTACTGACTATCCAAAACTCTTTCACTACCTTACTTTCAAAGTGGAATACCTTCTATTCCACTATCCTTTTGTTGAAATCTCCATTTTAGGAGAATTCAATGTTCACCACCACCTGTAGCTTTCCTTCCGTTTCACTAACATCCCTGGTGAACCAGCTTACAACTTCTCTATCTTGAATGACCTAGAGCAGATTAGATTGTACAGCACCTTACTCGTATCTTCGATCGCCTTGGAGATAAGCCCACCATTCTGGATTTATTTCTCACCACTCATCCTTCTTCTTACTCTGTCAAACTTTTTTCTTCGTTGGGCTCCTCCGACCACAATCTTATATCTGTTTCCTGTCCCATCATTCGAGTTTGGCCTTTGGATTCTCCCAAGAGGAGACGCTTTTGGCACTTTGACGCCGCTGATTAGGAGACCCTGAAGCAGTACTTCTTTGATTTCCCATGGAATGATTACTACTTCCGTGGCCGGGGCCCGTCCGAGTGTGCTGAGCGCATCACAGAGGGATTCTCTCAAGTATGGAGGTGTACAGTACATTCCATACTCTATTCCTACTACGAATGGAAAAAAAAGAAACCTTGGTTTAACTTTTTCGTTCTAATGCTATCAGTAACAGAGAGGAAGCTTTCAGAAGGTTACCGTCGCCATCCAACTTCTGATTTTCACTTAGTTTATACTGTACTTCCGCCTGGAACCGTGCAAAATCTATTCTTCAACTCGCCAAAAATTCCTTCATCAGAGAAAAATGTGAAAACCTATCCAATTCTAATTCTTCTCGGTCTTTCTGACACCTATCTAAGAACCTCTCCAACAACTTTACTTCTTTCCCTCCTCTTTTTCCATTCCGACTCCTCGGTTGTCGTCTCTTCTCCTGATAAAGCTGAACACTTCGATCAAACTTTCGCCTCTAACTCAACTCTGGACGCTTCCGGTGCTATTCCTCCATCTCCTCCTCCTCTGACTTAATTATGTCTGAAATCAGAATCTCTTCTAAAGATGTTTTTTCTACCCTATCTGGGCTCAGTTCTAGGAAGGCATACTGTTCTGATGATGTCCCTCGTGTTGTTCTCAAGAACTGTGCTTCTGTGCTGAAACCCTGATTGGACAAACTCTTTCGTCTTTATCTTTCATCTGGTACTTTTCCTTTCTGCTGGAAGTTCGCTTTCAGTCAGCCTGTCCCAAAGAAAGGTGACCCTCTCAACCCTCCAACTATCGTCCAACTGCTTTGATTTCATGCCCTTCTAAAGTTTTTGAATCAATCCCTAATAGGATGATTCTTAAACACCTCTCTTCTCACAATCTTCTTTCAGATCGTCAATATGGGTTCCGCAAGTGACGCTCTACTGGAGATCTTTTCGCAAATCTCTCTGACTCATGGTCATCATTCTTTCGGGATTTCGGTGACTCCTTTGTTCTTGCGCTAGACATCAAAAACTTTGGATACAGTCTGGTAGAAATCTCTAATTTGTAAACTGCCCTCCTTCATTTTCTATCCTTTTATCTGTGCCTTCATCTCTGATTTCCTTTCTGGCCGATCTATAGCTGCGTTTGTAGATGGTCACTGTTCTTCTCCTAAAGCTATTAACACTGGTGTTCCTCAGAGTTCTGTCCTGTTACCCCACTCTTTTTCTTTTATTTATCAATACTCTATTAAGTCACACTTCCTGTCCTATTTCCTCCTATGCCAATGATTCCGCTCTTTACTTCTTCACCCGCTTCACAAAGCGTCCCTCTCAACCAGGCGCCGACTGGCTCAAAAATTTCCACCGGCCAGGTGTCACTGAGAGGGCCCCCAAAAAGCTTCAGTAAATTCTGGCCCCCAAAAAGTGTTTATGGATGTTTCAAAAATCTAGTAATTTTGTCATGATTTGTAAATCCCCGCGAGTTTTGAATATAATTTTGAACTCAACCAAAATCAAATCTAATTAATACGCAGTCAGGGAATGACGAGGTGTACTTCTGAATACACGAAAGGCCTTGGAATAATTTTTCCTTTTCCTTGTGGGTTTGCATTTTATATATATATATATATATATATATATATATATATATATATATATATATATATATATATATATATATATATCTGTATATCTGTTCATTACAATATGAAAGTTACTCATGAAAATCATAGAGAATGTTGAAACAGAAAGAGACTTTTTTTCAATCCCAAACTAAACTGTCACTTACTTAAACTATTACAGAGGGGCCCATTATCAACAGTAGGCCAGAGGCCTTTCTTCTTTTAGTTACGCCTCTGATAATAATAATATACAGTATATATATATTTATATAGCGCACAATATCAATGAATAACGTTTTCAAAGGCGTTTAGAAAAAAGGTATATGAGGAAATTACTGGGATGTGGTTTGTAGGTTTGGGTATGCAGGTTCTTGGGATCTAGGCTGAACTGGCTGGGCCCTGCTGGCCTTTATTCAGCTCCTAAGATATTTATGTGTTTAAAGTTAAAAATACAAAAAATTAACAATTACTTAAATAAAAATTCAGTAAATTACTCACGTTATAAAGACCAAGAGCAAACAATCTGGGCGCTAGCACAAATGCAACACCGCTTAAAAAATATTTACTTTATTTACTTAATTTTATTTTTCGCGCCAAAAATAGTGTCCTGGAGTGCTGAGCTGATTGGTTATACTAGAAATCTCAGAAATGCGTTTGGCAACATAGCGATTTTTAACATATTTATTTAATTAATTTTCAACAAATAAAATAAATGTATTATAATAAATTTATTTAAACGGACATAATTTATCAACGAATAAACTAAAGTTAATAATCCTAAACAATTTAAATATCAATTATTTCACTAGTATTAAAAAAAGTGGAAAATTTTTAATGCCGTTTTGTCGCCAACGTACGTTGCCGTGTTGGCACTTTTTTTTTACCCCTATGAACACCCCTGAGGTCTTATATAGTAATACGTCGAACAAATTTAGGGCCCCCAACGGAAAAGGCCCACCGGGGCCAGTCCGCACCTGCTCTCAACAGTCACTACATGTTTCGCGTGAGACGGCTATGATGCACCTAACCTCTAATCTTTTAACTCTTTCTGTACTATCTCGTCACAATTTTCCACACGACAATTCCTTACCTTCAACAACACACAACTCAATGCTTCCTCTTCTCTTCACATTCTCGGCGTTTCCTTTTCTCGTAATCTTTCGTAGAAAGATCGCATATACTCTCTTTCTGAAACAGCTTCGAAGAGGTTGGGTGTGTTGTACCGGCTCCGCAGTCTCTTCATTCCCACTCAGTTGCTGTCTCTGTACAGGGGTCTTGCCGCCCCTGTATGGAGTATGCTTCTCATGTGTTGGGTGGCTCAACTCACACAGCCCTACTGGACCAGGTGGAATGAAAGACTTTTAATCTCATCAATTCTCCGTCTCTTGCTAACTGTCTTCAATCCTTCTCTCTTCGCCACAATGTTGCCTCACTATCTCTTTACTATCGCTACGGACACTCCTCTTCTGCACTCTCTAACTGCATGCCTCATCCTTTAACGAGAGCACACAGTACCAAACTTTCAACACATTCTCACTCATTTCCTGTCCAACTTTCTAACGCAAGGGTTAATTGGTATTTTCAAACTTTCATCTAATCAACCTGTGACTCTGGAACAATCTTCCTCACTCCATCTTTCCCCTGTCTGTGATCTCCAATATTTTAAACACAGAGTGTCCAAGCATCTCGAAAACCTTGGATCTTGATTTTGTCTTTTTCTTAATCTATGAGGATGGGGGCATTTTGGGGTGCATTCGCCTTTGGCGAATATAGCTATTCGGTAGGTTCTTTTAAGTCATTTCACTCGAAATTGAAACGTAAATTTACTGTAAATGTGCGTCCTCAAATTACTGTAATTTTTAATCTTTTATATCTACATAATCATAGATTATATTGGCTTAATTAAAAAGTTATTTGCAAATAAATAAATAAATAAAATATATAAATGAATAAGTGAAATAAATGAATAAGTAAAATAAATAATTAAATAAAATAAATAAATGAGTAAATTAAATAAATGAATAAATAACATAAATAAATTAATTAATTAATTAATAAATAAAATAAATAAGTAAATGAGATTCGTGGAATCCGTCCATATCAAATTCATTCATAAATTATTTTAATGAAGTAGCTAACTTCTGTTATTTAAATCTAACGACTGACATTGTAACTAAAAGAACTATTGGTTTGCGAGTATCTCTCCCGTATTTTTAATTTATGAAATTTTTTATAAGAAACATTTTAGATTTGTCAGTTTTACTATTTTAGGTTCCGACCTGATTACGAGGCTCGAAACGCTGTCCTGACAATTTTAATTTTTTTTTTTTTTTTTTGGTGGGGGGGCTTTTCATTTTCACTTATTTCATACAACACAGTTTAGTTGTAGTGTTGATTATATATATATATATATATATATAATAGAACATCCTTAAAAATAAAATTTACAAAGGAGTTTTTGTAAAAATCAATCCTATCATCAGATCCCAGAGTTAAGAAAATAAAGCAACAACAAAACAACTACTTAGAGCAACATCTCCCCCCTTCCCCGCTCTCCACAGCAGGAAATTACGGGAAGGAAGTGGCCAAAAGAAGAAGGCAACACCCGCAAACCAAAAATTCGTGAATCAGTTTTTAATAATGAATGAAATTCTTTGTATAAGGAGGAAATTCAGAAAACTTCGTCAGTAGTGTTAAAAATCTTCAAAGAACCGTAGTAACTCTATAGCTTAAGTCAGAATTGGAAGTCTTCAAAAGAGTTTCGCATTTATCAAAAATCCATTCGACGATTACATATATGTAATGGCACATGATCAGAAGTAGCACTGTAGGCCTATACTGATATCTGCAACTTGCTCATTGTATGTGTGCCAATACAAAAGTTTTTCAGTGCTATAATTAAGGAACAAACATCGCAGTCTCTTCAAGGGAATTTATGGTCCCCCTCATGAATTTTCGAGCATATTTTGCTCTTTCAAACATTGGAGCGAATAGATCGCTGTTGAGGAGATTTATGTCATGATTCTACAGATGGCTTCTGTGCTTAGTCTGCTAATGATATAACATTTAAATTTGAGATAATATTAATAATAATAATAATAATTCTCGAGCTAATATATACGTACACGAGGGTGTATCCAGAGGTTTCATAAAAAATTTATTAGTAATGTAAAAAGTCATGGTCGAACGAGAAATGTCACTTCTTTTTTTTTTTTACCCATTTGGTCGACGAGACGTAACATCCATACTCTGAATTACTAACTTAATTTAACCTATGCTAACCTAACCTAATTGAATCTGATACACAATAACTTGTCGATTTTGTCATGATAACACTGCCCAACACCAATTTTGCTGATTTAATTCTAACACCTGTTTTTAGGTAACTTTGGTGTGCTGATTTAAAAAATCACCTTAGTTTTTGCCTATCACGTCAGGTTTTCGAGCAATCAAATACAGATATTTTGGAGATATCGCATTTTGGCAGGGTTATGCCCAATTTTTTTTCTTTTCAAAAAATAAGTTTTTACATACTCAGAATCAGCATGGAAAAGTAAACAATTGTGCAGGGAATGAACTTTAATATACAATGGTAATATTGACACATAAAGTGATTAAAAGTGTTTAAATAAGCAAAAAATGAATCCATATTAAAGCAAGCACGGGACCAGTTTTCTTAACATTGTCTTTTTCTTGTTTTCTTACTTTTCAGTGCTGATAAATTTTCTCTTATAGGACTTCCTAGAATGAGAGATGTCAAGACAATCTCTTTGCAGGCTCCAGCAGTAGTCAGCCATCATATGGGTATCCCATCTTCCTTGGTATCGTTCTTCCATCACTTTGATATCTTGGTGGAACCTTTCACCTTGCTCTTCACTAACATCACCAAGATTTTCTGGAAATTGATCCAGATGACTGTTGAGATAGTGAACTTTAATGCTCATGTTGCAACCCAACTGCTGAAAGTTTACAAGTAAATCCTTTACAAGATCTTTATAATTTTCAGACTTTTTGTTTCCTAGGAAGTTCTTAACTACTGCCACAAAAGCATTCCAAGCTCTTGCCTCCGTTTCGGTCATTGAGTTACTGAACTGCGGATCTTTCATCAGTTTTCTTGTCTGGGGACCATCGAATATACCAGCTTTAAGCTTCTCATCACTAAGACCTGGAAAGGCTGCACATATGTAATTAAAGCAATCACCTTCTTTATTCAAAGCTTTTACAAACTGCTTCATAAGCCCAAGTTTGATGTGGAGTGGTGGAAAAATGATCTTTTCTCAATCCACCAATGGCTCGTTTACAATATTTTTATCTCCTACATTTAAATTTTGCCTTAGTGGCCACTTTTCCTTTACCCAATGTTCAGCTTTGGTGCGACTATCCCATAAGCACAAGAAACATGGATACTTTGTGTAGCCACTTTGTTGGCCAAGAAGAAAGTTGACCATTTTCAGGTCAACAAAAATCACCCATTTATGAACATCATATTTTAGCATCTCCAGCACTATTTTTATGTTTTCATATTCTTCTTTTAGATGCACTGAATGACCAATAGGAATCGCGCCATATTCATTCCCATTGTGAAGCAAGACACACTTTAAACTTCTTTTTGAAGTGTCTATAAACAATCTCCACTCATTGGGGCTATAGTGGGTTACACCCATTGCATTCAAAAGTCCTTCTACATTATGGCAGTAAACCAAATCCTTCTCTGCACCAAAATATTGCAACAATTCTCTTTCCCTATTGCGATAAGATGTTATTTTTGTCCCAGGATGAAGTAGATTTTTCTCGTGCAATCTTGAAGCTAATAATTCTGATGACTCTGTTGAAAGGCTGAGATCACGAATTAAATCATTCAACTCAACTTGATTAAATCGCTGAGGTGTCGTTGATGAAGAAGGCTGTTCAAAATCATCATCAGTGATATCACGTTCGATCTTATCAGGTAATTCCATATCTTCATCATCTTCTGTGAGTGTTGGAAGGTCCGTGAAAATTGGAAAAGGAATTTCATCTGAGTGAGAAACTGGTCTGATTGCTGAATCTAGGTTAGGATACTTTAGATGGTGTTTATTCTTTGCGTTGAAGCCAGAAGTCTTCACAAGGCAAAATTAGCAATCATTTGAATGATTTTTGGCTCTCGCCATACCATAGGAATGCCAAACTTCAAACCTTTTCTGTTTCCATTTGTCCATTGTCGTAAATGTTCCACACAAATTTTGCAAACAGTGTGAGGAGCCCACGACTTATCCTGATCTCCAAGTTTAACTTTAAAATAGGCCAGGTATGCTTTTTTTACGAAATCAGTAATGTTCATCCTCTGCTTTAGTAACGTAAAGCATCCACAAATGTAGCAGAAAACATCTGGGCTGTTTGAACACTTTCTTCGAACAGCAGACATGATGATGATGATGAGCTGCAACGCACCCTTCACTCACCACTGATCGCAAATAACTGCCGCAGTATTGGATCACTGAATGCTGCCCACATGTAACTCTGTGCCGCTCCCAATCATGTGGCGAGCAGGCGATGACGTCACACACTTTGCAGCTGTATCCAACCAGGACAGACTGACGTCACTAGTGGAACCGGCTGCTCTCACTCCGCCAATGGGAAATCTCTCTCAGATCATGACGTCACGCTCACACCTGGGGAAATCACAGATACTCAAGATTTTAATATGTTGTACATGACCTTTAGATTTAATGCACAGATTTGCGTATTCCACAGATAAAATTTTAACAGCAAAACAGCTGTTAACAGGTCTCAAAAATCATCAATTTTGATAAGCGCCCTTCATGGATCAGCCAAAATAGGCATATTGCATTGCACGAAAACCTGATGTGATCAACAAAATCTAAGGTGATTTTTGAAATCAGCATATCAATATTATCCAGAAACAGGTCTTAGAATTAAATCAGCAGCAAAAAATTATTTTTGGTTGGGCAGTGTAATCAGATGTCGTAAGCCCGAACATTAAAACACTTTTCTTGTCGATATACAAAGATAAAACTCCTGAAGCGAACAGCTGTCTTCAGCTCTTCTTGTCGAGAATTTCATTCC
>JAJOZX010002556.1:502500-527500 GCA_023014485.1 Bathynomus jamesi
GAATGGAGGCCATTTTGAACATTTAACTTAACCTGTGCATTTCATTTTCATTCATTCCCATTCTTGTTGCAATTACATTTGTTATTTGGGTGTACATTTTTTGGTAGATCATAAATATAAAAGTAAAATATGTTTTTTGTATTTTTCCTAGTGAAAGCTTCAGAGTATTGCTACCAAAAGTTCGGTAAATGAACTTTTCGGCCACCCTGTATATATATATATAATATATATATATATATATATATATATATATGTTATACATGTTATAATTTATAAGCGAAGTAAAACCGCGCCCTGATGACTATTATGTTTATGAAATTTCATTCATTCAATATTTCCCAAGCTATGTATGACTCGTTTCCTTCCGACGGAACTCACGCGCAGTGACGCAGACGGTTTCTTTGATTTCACTTGGGGAAAACAATGCTCTCAGGTGATGTCAACCGCTTGCATGATGGCGTAGCCAGGTTCCGTTCCTTTGACTATATAAGAAGGGGATCAGCGCCCTTAAGGCAGATCCCTGGAGAGGGTCTCCGGGCCGAAAGGGTTTCGGTCCGTTAACGGGAATTGCTTTTGAAAATTGGAAGATTCATGGGGTATCAATTTACTCTTTACTAAAGTATCTGAATCCCAAGATAAAGGATTGCTGTTAATCTCTTGGAAAAGTCTACAAAGGTCAGAATGATGGTGTAAAATAGTTTGCACTAGCTTTGAGTTAGAACTCCATCTGGTTGGAGCAGCCTTTGGAATGCGTTTTCGCACTATTTCATCAAGAAGTTGCGTTCGTTTTGTAGAGTGACTGAAAAATGAGACAAGGCCCTCAATGGTCTTGAAAAATATTGAACATTCAGGTATGAACTTCGCCGATTGAGATAAGACCAGATTTAATTTGTGAGCATAGCAATGAGTAAATAACGCTGATGAAGCCTTTTCTTTTACTTTAGCTTGCACGCCATTTAAATGGGATGCCATTACCGAAGCTCCATCGTATGTCTGTGCTACAAGTTTCTCAGCACAAGTGTATTTGTCTAAATTTATAAATATGCATTCTGTTATACCAGTAGCTGTTCTGCCTTTAAGTTCGTCAAATCCTATGAAAGCTTCTTTAATTTCAGAATCCAATACATATCTTAAAACTGTGGAACATTGAGATTTATTCGAAATATCTGTCGTTTCATCTACCTCTATAGCAATAAATGGGGCCCTTGCGATCTCTTCTTTAATATTGTTATCTACAGCTATACCTATTGCTTCTATCAGGTAATTTTGTATCCTGTTAGACACACCAGAAAAAACAGAAGACGATTGTAAATGCTGCGCCAATTTTTCATCAAATTTTGCTGTATAGTTTAGTAACTCAACATAATTTCCACGATTTAAAGAGGAGTTACTTTCATTATCACCGCGAAAAGGTAGTTCTTGTTTAATAAGAAAACAAACAGCAGATATTAATTTGTTCAATATTTCACGGTTCTCCTTCACCTTTTTATTATGAATTTCAGTGCTAATTTTTCTTTGTTTATCGATGCTTAAGTCAGTTCGTGCAGATCCAAATGTTTTCAATGATATTTGGCTTTCATAATGAGCAGAAGATTTCTCGTGTTTACTTAAAGCAGTTGGCAAATTATTTAAATCGCAATATCCATTTGTTACCCACACACTTTCACTAGCTATAGTAAATAGTAAGCAAGGGAAACAAAAGAGCCTATTTGTTACATTGCAGCCACATAGCCATTCTTTCTTGCTATACCATGTGGTTTGAAATGTTCTTATAATTTTTGTCCCTTCATGCTGCTTTAGTTGTTTCGATTCCGGGATTGGTCTCCCATTTTTAATCACATTCAACCTTTCTTCATAAGACTTTAGTTTTGAAAAGTTTTTAAGAGACTCAATGTCCATATTTGAAGGGGATTAAATTTTAAAATCAAATAAACGCCACGAGGAAATTAACTTTTCACTTGGCAAGCGCACTCAAACTGAAATTTAACGATAGGTATTCTGCCGCCATATTAAAATCTATTTTATACGCTGAAAAAAGTAAATTTTACTTTATTTTCAAATGCAATTAGTTAGAAAATAGAGAAAAATATCTACTTTAAGTTTCAATAATAGACCAAGACTAATATTAAACTAATACCACTTATAAATAAATGAAAACGAATTAAAATTAAAAATTTGAGGGGTTCTGTTGCGCAGACTCACAATCCACCCTCACTCCGTAAAGGCTAGAGGCACACTGAGGTTCTGCTTTTAAACCCATTAATTTTATGACTTGAGAACTCGCTCATAGCGCACGGCCTCCGAAATGATTGCTTCGTAGTATTTGTATGGTGGATGAAAAGCATAACAAGATTGTGCCTGTCTCTGCATTACAAGTCAACCATATACTGAATTTTGCTTGAAATTTAATGCATTATAATAAAAGGCTTTGGGTTATGAATTTAAAAGAATTAATTTTTTTATTTTTTGTTTTATATTTTAGCAAGGGTAGGCAGTGCCTACCCTGCCTACCCTGAGTGCACGTCCCTGATATATATACATATATATACACATATATACAGTATATATATTATATATATATATATATATATAGAGAGAGAGAGAGAGAGAGAGAGAGAGAGAGGAGAGAGAGAGAGAATTGCGCTTTCTGTAAATAACTGTACATATTAAATAAAGTTATTAGGTAGGATCTGTCTAGACGCATCTGGCAACTTTTCCGTCAGCTGGTAGCTGGTGTGTGTGTGTGTGTGTACACTTATTCAATGAGCTTTCACGTCAAAGGCTTGTTGAATAAAATGCTAACAGCTTTCTTTAGACAGCTGCATTAATAAATTAGTTAGCAGGACGTTCATTAACATATAAATAAATTTCTGTATCTTTATAAAATATGCTTAGGCAATATTATTGGCTTAAAGGGCATCGCTGGCAACTTTCTCACCAGCTGTTGAGAAGATTGGCAGACAGTAACATACAGGCTCCGTCCAAAAATAGGATATTTTTCTAAAAATATATACTGTAAGTTAGCCCTAAAACTGGTTTAAAGGAATATTTATTTTTATAATATGGTTAAAAGATATATTTGTGTGTTAAGGCAAAAATAAATAATTCGTTGTTTTGATTAATTGACCGTTAATACATGGTAAAATGTTAAAAATAAATAAGTGTTGGTGGTGGTGGTGGTGGTGGTGGTGGTGTAATACTGTCTATGGTTGGGGGGTATGGCATGCTCGCATGTATGTGTGTATTTTGTTATTTTTGAGATGGGGCTATGTGTGAAGGAGTTTGTGAGGTATTCTAAGGAAGGCTTGTTCGCGTGTATTTTGTTATTTTGTGAGACGGAACTGCGTTAATTCTCCTTTAAGTGTATATAAGTCAATTACGATGTGCGTATGTTTTGTTATTTTATGAGATGGGGATATGTGTGAAGGCGTTTGTGAGGTATTCTAAGAAGGGTTGTTCACCTCTAGTTTGTTATGATAGAACTGTGTTAATTATCCTTTACGTATGTACGAGTTTTGTTTTATTTTTCCTATACACATCCACATATATACAAATATATATATATATATATATATATATACAGTATATATACTTTTGTGGGCCTGAGCTGCGAGGTTAGGTTGCACTCTCCCCCTTTGAGATCACACCGACATATATATATATACAATTCACAAATAGATATATATATTTTGGGGGGTAAACCAGTCACTCCCCTTGTTGCATGCAATTGCATTGCACTCGACATTTTTGCCATCATGCTATTATGTACATTAGGTCTACAGTATATATATATATATATATATATATTTTCCGTAAAAGTATATCTCGGGGGACCATTCTGAGTTGTATCATTCATATATATATATATATATATATATATATATATATATATTAACTTTGCTAATTGATCGAAGAAGTGGTGTGACGACATTGGCCACGAGTAGCCCACAGTTTAGCATAACAAATTTGAATTACCATTCCCTTTGAATGTTAATATCGTATAAATCCATTTGACGCTAATTTCTTTTGTGTTAATTTAAAAGTATTTCGTTTTTAAGTAAATCGTAGTTACAGTAACTCGTTTCAATCATAGTCTGACATTAACTAATAAACACACACCAATTTTTTCTTCAAAAGTTCTATTCAAAGGAGGATTTAATCTAAACATCACATTGATCATCATGGTGACTGATGTCATACTGAAAACGGGGCTAAAACGTGTTTCTTGTACACGAACGTTTAATGCAATTCCTAAACTAATGTTTGCTTTACAAATACTTCATTTTGAAGTTTTATTTACTTTTATACTTTTGCATGCATGGATACCGCTCAAGACGACTAATTATTGAAGTGGTAGTCTTGCTGTATATTCAGAGGAGGGTTTAGGATTTTGAAATAAGGGGAGTCGAAACTAATGTGTGAAGTTAACATACATACGAGTATTATATACACACACATATATATATATATATATATATATATATATATATATATATATGGGAGGGACTGGCCATTCACCTCACCCTCTTCTCATCTTAGATTCGCGCCTGATATTGTCTGCGCACTAAATGATGCCAGTTAGTTTCTTTTGCCTGCGGCTATATATTCTTGAAAGACCAAAAACGCTTTACGTTAGTATATATATATATATATATAGATATATATATATATATATGTTACAACTGAGATGGTACCCTGAGATACTTTTATATTACACAGATCGTGCATGAAACAAGAAACTCTTCTGGGATATTAAATCCATTATCCACTATAGTTCGAATAAGTAATAATAAATGGCAAATCCTGAAGTTTTTCGTTTTCATGATGGAAGCACAACGTGGGCAACGAGTCACTTGCAAAGAGGCCCCAAAATATAGTTTACCCCACCAGCCATACAGTAACCCTTTTTTTATGTATGCGATCCGACGTAAATGCAACGCATTTCTTGCGTATATTGAGGTTCTGAATGTAGCTGTGTTAGGTTAGCTTTAAACCCTAGACCCTGTCCCAAAGCTGGGTCCTATCTGCTTAACATCTTTGCTTAGTAGATGAGTGGTGAGGGAAGCTATATTTTGGAGCCTCTTTGCTAGTGACCCGTTGCCCACGTTGGGTTTCCATTATGAAAAAGAAAAACTTAAATATTTGCCATTTACTATTACTTATTCGAACTATGGTAGGCGGTGGATTTAATATCCCAGAAGAGTTCTTTGGTCCATACAAGGTCTGTATGTAACATTTATACACAGAGGATTGACAAAAAGTAAAAAAACACGTTCGGTTTCTGATTTGATAATGAAAGTCAATAAATAATAACAGATTTATTGAATCAATATTGTTTTTAGAATAGTGTTGCTTCCCCTTTCCATTATGTAAAGCTGGACACGAGTTCTGGTATTGCATTGATGAACTTTGCCATTTCTTCAGGACAATCATCGTGGTGTCTATTTACTTTTGCCCACCCACCACTGTGTGTATATATATATATATATATATATATATATATATATATATATATATATCTAGGGAAACTTCAGCGAAAGTAGTAAAATTTTACTGGTCCAGTAGCTTACGTGCAGGACTCGTTAAAATTAGGAGTAACAAGTTTTACTATTGTGGTTTTTTGGCATTGCATATTCTGCAAATTACTTTAACTTTTTCAATTAAATTCTTCATTAGATTTAGAGAGCAAATGATGAATTAAGAACGGCGGCCAAACCTGAGTGGGTAATACCGTTTCCCTTAAAACGAAGTGAAAACACAGGTCGGGGGGTTTAAATCCCGATAATAATAATAATAATAATAATAATAATCCAGGAATTAACGCAATGGACCGTCTTAGTTCGGCTTGAGGGTTGTCCCAGTTTCTGTCCCTCCTCAATGAAATTATCAAATAATAAATTAAAGCGTTTTGGCAACCCTGCAAAATCACAGTAGTACGTATTATGAACAGTTCATGCAGTGAAAAGTTTTTATAGTAGGATTAATACTCTGTATTAGAAGTTAGATAAATAAATTTCACTAAAATGGAGTAAATAATAAAAATACTAAATAAAATAAAAAAACAGACAGGAAACTCATTTCCACACGATTTGTGGAAGTGACTGTTCCACAAAGGTCACCTTTAGTTCGAGCATTAACAGGATAAGCGGCCAACTCAACCCAACCCAGGAGCCAGCAAGCGGGAGTGAATCAGAGCCTCACCGTTCAGAGTCTACCATCGTAACCACGGAACTACCAATATATATATATATATATATATATATATATATATATATATATATATATACAGAACCTCTATAATCCTCTCCACTTTAGAACGGACAGATTCTTCGTAATAAAGCCTGCAATCTTGAAATAAACTTTCAAACAAAATTAATTGATTTCACCTATAAAAAAAAAGTACCCCCATCGTTACAAAGACACAAAATTGAAGGGATCTTAATTTCGCTTTTTAAATTCTTCCTTCTTTCATTCCTTCTTTTCTTAAACGTAAACGCGAACTTTAATTAAAGGAATTTTGGGGAAATTAAGAATTTTTTTTCGAGCAATTAAACATCACAAAGAAATTTGAAAAGGAACCTTCGGTAAAAGCATTTTATCCTTTCATATGTAAGGAGGGGGTATATTTCCCTTTTTTGTTTGTTTGTTTGCTTCCTTGTTTTGTTTTATATTTCGTGCTCCTTCCTTGTTTGTTTCGCTGTTGTTGTTTTTTTGTTTCGTGTTCCTTGTTTGTTTCGCTGTGTTTATTCGTTTTCGTATTTCTTCCTTCCGTGTTTGTTTCGCTGTGTTGTTTATTTGTTTGTTTGTTTTTACTGTTATTTATTTGAGTTTCAAATTCATTTGTTTGTTTTCTTTTTGTTTGAGTTATTTTGTTTTCATTTGAATAGAACTAAATTTTCTTCAGATCAATGTTTTAATATTTTTATTTGTTTATTTACTCGTTTCCTATTTATTTGTTTGATTGTTTGAGTATTTGTTTATTATAGTTTACTTTCTTCAATCACTTTTTCCTCATGAATTTTTCCTTTAGTTTCTAAAGAAATTTGTGCGTACGGCTGTTCTCGTTTACTTTATTTTGCTTTATTTTGTTGTTTGTTTTATATCTTTGTTTGTATTTAGATGTTCTTGTTATAATTGTTTGTGTGGCTCCTGGGTTTTTTATTTGTTGTTATCAACTTTAATGATTCATGGGGTTCCATTCCTCATGAATGCAAGGCATTCTACAGCGGTTTGCGTCAGTCGAATAGAGCCTGTCGTTATTAAGATCCTCTGTTTAAAGTCGCTGTAAGAATATACGTACAACGAAGCCTTTATATATATATATATATATATATATATATATATATATATATATATATATATATATATATATATATATATACAGGTAAAGTCTACATTTATCATGCAAAATTAATTACACAAACATTTTTTTTATATATAAAAAAACCATGAACATCATTCAATTTAAACATAATGATGTTCTTCAAAACTGTTACGATGTAGAAATATCTCAAAATTCTTTCCTTTAGCCAAACCTTTATATTTTTATAGATTTTATTTAATGAATAGTTCCTTCTCTTTTAAAGGGATACCACCTGCAGACTCAAACTATTTGCACCTGCAAATAATATACTCTGTATATATATATATATATATATATATATACATGTGCGTGTGTGGGTGTGTCTTTGCACACCTTCATATACATATGCATCTTCTTTAAGTGTAATTGCTATTGTCGACTGTACACACACACACACCACACACACACACACAGATATATATATATAAAACCCACGTACATACCTATTACATATACGTTCTTTGAATTGGAGTCTGATCCTACTATAATTAGTATCACATCTCTTAACTAGTTGCGTTTCTTCCCATTTGTGAATATGGAGGAAGCGTCATGTAGCGAAATAAACAGATATTTCCCTTCTTCCTTTTGTTTACTTATTGAAGAACACGCCCTGCTATTATTGAACGGATCTAAGTTATAGCACAGAGAATATAACTTTACGTCTACCGCTGTCAATATTTGTTTAGAGTGAAATGAATTGAAGCGAACGGAGGCTTCTAAACCAATTTTTCTATGAAGGAAACTACTTTGCGTTTAGATTAACGAAATCGGTTATTTTTATTTTTTTTTTTACTCCTTTTTTAATAATTTTGCCGCCTTTATTTTTATTTTTATTTTTTGTTGAAGATAAGAGATTCGATATTGTTTTTTCCTTTGTTTTGTGATGTTTACAATGAGGTATACAAGGAGAAATGTGCATTCGTATGCCTTGCAAAGCTCTTTCTTTTTATTATGCGAGTTCAACTCGGATTTTAATGAACATGTGTGTGTGTGTGTGTATATATATATATATATATATAACAAATTATATATACAGGGTTGTCCAAAGTTACGATCCGATCAATTTTGCTTTAATCTAGCTTGTAACACAGTAAACCTGAAAATTTAAACCTGTCAGGCGGATAGAATCCATACAGAAAGTGCTGTTGTGTGATGTCTGCATTTCCTAGAAAAAATAAAGGATCACCTGAAGATCAGGGCCCCCAGCCTTCGTTAATTAGCCTTATAAGGCCAACTAACGAAAATATCACGACTTAACCTAACCAATGTCAAGGGCGTTGACGATTGGTTAGGTTAAGTCGTGATATTTTCGTTAGTTAGCCTTATAAGGCTAACTAACGAAGGCTGGGGGCCCTGATCTTCAGGTGATCCACAATAAATGTACAAACAGTAAATTAATAAATATATTTCACCCGAGCATAACTTTTGGACCACCTTCTACAAGGAAAACGATATAAAAAGTAAAAACTTAAATTAAACTTAATTAAAACCTATATGTGCACGTTTATGAACTTCAAATGGTGTGATAAAAAGCGGGGTCCGGACAAATTCCCCCTAGGACAAAAGCCCCCTAGGACAAAAGCCCCCTGGACAAAAATCCCTTAGTTAAAGTGCAAAGTAGGACAAAAGCCCCTCAGTTAAAGTGCAAAATAGGACAAAAAACCCTCAATTAAAGTGCAAAGTAGGACAAAAGCCTCCATTGTTTATATTATTGTTCGTGTGCTATGAAGTAATCCTAAACAAATATTATAATCTTTGCCTATGTTGATTCACTCTAGTTGATCACTGTTTTGTCTACCTCAATGGTTAGGTTAGGTTAGGTTAGGAACGTGCCACAAAGGAGCATCAACAGCGTTTGAAGAACCTGTGTCTGGACTATGTGAATGAGAGGAAGACCTTGGAGGAATTTTTGAATGGTGTAGGTCACAACATTAGGTGGAAGTAAAATGAACTTTAAATGAACCTTAACACTTAATGAACTTTTTAATATTGTGCTTTATTTGTTTGATTTTCCCTAGCTATGGTATGATGTTCCTTTTATAATGTTAATTTTTATGGTTGTGTAAATAATTTTGTGCTCCTGTAAAATAGTGAGCTATAAATTTATAATGCAAGTGTTAATGTGTGCTACTGTATAATACTTATAAAGCTGACTTTGCCTAGATAAGGCATGACGATCCTTTTATAATGTAATTTTTTATGGTTGTGTAAATATTAGCGTTAATGTGTGCTACTGTATAATACTTATAATGCCTTCCTTATTGCAGTCTTATGATATAATAAATGTAATATTTTACATGTCAGAGAAGTGTTCATAAACTGTAAATAATAAAGAATAAAAATAATGATTAAAAAAATTCTTATTATTATTTTTCCTGGTGGGCTTTTGTCCTACATACGATAAAAAGCAGTTTGAACTACTGTATTGAAATATACAATAACAATGTATAGTATATGGTTGTCAAACAGAGTTTTGATGTTGAATTTAACATAAACTTTTGTTGGCAACATGTTTTACGTTCTAAAATCTAAATAATCCACTGCATTACAGTTTGAGCGTCGGTTCTTTATTTTTAACTTATGCAGTTTACCAAAAGGATTTTGGAATCGAGTTTGTACCAAAACTTCGATAAGCTTCATTAATCTTAACTTTATATATATAACTAACAAAAATCATTTAAGTTTCTGCAATAGGAAGGTAATTGCAATAAGAAATTATACACAAGATGGTTCGTAAAATAATAAAATTAAGTATGATAATGATAATAATAATAATGATGATGATGATAATGATAAGTTTTATTAGCAGGATATAAATTTCATAACATCGATAAATTCTTAAAAGAATAGCGCAAACATACTACAATTATTAATCGAGTTACTCGTATTTTAAATACAAATTGGTATCAAATAAGCTCCGATTGAAATAACGTAGGTAGTTTTAAAAAAAATTCATAGACTTTTTTTATTATTTGCTCTATTTTCACAATTATTTAAGTGATGTATTAATTTTAACTACTTGATGGACTGCACCTTATTTGACATCATTATTAGCCGAAATGACTAACTTATTTTTAGGAGTATGTAGTACTTAGATTTTTCTTAATTGACTGACTGCAGTGGTTCCCAACCTTTTTGAGGTGACTGCCCCACTAGCGCTGATTCGAATAACTCATGGCCCACCTCCCATATTGCTAAGCTGGTATCATGTTTACATAAGCAAATTTTTGTTACTAAAATTTATTAACATAATGATAAAAGAAAAGCAAGTGGGCCATGGCCCACCGGTTGGGAACCAGTGGACTGGACTCTCGCGCATGGGAAGTAACCATAATGCTTTGCTATGTATGTTATTTGTTTTTCGTGGCCCATCACTCGTGTTTTTCAAAGAACTCAGAAAACCTGATATGTACAGGGTATCCCATAACTTCCTTTACCTCTGAACTTTTTCCTACTAGAATAGGGTGAGGATAAAGAGGGTAAAGGGACTTATAGAACACCCTGTAAAACACTTAGTTTGTTGTTGTTACTGACCAATATATTTCAGTTTTATTTTTCATTAATGTTGTGATGTTTTGCAAGGATACTTGAAAACTTGAAAATGGTTTTAAACTTTATCGAAAATACCAAACGTAATTTTATAGAAGAGCAAAATACATTCTAACTGGGAAAGCCACCTGGTCGGCATGTTCCACCATTTCCATTTAGATCAGCGAAATTAAGCGACGTTTTATTTGGATTGTAAATGGACTGGTGACCGTCCTCCGCGTTCAGATGATGTAATGACCCGTGTTTTGAAATTTACGTTACGCTGTAGATCTCATTTATCATATGACACCGGCTGTTAGTACGAGAATAAATCATGCAACCGTAACTCACTCAATTATTCTTAATTCACGGGTCTAAATTTTTAATAAATATTCAGGATTGATTCATTTACCAAATAATATTAAAATATGAACTTAAATTCTCTCTTCTCGCGTCGTTAACATCTCTCAAATAATGTTCCTCTCTCTCCATATTGGTAAATTTTGATCCCTTGGGACCTCACCGAGAGAAGATGCAAAGAGAAAAATCTTATATTTAAGTTTTCAGTGTTTGCTGTCGTACTGTTTAACTTTGCTCTACTCGCTTTGAGTTCTATCATTTTTTTCCTTTTCATGTTTGCACTATCTCAAAGCGACTTTGCATAATGCTCTTTTGCTGCCCATCTCACGTACGGAAACTCTGTTTAAGTTCATATAAGTGATAAGCTCTCTTAAGATCTTATTAAAATGGGACTATATACGAAAAATTCTATCCAGTAACTTATCTATGACGGCTGTTTAATGCGCTGAAAATGTTCGTTTCTCTGTTAATAATGGAGATAAATTTATTATTGCGTACATCATGTAGTTTACGATTGCTGTGAGCTGACCGAATCGTTAAAGAGAAGTATGTCATATAACTTTTAAGGCTCATTTGTTGCGAACGTGATCGTAAAATTATATACAATTTGTTTAATTAATTCTTGATGAACCATTTTAAATTTTTAATTTTTTGTGTATTGTGTAATTATTGCGTAATTTATTTTAAAAATTGAAAAACCATTTTTATTTTTTACTTCGGATATTAAAACCTTCTTCTTCTTCTTCTTCTTAATGCTGGTGCTTAATAGCAAACTTTATTAAAATATTAATGCACCGTTTTGAATTTTGGATTTTATAAATGATTATCCTATAAATTTTAATTTTTTTTTTTTTTTTTTTGAGAAATCAGTGACTACGTCTTCTTTGCAATTTAAACTTTTTTACTCAAGTTTATCGACTTAGAAAGTTTTCTTCATGTGAATAGGGTGAGAGCAAAGTATATCAGACTGTGTATGCTGCACCAATTTAAAGTTTAGGTCCTAGAAAGGCTTGCTTTTCAGCCAACTTCTAGCTCCTTAATATAATAGGGATTATTACTCTGAAAACGCGGTAATTCTAACTTTATGATCGCATTCTTCTTATTCTATGTCTGTTTTGATGTAGGTCCCTCTTTTGTTACCCAATAATCCTAATCGGAAATTTCCGGTTCACTACAACCACAATCTCTCACGGGATCTTTAAACAAATTAAACCAACTTCTTACAAAATCAAGTTTTGAAACTGTTCAAATAATTACACACAAAACTTTACCTCAAATTCCAGGAAATTTAGTCAAACAGTTTTCTCCAGTTTTCCCTCGGTATTTTTTCATTTCTTATTCTTTTTATCTTCTTCCTTCTTCTTTTCATATTGGATAGTACCTAAAGTAATAACCCACTATTCACCCTTAAGAATATATCGCCACTTTGAAGTAGTGCTACGTCGTGGCCACGTCGTAACACCGCTTCCGTAGATCAGCGAAGTTAAGCGACATTGGGTCTGGTAGTAGCTGGATGGGTGGCCGTTCTCTGCGTCCCGTTGATGTAACACTTGTGGCTTGAATACCACGTAAAGCAGTAGAGGCCCTCCGTCAAATGGCATGTGCTGTTACGAAGGAG
Source organism: Bathynomus jamesi (assembly GCA_023014485.1). NCBI lineage: Eukaryota > Metazoa > Arthropoda > Malacostraca > Isopoda > Cirolanidae > Bathynomus > Bathynomus jamesi. The sequence continues at coordinate 515,370 of JAJOZX010002556.1, forward strand.
GTTAAACGACATCAAAAGACCATCACCACCACCACCACCTTGACGTAGAGTCGACCTTTCCTTAAATCCTGACCGGTCTACTGGCGACTGAGTGCTGTCGTGACTCACGGAGTCGTATCCTTGAAATGGAACAATGGTGAGAATGTGTGGTTTCATCCACGATTGTTTTACTTTCATATTGATCCACATCCAAAGTTTAGATCGTATAATTTGATATATCCTACATCGAGACGTGCCATGAAGGTATCCTCCGTGATAAAACAGCTGCATTTCAGGAAGGTAGCATTGTAATGTCATGTTCTTCATTCTGATCTGGGTGATCTGTGTTCTTTTCCCCGGACAGGAGTGGACAAGACCCCTGTACACAGACCCAACTGAGTGGGGGTGAAGAAACTACGGAGGCGGTACAACACACCTGACCTCTTAAAAGCTCTTTTAGAAAGAGAGTATATGTGATTTTTCCAGGAAAGATCATGAGAAAAGGAAACGCCAAGAATGTTAAGAGAAGAGGAAGGATTGAGTTGTGTATTGTTGAAGATAAGATGATAGTTGCGTGGAAGATTGTGACGAGTAGGCAGATGGAGGAACTGAGTTTTTGAGGCAGTGAAAGCCACAAGGTTTTCTCTGCCCCAATTAGACAGCAGAAAGATCAGAGGTCAGGTGCCCAAAGCTGTCCTACGCGAATCATGGAGTGACTGTGGAGACGGACGTTTTAGGAAGTGGGTGGAGAAGTGAAGAGTGGAATCATCGGCATAGGAGTGGATAGGACAGGAAGTACGACTTCAAAGATCATTGATAAATAAAAGGAAAAGACTTGGTGACAGGATAGAGCCCTGAGAAACACTACTATTAGTAGCTTTCGGAGAAGAACAGTAGCCACCTAGAACCGCAGCTATAGATCGGCCAGAAAGGAAATTAGAGATGAAAGCACAGAAACCGAAGAACAGTTTCGAAATTAAGGACTTGTGTCAGATTCTATTAAAAGCTTTTGATATGTCTACCGCAATAGTAAAGCTTTCACCGAAATCTCGAAAGGAGGATGACCGAGAGTCAAGGAGATATGCAAGAAGATCGCCAGTAGAACGTCACTTGCGGAACCAATACTGACGATCTGAAAGAAGATTGTGAGTGAAGGGCAGTTTAAGAAACTTTGTATAAGGGACTTTTAGGAACGCAAGAAATCAAAGCAGTTGAACGACAGTTGGAGGGTTGAGAACGGTCACCCTTCTTTGGGACAGGCTGAATGAAAGTAAACTTCCAGTACAAATGAAAAGTACCAGATTAAAGACGAAGACGAAAGAGTTTGCTTCGGCAGGGTGTCAGCACTGTAACACAGTCTTTAGCACAACAGGAGGGACACCATCAGAACTGTACGTCTTCCTAGAGTTGAGTCCAGATAAGGAGAAAAAACATCTTTGCGAGAAATTCTAATTCCAGACATAATTAAGTCAGAGGGGAGGAGATGGAGGAACCAGCACCGGAACCGTCCAGGTTGAATTGGAAGCGAAAATTTGAGCGAAGAGTTCAGCTTCATCAGAAGTGACAGCAACTGAGCCGTCAGAATAGAAGGGAGGAGGGAAAAAAGTAAAGTTTTTGGAGAGGTTCTTGGGTAGGGGCCAGAAAAAGCGAGAAGAATTAGAATTTGATAGTTTTTCAGTTTTTTGCCTCATGAAGGAATATTTGGAGAGTCGAAGAAGAGATTTTACAAAGGAATATAGAGGAATACAAAGAACACCAAACAGTAACAGACGGGCTGGTCCCTACGAGGTTGTCTAAGAAAGAAGGTTAAAAGATGTAAGAAAATTTAAAGACAAATAAAAGTTTTAAAAAGCAAAGCAAAGAAGGGAGGTTGATAGGAGGGAAAGAACTTTAAAGATAAAGTGAAAATTTAAAGTAAAAAGGCGGGAAGCTGAGTGAAAATTCTGCAATACTTTTATGCGTTAACAAATGCTTCTAACTGGGCGTTTAACCCTTTACAGCCCAAATTTTTTGTAGGGTTAAGTTACGAATGCGTGTATTTGAAAGGTTATAAGTTCGTCCGTTGGACAGTAAAGGGTTAAGGTAAGATAAGCATCTAGTCTCATTTTAAAGGACTCGACCGGAATACTTTGAACTACTCTGGCTGGCAATCCATTCCACAAATTAACTATACGGTTGAAAAAAAAAATGTTTAGCTTCATTAGAATTAAAATGTTTACCTACTAATTTGAGACCATTACAGCGAGTTCTATCAGCATTTCTAAAGGATAAATATTTTTCGGCGTGACATTATCAAAACATTTAATCATTTTAAACACCTGTATTAAATCTCTCCGAATACGCCTTTTTACGAGTGAGAATAAATTTAATGTTTCTAAATGGGCGCACGTAATTTGCTTCTAAGTCTAAGAATCATCTTTGTGGCCCATCCCTGCACTCTCTCCATTCTGTCTATATCCTGTAAATATAGGGACCAGAACTAAACGCAGTATTCTAGGTGGGGACGTACTAAGGAATTATATAAAGTTAGCATTGTTTTCTCCGACTTAAATTCAAATGATATCCCAATAAATCTTAAGATTTGATTTGCTTTTCTTGCTGCTTCGATATATTGCTTACTAAAATGGGATGGGTAGTTCAACCCACGTGGGTAATTGACTACGGTGGACCGTGGGCCCTAACTACCTTACCAAACTTCTCATCGCTTTAGGGGCTGACTACTCAAGTTCTTTTCCCTTCTTCAACTCTCGCTCTCGAGGCATCCGAGTTATTTTGTCTCTAAAAAGGCAGGCTCAAGTGTTCGGGTTTGCTCCGCGCGCTTTGTTTTCAATTTGATTAAGAGACGCCTTTCGTTCGACACAGGAGAAATAGGGGAGAAGGGTAGTCAAACAATGGGGTCCGGCTGCTGTGGCGCTGAGGACAGTTACGCCATTTATTTACGCTCCACTGAGTCGTACTCACAAAGGATGGTGCGGGTAACACGTGAACCTTTCAACCTTTACTTTCCCCTTTCCTTGCCTCTCCCCATCTTTCTCTTCACTCTGAATGGTTCAGTATAGATTAAAAGCTTGTTTCCACCTTTTTTCATGCTCATGAAGGGGCCGCAGGAGCTGTAAACGTTTGAAAAGCCAACTAGTCGCTGTTTTTCTTATTCCTTGTAGCGTTTTCGCATATAAAATCTGGGTTATATTACATTTTGGAATCTAACAATTCTCTCTCTCTCTCTCTCTCTCTCTCTCTCTCTCTCTCTCTCTATATATATATATATATATATATATATGTATTCCTTGCTACCATGGGTTTGCTTCCGACCGAACTCTTCATTCTGACAAAGGTAAAGCTGTTGCCCTACCTTAGACCTAACGTTGAATTCGAACCACAACTCACCTCGGGTGCTTAGAAATTACAAAGTCTTCGACCGGACTCGATTTCACGACCTGCCGATCAGCAGTTCAGCGTTTTAACCACTACACTACCCAAGATAACCATTTATCTATCGACCAATTTCTCTGTATGGAAGGATGAACAGCTGAGTGAGCTGAGCGCCGCCTGCCATCGCTGCGAATCGAGGAGAGGAGGACGAATTCAGCGAGGAATTTTTTTTTATGTAGGAACGAAGGGCCAAGGGCGAATGCCCGCAAACTGCCTCCTCCATAGAAGAAGGGAAAGACGAAATTAAGGTTTCCAAGGCTCAGCGATGCCATTTTATTGGGGGTTTGGGGATTTTGAAAAGTTGCGTAATGTGTAAGATGCATTTATATGTAGTGAGGAATAGAGGGAGAAGCGTGTGTTTGGGAGCTTACTGGACTACTCACAGGGCAGAGGAGACGCAGAAAAAGATCAACTAAGGTGGACAGTGACAGGAGAAATAGGAGTTTCAGCATTCCCTCTCTCCTGCCTAATATAAGCCCCCTCCATCGGAGTACCTTCCTGGTTGATTGGTGTCTAAAGTCTCCTCCTCAATCCACGTAGTCATCGTCATTGAGACGGTCATCGATCTTAACAATTTCATATGGGTCGCAGTAGAACCACGATCTCACATCTCTCCATTAATCTGTCCGCTCTGGCAGGATTCGTGAACGATTTCCGGAGAAAAGCTCGTGCTGTGGACGAACGAACGTTTTTGAAAATGACTTTAAAATTAAATATTAGAAGAATTTAATAAGATTTTAATAAAAGTTTTCAATAAAGGAATTGTATGACGGTAATATTAGTTGTTAATCAATAAAAATAATCATAGTAAGCTGTTATAATCAATATATTTTACCTACTCCAGACCTTCATTCTCATTTTGGTGCCTGAATTCAAACTCCAGGTGCGCCGGAATTCGTCTATGCCATCCTACTTCATGCAGTCGCCTTCTGTTCGTTGCCTGCATGTTGACGGCTAGCTGAAGGCGGCGTATAACAGCTGAGACGGTCATTCTGATTGTTGTTTTTGGAACACTCCACAATCGCTTGATCCTCCTTTTGAGAAGTGTTCCTTTGAGACTGCAGAAATCGAGTGGGCTCCACGGTCGAAACACAATTGGCTTCTCACAGCAAATCTGGCTTTTTTTATATTTGTTGAGGAGTTAGCGCCATACCAAATAACACTTAAATGACAATTACTGTCCTTGCCGTTGACGGCCACTTATACAACCTTGATTAACTTTGGGTTTCCTTCCGCCCGAATTGTTCATTCTAACGAAGGTCAAGCTTGTCACTCCACCTTAGACGTACAGTTTATCGTGGAATCCGAACCACGCCCCACCAGCAGCCCAGCGTCTTAACCACTAGGCTACCCAGGGTACCCATTTATCTACCAACCATTTTTTTTTATTGCGTGGAAGGATGAACAGCTGGGTTTTTCTGCGCGACGCCTGCCGTCACCGGGTCTCGATCCTGGGGCTGATGGATTTGTAGTCAGCGACGTTAATCACTACACCATCGAAGCGCAGTATATATATATATATATATATATATATATATAGAGAGAAAAGAATGTACATTGATTCATATGTTACAAAGTATTTAACATCCAAATTTTTACAACACGGCATTATATTCACGGAATTTTAAGTTTGTTTTACTAATTTTTAGGCTAGGCCATCATTTATAATAATACAAAATAGCGTATTCTTTCGACCAACACGACTCCGAGAATCTGATACACTGCGAGTTCTGCTTCGTTATCTCCAGCGTCTTCCAATTTCTTTATTAGTCTCTATTGCATCGAAGGGGCTTACTCCGATTGTGCTTTAAAATCATGTTGCAGTTGCACTTACGCAACACTCTTTGTATGGAAATAGCACTTCATATTAAACACACTCTGAGGTGCGGAATACGCCATCTTGTATTGTAAATTCGATGATAGCCAAGCTTAGTTAGCCAAGCCGAAATACGCCAAAGTTCCTCGAAAATTTATATGCGAAATCTTTTGTAAAATAATTATTAATTATCAGTCAGGGGGGACAAAAATTGGCAAAACGCTAATGCCAACTAATGCAGCCCATTCTGTTAACTACTGAATTATTATTATTATAATCACCACCTAGAATTGAACCTTGACCTCGCTAATAAGAAAACTGTTACTCACTGAGCTGCGGGCTTGCCAAATACTTTCTAACACATGAATTAAACAAAATAAATCACCCGTTTCGGAGGTCCTAAATATATATATATATATATATATATATATATATATATATATATATACAACACGTGAGTATATACATGTAAACTTCCTAAACGCTTTATTTTCAGCTTTATGCTTTACTGTATGGCAAACTTCTCCAATAAATATCGAGTAAAAGCTAAAACTTATAACTTTGACTTAAACATATTTTATACATAAATCAGATCACCTGAAGATCAGGGCCTCAGCCTTCCTTAGTTAGCCTTATAAGGCTAACTAACGAAAATATCACGACCTAACATAACCAATCGTTAGGTCAACTGTTCTCCCTTGACGAGTGGTTAGGTTAGGTCGTTATAGTTTCGTTAGTTAGCCTTATAAAGCTAACTAAAGAAGGCTGAGGGCCGTGAACTTCAGGTGATCCCATAAATACAATAGCACCCATACTGTAAGTATTCGTACAGAGAAATATTTCAGTTATATGCGTCCTTATCTTTTGTACCATGCATAGGATAGTTATTAAAAAAATTACCGTTCGTTTGGAAAAATTAAACTAATAAAAATATTAGTTTAACTCCAACATATAACGTAAAACATCAAAGAATTTGAAGAAAATAAAAAAAAAGAGTTAAAATGCCAAAGTTTTCACTTATATACAAAATTATTTAATACTTTGTATGTCCACCTCAGGCTTGAAGAATTTAACATTTTTATCAGTAGTTGGCTGCTTATTGATTTGAGATTGTTGGCAATTCTGAATTATGGAATTTTCTCTGTGAATTTTTATGGAAGACGGATGAATGTACAAGCCATTAGTAAATAATAGGTCGTCGTGGAAAGAGCTGTTTACAGATTTCAAGAGATCTGTTATTGCTACACACGATTCTCTGAAAGAGTTATATAGGGTGGCTACAAAGTCCATTTGCATGAAAAACAAGGACAACATACAGGTATGTTGTAATTTCACTGCAAAGGGACTATGTGACTGTTTTGTAGAAAGCCAGGAGAAGAACTTCGAATCCATTTATGAAGGTTGCTGCAGTTATAAAAAAATGGAAAGGCTTCGGAACAATCAAAATTCTACCAAGGTGTGGACGACCTTGCAAAATTTTAAAACGTACAGCTAGACGGATTGAAAGAATAGCTGCTGCGAATCCACGAGTGACTGCAAGTCATATTTGCCAAACATCGACGTCCAGCTCTCTACTGTACGTCGTACATTGAGAAAAAATTATCTGCATGGAAGAATTGCACGAAGAAAACCTCCGCTACAAAAAGCAGTGGTTTCCTTCTTTGGGGGATGCTTTAGTGCTTCTGCATCAGGAAAGCTTGTTATCATCAATGGAATCTTGAATTCGAAGAAATATCAGGAAATTTTAGAAGAAAATGTATTGCTTCAGTTCGGGAATTGCGAATGAGTCAAAAATGGGTTCCAAAACACATAGTAAAAGTAAGAGCACCATGAAATGGCTTCAGCAAAAGAATTTCAAGCTTCCGAGTGACCCAGTCAAAGCCCAGATCTCAATTTAATCGAGAATTTATGGTTTGATTTGAAAAAAGCTGTCCGCAACAGAAACCCTTCAAGTTTGAATGAATTGCAACAACTTTCTTCAGAAGAATGGACTAAAATTTCTACTGAAAGATGTAGAAACCTTGTAGAAAAATACTTGAAACGAATCATTGAAATCATTCAAGCAAAAGATGGACATACAAAGTATTAAATAATTTTGTAAGTAAATGTACGAAAACGTTTGTATTTTAACTTCTTTTTACTTTTCTCAAATTCTTTGATACTTTATGTTATATGTTGACGTTAAACTGTTTTTTAGTTTGTTAAATTTTCCAAACGGTAAACTTTTCTTAACTATCATATGCATGGTGCAAAAGAAAAGGACAAATATAACTTAAATACTTCTCTGTACGAATACTTATGAGCTTCACTGAATATACTCTAGATTCTGAAAAGGGGATAACGAATCTATATGCAATATCGGACTTAAATCTTTAATAATAATATAAGCTGATTTCCTCATTAAATTTATGGTTTTCCTATTTATATGCAATTCCTGTTAAGAATTAATGCAGCTCTTGTTCCGGAAAGAAAAATAGAATATATAAAATGGAATTCATGCGTATAAATAATGGAAAAATGTCAAAGGTGGATAGTCATTTTTTTCATCCTGGATTTACATTAATATTGGCGACTTAAAAAAAATGATTTGTGCCTAAAAATGCGGCTTAATATAATATGTAAATATACAGGGTGATACATATAGGTGTTCCTCCCCAAAAATATTTATGTAAAAAGTTATTTCATGGAACACCTTTTTGGATTACCCTGTATATACAGTATATGTTATACCTCTTCTTTCTTTTGGGTTCCTTCCCGCGTAACAGAAAAAAGACTCCCGGCGAAGTAGACCTGAAGAAGTCGTCGCGATGTGTTACTCTCTCCAGGCACTCGAGCTGAGTGCGATTATACGGGTTCGGGAGGACAAGAAAATGTCTGTCAAAGTTTTTCGTTTAATGTGCTTGAATCAGATTGCCTTAATATTCGAAATAAAATTAAGTGGAAGTCAAGTCGTTTCTTGTTCGACTTTAAATCAGAATTATTTATTAGACTTAGTCAGATTTTATTCAAGACTTCTTACAAGCAATTCCTGCCTTTCTTACCGCGAGGCTTAATCGAATGTAGTCCGTTTGCTTCTCCTCCTGAAGGGAGATTATAACGGATAGGGCTTCCAGCCCCTATCCGGAGATTCCGCGTTGACCCGCCGAGTGCAGAAATCTGAGTTAAGGGCGTGAAGCGCCTCCTTATATATATTAGAGAACCAGAACCTACGTCATTCGTACAAAGAGCGTGGGACGAGTGAATACGTATGACGTCACCAGCAGGAGGTGCCTTTGCGACATCTCGCGTGTGAATTCCGTTTGAAAGGAAATCCCACACGCATGATATATAGTCACGAGAATTACTAAATGCAGGGTGTATAGTCATGAAAATATTTAAAACCCTTAATTTAGTCCGGCGCATCCCGGAGAGCCAATCCTTTTTCTGCTTTAAACTCGCATCTAAGTACACGAAGTACGTTAATTAAGAAAAATTAAATAATTTCTTGTCTGCAAAGGGAAGAGGTCGTGAAACGATTTCAAGTCTTTATAGCTTCGGGCTTTATATTATGGTTTTAACGAAATAAAGTAAATTGGAAATGAAGAAAGATAATATAACATATGTATATATATATATATATTGGCGCTCATAGGTATTCGTATACAGAAGTACTAGGGGGCATTCAATATCTTTTTCCCCACCTTTTTTTCTTAGCTAAATAATAGGCCATAGGGCTGAAATGTCTTTTGGGCCGTAAGTTTTAACTTTCTGCGCTTCACATAACCGGATTTTTCCAGTTTGAACCTCCCCCTCCTTGTATAAAACCGCTTTTAAACACCCTTGTATAAAACCGATGGTTAACGCAGTTTCGAAAATGGCGTCTGACAGTGATGTCCTTCGTAAAGAGAGCTGTTGTCGAGTTCTTAACCGCAAAGAAGGAAACAGTTGGAAATATTCACAAATGTCTCCAAAACGTTTACGGAGATGCTGTTGTTGATCGAAGCACAGTTGGACGCTGGTCTAAACGTGTGACATCATCGGAGAGAGGGAGAGCCAGCCTCGATTATGAGCCACGCAGCGGTCGCCCGGCATCGGCTGTCACATCTCACACTCTGCAACGTGCTAACAGCATCATTCGATCAAATCGGCGCGTCACATACAAGGAGCTATCACTGGAGCTAGGAATTAGTGAAGGAAGTGTGAATACGATAATTCAGCAACTGGAATACTCAAAAGTGTGTTCACGGTTTGTTCCTCGCCAACTGATTGAAGATCACAAAGCCCAAAGAAAAGAAATTGCTTCTGAGTCGTTGGTTCGATACGAGACAGAAGGGGATGACTTCCTTTCACGAATTGTGACTGGGGATGAGACTTGGGTACACCACTTTGAACCTGAAACAAAACGCTAATCCATGGAGTGGCATCACGCAGACTCCCCACGCAAGAAAAATTTCAAAATAGCTCCCTCTGCAAGAAAGGTTATGCCCACCATCTTCTGGAACATGAAAGGGGTGATTCTGGTGGACATTATGAAGAAAGGACAAACAATCAACTCAGAGGCATATATTGCTAACCTACAGAGACTCCAGAGACGTATAAAGCGAGTTCGACTGGAGAGAAAACTGGAAGACGTTCTTGTTTTGCACGATAACGCAAGACCACACAACAGTTTGCAAACAAGAGGGGCCATCACAAAAATGCGCTTGACTGTGTTACCCCACCCTCCATACAGCCCGAATCTGGCACCTCCAGACTTCCATTTGTTTGGGCCAATGAAGGATGCTATTCGTGGAAGAAAGTTTCAGAGTGACGATGAGGTTGTTGAGGAGGTTAAGAGGTGGCTCCAGTGGAACCTAGCGGACTTTTACCAGCAAAGAATAAAGGCCCTTGTTTCGAGGTGGAGGAAAGCCGTAGAAAAGGATGGAGACTATGTGGAAAAATAAAAACTTGTAAAAAAGGTATGTAACTACTTGTCTACAAAATTTCTGGAACTTACAAGGAAACTTGGAAAGGGAAAAAAAAGGTGGGGCAAAATATATTGAGTGGCCCTCGTGTTTCAGGTATATTCGTTTTTATCATTTGTACCAAACAAAGGATAGTTACAAAAAGTTTACCAGTCGTTTGCAAAAAATTGACAAATAAAAATATTAGTTTAACTCCAACTTCTTTGTCGGCAGCATTTTACCACGCCTAAGTGGGGTCGCTGTTCCTAATCCGCCTTCGCCACTCATTTCTGTCCAACGCCACATCCGCCGCCAGATTTGTCTCCCTCATATCACCCTCCACACACTCTCTCCATCTCATCCCCGGCCTTCCCCTTCTCCTTCTTCCAGGTGGTTCCATCTCCATAACTCGTCGCCCAACATATTCCTCCTCTCTTCGCATGACATGTCCAAACCATCTAAGCCTTCTCTCTTGAGCTTATTTTGACACCTCTATTACTTTCGTCGTCCCACGAATAAATTGATTTCTAATTTTATCTCTTCTCGTAACCCCACACATCCATCCATCTCAACATCCTCATTTCTGCTACCATGTTTAACTCCAACAGTTTAACTCCAACATATAATGTAAAACATCAAATAATTTGAGGAAAATAAAAAAGTTAAAATGCAAAAGTTTTCAACATTTATTAATAAAATTATTTAATGCTTTGTGTCTCCATTTTAGGCTTGAAGAATTTAAAGTTTTTATCAGTAGTTGGCTGTTTATTGATTAGAGACTGTTGGCAATTCTGAATTCTAGAATTTTTTCTGAATCTTCATAGAAGACGGATGACCGTACAAGCCATTAGTGACCAATGGGTCGTCGTGGAAAGAGATGTCTACAGATCTTAAGAGATCTGTTATTGCTGCACACGAGTCTGGAAAGAGTTATAGGAAAATAGGAGGAGAACTTCGAATTCCATTTACGAAGGTTGCTGCAGTTATAAAGAAATGGTAAGGCTTTGGAACAATTAAAACTCTACCAAGGTGTGAGCACCTTGCAAGATTTCAGAACGTACAACTAGACGGATTGAATGAATGGCTGCTGTGAATCCACGAGTGACTGCAGGTCATATTTGCCAAACATTAAAGCTGTCTAGGAGCGACGTCCATCCCTCTGATGTACGTCGTACATAGCGAAAGAATGATCTGCATGGAAGAGTTGCACGAATAAACATCTGCAACGAAAAGAGCACAAAGAAGCTTGTTTAAAGTACGCCAAAGATCATCAAAATGATGGATTTGCATTCTGGAAGAATGTTCTCCGAACAGACGGTACCAAATTGAATTATTCGGGAACAACGAACATTGGTATGTCTGGCGAAAATCAAGTACTGCATTCGAGGTAAAAAAAAAAAACCCTTCCTGCGGTTCAACATGATGGTGGTAGTTTTCTCCTTTGGGAGATGCTTTACTGCTTCTGCTCCAAGAAAACTTGTTGGCATCAATAGAATCTTGAATTCGAACAAGTATCAGGAAATTTGAGAAGAAAATGGATTGCCTTCAGTTCGGGAGTTGCGAATGGGTCGCAATCGGGTTCTGCAACAAAATAATGATCCAAAACATAAAAGTAAGAGTACCATGAAATGGCTTCAACAAAAGAATTTCAAGCTTTGCGAGAGGCCCAGTCAAACCCAGATCTCAATTTAATCGAGAATTTTTGGTTTAATTTGAAAAAAGCTGTCCGCAACAGAAACCCTTCTAGTCTGAACGAATTGCAACAATTTTCTTTAGAAGACTGGGCTAAAATTTCGGAGCTATTGAAGAATAGGGACCCCAGCTTTCTTTAGTTAGGCTTATAAGGCTAACTAACGAAAATATCACGACCTAACCTAACCAATCGTTAGGTTAACTGTACGACCTTGACAATTGGTTAGGTTAGGTCATGATATTTTCGTTAGTTAGCCTTATAAAGCTAACTAAAGAAGGCTGGGGTTCCT
>JAJOZX010002556.1:535000-648065 GCA_023014485.1 Bathynomus jamesi
TGTCAGTTGACCCTGATTGTCTAATTTTATTTATTACGTATTGTACTGTACTTCTTTTCCAATTTTTTCCCGTAAATTCCCTAATTATTTTTTTAGCACTCCATCCCTTGGCAAAACGGCTTTATAACAGCTAAGTCTTCTTTACTTAAAACCATTACGATAGAATTTTAATTAACACCACAAGAAAAAAAAAGAAAAAACATTCCATTAGCCAACACTTCTTAAAGAAATCGGACACTGCTAGCCTACCAATTCGCCATGTGGCCACTTATCATTGTCATAAGTGCCCGAACATGTGACACATCCAAGTGCGTAGTTAGCTTCACAAAATCTCGCTGTTTGTTTCGTCAAGTTAAATTTTTATAATTAAAAAAACGGCCAAAGATAATTAACTGAGGTTTTCAGCACATGATAACCACACTATTGGCTACATCTTGTACTAATTTGGGTGTATTAGCTTAACTGGTTTGAAATTTGTAGGAAAAACAAAAATGTCCAGGTTTTTTCGTCCACCCGTATATATATATATATATATATATATATATATATATTAGGGTTGCACCGATTAATCGGTTGACAATCGGTAATCGGCCATATCGGCCATTTGCCGATTAATCGGTCATCGGCTTTTTTTTGCCGATTAATCGGTTTTCATAAATAATATTTTGCTTGTTTTTTATTAAATATTTTCTACCAATTTGCATTGTTTGGAGAATAATAGGCAGAGTATTATTGAATTAATTTACTCCATTATCACTCCATTTATTAAAACAAAAAAATTATTGTACCTTACTGAACAAAAGAATCCATTTAAGCTTTCCTGTTGCAAAACAAAAGTGGCCTTAACCTACTCTCTAACGATAAACAAAATTTGAGATGGAAACATTGCATAGGGTGCATTTGCAAATAATTTTGTTATTTTTATCTACTTTAAAGTATTTCCATGCAATGCTTGGAGCCATAAGGGCTTTATGTTATTTAAATTTGTAACAAAAATATAAAATTTCTTGGCAACTTTCATTAAAATGCTTAATTTAATCTGTAAAAGAAATTAAAAAATTAGAATATGTAAATAGTTCTAAAAATATTAGATTAATATTAGATAAAAAAAATCTTAGATATTAGGCCTACGTTTTATATTGTGTGCTCCTATTTACCAGTATAATAGGTATAAGCGGCGTAATTCAGTAACCATATAGTGCTATAAACTTATACAGTATATAAAAAGAATTATCGGCCGATTAATCGGTAATCGGCCGATTATTTTAGGCCGATTAATCGGTAATCGGCTAATTTGCTTATCGGTGCAACCCTTTATATATATATATATATATATATATATATATATATTAGTGATGTAGCGGTTGTCACTTTTCATAGCTCTGCGGTTGCGGTTATTTACCCTATATCATCATAATATTACCTAAGAATAAACAACACAATAAAATATCACGTTTTAGCCACACTTTTCACAGTCTACAATATAATGACTATAATCTAAACTGTAAAAAGTGTGTTTCCATGATGCGGAACGAGGACCCAACGCGTTTTGCATCCCACCAACCACTTTCCCCAACCACCGCCCATTCAAAAGTGGTGTATATAATTATAATATACACACACACACACACACACACACACTATTTAATCCTTATATTTAAATTAAATTGCTGGGAGACTGTATTTAAAAAATAACAGTTTTTCAGCTTTGTCCCCTTTCAGCCTATTCCTTTTTTCGTCGTAGATGATCCCTGCTCCACTAAATAATTGTTCACTAGGACCACTTGAGGGAGGACATCCAAGGTATGTCCGAGCCAGTTTGCTAAAATTTTTGTATTTCTTTCGATTTGACCTCCACCAAAAGCATCATCTTCTTGTCCAATTTATGAAAATAAAAACCCACTCTAATAGACAGAGTTTATTTCCACGACAGTTTCGACGCCCACTGGCATCCTCCTCGGGTGGATACAGAAACACGAATGAACCAAAACAAGAGGGAAAAACAGTCCAGGGACCGACCGTTAAGAAATTCGCACCTAGGTTAGATCCCATTCTCCCGACACCGGAAGGGCATTTTCATTAAGTACATTCGCGCAAATTTAAAACTATCTTCCTGTTCTAAACATACAGATTCTATTATATTTTTTCCTACATAATTATTGAATTTATTATTAATTTTATTACATTTAATATTGCATAATTATTTATTACAGAAATTATAAATTTATTATTACATTGGTTATTACATTATTGTATCCACCCGAGGAGGATGCCAGTGGGCGTCGAAACTGTCGTGGAAATAAACTCTGTCTATTAGAGTGGGGTTTTTATTTTCATATTTTGACCTTCACGTAGAAAAAAGTGAAGTTTTTTGCCTTTCTTGTCCAATCCTTTTGTCTGTGATATTTCTCGATCATTTTTTGCGAGTCTCTGCTTGACTCACTTTCGGTCTCGTCATCACTACTGGAAGCCAATAGAGCACTTATTGAGTTCATTATTGTTAGTGATTTACTCGTAGAAGCTGATGCCTGGCCTAAATCAATCAGTGGTTTCTTTGCCGGGGGTTCACTGGCTGTCTCCAAGTCTGATGATGTTTGAGTCTTGTCCATTTCATTACAAAGATATCCCATTTTCTGAACACCTTTTGTGACATGTGAAGCGGAAAAAAGTTTTGCTTTGTACCTTGGATCCAAATAGGTAGCCAAAGAATACATGTCATTTGCTTCTAGGCCATCAAATCTCCTTGCTAGCTCTGTGCGCATTATCTCCTTCATTGTTTTGATTCCACGATCAGCTTCAGAATCACCACTTCGAGTTTGCAGCACATTTGTCAAGGAAACAAAGAGGGGAATAACCTCAGCTATGGAAGAGGTAGAACTACTCAATCTTTTTGTGATATCATCGAATGGTTCCAGCACAGCAACACAGTTTGACAAGAGAGTGAAGTCGACGTTAGTGAGTTGTTGTATTTTGGAGTTAGCAGCACTATATAGACTCAGTGGTTCCTTCAACTTCAGTGTTCTCTGCATCATGTGATAAGTGCTGTTCCACCCTGTGGTGACATCATGAATGACTGTAAGTTCAAGTTGATCTAAGCTTTTCTGAATTTTTTTTTAACTCATCCTGCGCCATCGTAGAATGGTTGAAATGAGTAGCGATGGATGAAGTTTAGCTAACAAGTCACTGAGAGATTTTTGTGAGGATAATCCACTTTTGATTACAAGTTGCAGTTTATGAACAGTGCAATCGATATTATGAACGCCAGTGAGAAACAAAGCTTTTATCATGTTTTCTCCTGAGTCGCGCATTACACAATGGATGGATGAATGGGCAATATCCCACTTCTGAAACATCTGCTCAAATTTTTCTGACAAGTATTCTCTAGTGTGGCGATCTTCAAGTGGCATTACGCTGAGCACCAAATTGGTTCTCTTGAAGTCTTGATTCACTGCATGGCATGTCAAAGAGAGTAAAGACATTCCAGCAGACGTGTCTGATCATGCATCAGTTGTCAATGATACTTTCGAATCGTTTAGAAGTCAAGAATTATGAACACTTTCTTTGAAACAAAGTTATAGATATCGTTGCACACAAGATCAGTGTAGAACTGACGCTGTTTCACTTTATACTGTGGAGCTGTTTTAGCTATGAGTCTCATGAAATCTAAGTCCTCAACATGGCTGAATGGCAAGTCATCCATTATTATCATTTCGGCATGCGATAGTCCAATGATTTTGATTTGGAATGATTCGCATCCCCAAATTTTGACTTTTCCGAAGCAACTTTCAGTCGTCTGATTCTTTTCTTTCACTGCACACTTCATTTCCTGTAGAGGTGTAAGAGACACTTTTGATTCGTTTTTCTTCTTTGACTGTTCAGTAGCTTAATTTTCACTAGATATCACTTCATTACATTCCTTCTTGTGCATTGAACGCAGATGGTTTTTTAAGTTAGTGGTACTCCTTCCCTTTCGTGAATAGTTCTTATTACATATGACACACTTCCCTACATCGATTGACACTCTCGAGAAGTACTTCCACACTGCAGTCGTAGATCGCTCCATGATGGTTGCAACTTGCACCACAGTCTAACACTTTACTAATGGGTTGAAGCACGTACCGTTACAAAGATAGCAACGGAGAGCTAGCGCAACACAACCACCCTCACTCGTGTCTGAACAGATACTGAAGCTGGTGCTTTAGTTTAGTTTGTAACTTGGTAGTGAAGGTTCCCTAATTTCTAATAAAAAAAAAGTTGAGTGTTTTTTTATCTTTTTTTATCAACAGTAATTATATATCATCATTGCTTTATTAAATATAATTAAAATAATGCTTTTAACCACGTAGCGTTGATAAATGTAAGTTATTACATAATGCATCTATCCATCCAGTCCAAGTAGCAATTTTAGACATGTCGCAATTAGGGCGTAGCAAACTTTTACTTTTTTGCACCCTTAAGTGAAGGCATGAGGCATAACAGGAACAGCATTCGACGAGGTTTATAGCATTTATAGCCGTAAATTCTATAAATGCATTTGGTTGCCCTAGTAAGATGATATCCTCAAACAACCGCAATAACCGCACTGATAAATACGGTTGCGGTTGCAGACAACCGCTACATCATTAATATATATATATATATATATATACAGTGCCCGCGAAAAGTATCCGATCACCCTGGAAATTTGTATTTTTTACATAAAAAACAATGTTTAAATGTATACTAACCTTATATTAGTATTTTGTCATCTGTCCTTTGGTTTGGATGACTTGTTCTAGACGTTTTGGCATGGATTTAATCAAGTTTTGACAAACTTCCACTGATATTTCCTTGCATCATACCTTTTTGATGGCTTCTTGTAATTTTTCGACTGAGCCAGTGTCGTGGCATTCAACCTTATTTTTTATTATTAGCCACATATTTTCTATCGGATTGAGATCTGGACTATTACCAGGCCAATCCAAAATATCAAATTTATTGTCAGTAATCCATTTTGTCACTATTTTGGCCCTGTGACATGGTGCACCATCATGCATGTATGTTTTTGTCCTTTGGATTGCCATTGCCATTGGAAGTTTATCCTGTAGCATTGCTAAATACCGTGCACCATTCATAGTTGTGTTCTTCGGAAGAAAATATAGGTTTCCACGCCCATAGTAACCGAAACAACCCCAAACCATCACACTTGGAGGGTGTTTCATTGTCTTTAGGGTGTTAGGGTCCATCCTATTTGAGCCAATGGGCCGGCGAACCTTTTTTGGACAACTTCTGAATGTCAAAAATGTCGACTCATCACTAAATAAAACCTTCTTCCAGTCATCAACAGTCCAATGAATATATTTTTTACAAAATGCGACACGTTTTTTACGCATTTTTTCATTAATGAACGGTTTCTTAGCAGCATGGCGAGATGGTAATCCGAGTTCTTTTTGGAGCCGCTCCTGGATAGTTCGTTCAGAAACACCAGATAACAAATTATTCATATTAAATTTTATTTCTTTCGCAGTTATTGTTGGGTTTTTCAATACTAAACGTTTCATAAGTTTGTCTGTTCGTGAATTTGTTTTTCTCGGTCTGCCAGATCGTTTTTTAGGGACTGGCGTGGTTAGGCCGGCATTGTTCTTAGCCCGTGAAACCCATAAATTAACGGTACTTTGGGATATGTTTAATTCCTTAGCTATCTGTCTCTGTGATTTCCCACATGTATGCAAAGCAACAATAGCACCTCGACAATCACTCTTAAGTTGTTTTTTAGCACACATTATATAAATTTTATTTACACCACTTTCTGTAAAAATAACAAAATATCAATAAATTTACACAAACAGTGAAATCTGACAACTTTGAGACACAGCCACCCGCAACGAAGGCTACCAGAACACTAATTTGAGAATGCGTTGGATAGCTCTCATATCAGCGAGCAACCTCAAAGTTACCAGATGTCGCTAGAACAAATAGAAAGTGAATTATGTGTCTCTGAATATCAAGGGAAAATATTGTATTTTCTTGAGTGATCGGATACTTTTCGCGAGCACTGTATATATATATATATATATATATATTAATGATCTAGCGGTTGTCCGCAACCGCAACCGCATTTATCAGTGCGGTTCTTGCGGTTGTTTGATGATATCTTCTTACTAGGGCAACCAAATGCATTTATAGAATTTACGGCTATAAATGCTATAAACGTCGTCAAATGCCGTTCCTGTTATGCCTCATGCCTTCACTCAAGGGTGCAAAAAAGTAAAAGTTTGCTACGCCCTAATTGTGACATGTCTAAAATTGCTACGTGGACTGGATGGATAGATGCATTATGTAATAACTTACATTTATCAACGCTAGGTGGCTAGAAAGTATGTATACTGAATATATACATACTGTATATATATATATATATATATATATATATATATATATATATATATATATATATATATATATATAGTATATTGTAAAATTTGGTATTTTAATGTTTGTAGAAGGACTTCGTCTGGGAAAATTGTCTTAAAACCACTGTTAATTTAAAAAATTAAAACAATAATTTTTAAATCTTCTTAAAACATAAAAATTGGACGCGTGAAAACAGTAGCGATAAAATGTGCCCTATTTTTTGTGAAGCTTATGGATGTTTTTTATTTCAGGGCAAATATATACTTAAGATACATAAATTTACTTTAAAAAATCAATAATAAACTGTATTGAGACCAAAAACTATGTTTGCAAAACTATTAATTTGGAGAAATAGTTTTTTTTTTTTATGCAGGAGGGACGGGCCAAGGGCGAATGCCTGCAAAAGCGCCACCCTCCCTATAGAAGAAGAAGAGAGCCAAAATCAAGGTCCAGGGTTTTCGAGATGCCTAGACACTGCGTTTTAAAGATTGGAGGTCAGAGACAGGAGGAAAGATGGATTGTTAGAGAGTTGACTGGTTCAGTAGATGAACGATTGAAAATACCGATTAACATCTGCGTTAGAGAGTTGGACAGAAAAAGAATAAGAATATGTCGAAAGTCTGGTGCTGTGTGCTCTCCTTGAAGGAGGAGGCATGCAGTTAAGAGAGTTCACAATTAAGTGTCTTTTCTAACAGCGATAATAAAAAGAGAGTGAGGCAACATTGCGGCGAAGAGAGAGAGAGTGAAGACAGTCAGTAAGAGGCGGGAGACTGATGAGACGAAATGCCTTTGATTCCATATGGTCAGGTACGGCTGTGTGGGTTGAGCCACCCAACACATGAGAAGCATACTCCATACATGGCGGACGAGACCTCTATACAGAGACAGTAAATGAGTGGGGGTGAAGAAACCGCGAAGGCGGTACAACACACCTAACCTCTTAAAAGCTGTTTTGGAAAGAGAGTATATGTGATCTTTCCAGGAAAGATCACGAGAAACGGAAACGCCAAGAATGTTAAGAGAAGAGGAAAGATTGAGTTGTGTATTGTTGAAGGTAAGGGGATAGTCGTGTAGAAGATTGTGACAAGTAGACAGATGGAGGAACTGAGTTTTTAAGGCATTGAAAGCAACAAGGTTTTCTTTGCTCCAATCAGATATAGCAGAAAGATCAGAGGTCAAGTGTATCATACCCGTCCTACGCGAAACATGGAATGACTGTTGAGAGGGACGCTTTGGGAAGTGGGTGAAGAAGTGAAAAGTGGAATCATCGGCATAGGAGTGAATAGGACAGGAAGTGCAACTTTGTAGATCATAGATAAATAAAAGGAAAAGAGTGAGCGATAGGACAGAACCCTGAAGAACACCACTGTTAATAGCTTTAGGAGAAGAACAGTTGCCATCTACAACCGCAGCTATAGATCGGCCAAAAGGGAAATTAGAGATGAAAGCACAGATAAAAGGATAGAAACGGAAGGCGTGCAATTTCGAAATTAGAGATTTGTGCCAGACTGTATCAAAAGCTTTTGATATGTCAAGCGCAATACCAAAAGTTTCACCGAAATCCCGAAAGGAGGAGACCAAGAGTCAGAGAAATATGCTGAAAGATCGCCAGTAGAGCGTCACTTGCGGAATCCATACTGACGATCTGAAAGAAGATTGTGAGAAGAGAGGTGTTTAAGAATCTTCCTATTAAGGATAAATTCAAAAACTTTAGAAAGGCAAGAAATAAAGGCAACTGGACGATAGTTGGAGGGCTGAGAGCGGTCACCCTTCTTTGTGACAGGCTGAATGAAAGCGAACTTCCAGCAGGAAGGAAAAGTACTAGATGAAAGATAAAGACGAAAGAGTTTGCCTATGCAGGGTGTCAGCACAGAAGCACAGTTCTTGAGAATAACAGGAAGAACACCATGAGGACCGTACGCCTTCCTAGAATTAAGCCCAGATAGGGCAGAAAAAACATCTTTAGAAGAAATTCTAATTTCAGACATACAGTGTAATTAAGTCAGAGGGAGGAGGAGACGGAGGAACGGCACCGGAATCGTCCAGAGTTGAGTTGAAGACGAACGCTTGAGCGAAGAGTTCAGCTTTGTCAGGAGAAGAGACGGCAACTGAGTCGTTGGAATGGAAAAGAGGAGGGAAAAAAGAGGAAGTAAAGTTGTTGGAGAGGTTCTTATATGCAGTGTAATAAAATAATTTTGTTTCCCTTAGCAAGAAAATATAATGTAGTTTCAAATAGTTATTTTTATGAATTAATGTAGAAATATATTATTTATATTAATATTCATCGTATTTTTTAAAATTATTTCAAAGTTTATTTTATAAAAGGTATTAGGAGTACATCGTCATCACGACGCACATCAGCGAAGTTAAGCGACATTGAGTCCAGGTGATAGTCGGATTGGAGACCGTCCTCCGTGTGCAGATGATGTAGCGATCCGTGGTTTGGATTCCTCGTAAAGCTGTAGGTTCACTTTGTCATATGATCTTAGATGATGCGAAGGAGATTAAACAACCCCATCTACCATCTCAAAAATCAATAAAATTATATTGTAGTAATCTAGATTTATAATTTCACACAATGAGAGAGAAGCCTCTTATCTTTTTCGAGGGCTTTTGGTGTTTGCCTGCTTAAATCGCGAGACCGAGGCAAGTGGTAGCTAGACCTAGAAAAAGATACCCTAGAATCCATGTGGCCAACTTTTCTTGATACAGTTGTGCCAGAAGTTAAAACAAAACAAATGTAGGGTGCCACACACAAAGTATTTATTAAAATAACATATATAACATAGAAAGTATAATATATACACTAGTGATGTATCGGCATCGGCACCGACAGAATCGGACATTTTTTGGGCATCGGCATCGGCCAAATTTAGCTGATTCTCTTACCGATTCTTTGACATTTTAAAATTTTCATTACAACAAAATCTATATTTATGGAAAATTGAACCGACAAAAATCACTATTTATGATAATTTATATTCATTTCGAAGTGTAATTATATAAAAATATTTTACATTCACCAAAAATGCAAAGCTTAATAAGTTAAGTTGCCCATAAATTTAAATTTTCTCTAACTAGCTAATCTCTAAATATTATGAACTATTGTAATCGCCTACTCTATATTAATAACAATTCTATATTAAGTTGTACTATATAATTTATATATTAAACCATCTTATTATATTGAATTTATTTTAAATATTTTAATAATTTTATAAACCCAAATTATATATTCATTTTTTATTCAAGTTGGCCACCAGAGACTTCAAATTTTAATGGAAAATTTTGTTGTTTATATTGTTGAATAAAGCAAATACGTTCAACATAAGGAAAAAGAATTACTTTAAATATTGGTATTCAATTTATGAAACTAAAATAAAATTATTTTGTCATTTTACTGAGTAATAAAACTTCTTAACATCATTTTAGCTACGGTATATGAGTAGTAAATTTTGGTGCTGTGTATTGTGAATGAGCTGAGGAAAGACATTTAAACAAATTTGAAATGTAAAAATATAAAAAATTGAAAGTTTTCACATTAGATTAGTAAAATTTATGAAGGGAATTGATTTTTTTTTAATATAGGCAAAGAATCGGCATCAGCATTTTTTTCATGGAATCGGCTAAATTTTGGAATCGGTATATCACTAATAATATACACAGAGCAAAATCTATTATTAAAACCAACAAAGCACGTTTAGGTGAACGCTTTTTGTTTGGATCAAATAAAATAATGGTTAAAATATAATAATTGTTTTACTTAGAGTTACCAAATAGATTCTGTTGGCATCAATTTGTTACAACAAAGCAAAATTATATCTTTAAAACAAAAAACCAAGTTCAGTTAACCATCTTTTGTTTGGATCATGTACAGTAATGTAATGGTTAGAATATAATTACTTTAATTAGTTAATACAGCATTTTTTTTGTGGGGGGAGGAGTTCATTTTGTTAATGTAGAATTTTATTGTGAATGCCATACAAACACTCATGAATTATATTTTCAAACGACAACCCATGCATCCATGTACTGTATGCATGCACACTCCCGCCCCCCCTTTCCGTAAAGGGTTAATAATAATTGTTTTAGTTTCATAATAGGTCATTTTTTCATTTTCTTCTAAAGTTTTGAAATGAAAATGTAAAAATTTACACCTAAAAAATTATTTAATAAAATTTTAATGGAGACCAAAACTATAAATACCCAGTTTGTTAAACCCGTTCGTTAATTCAGGATGGCTTAACAGGTAAAGTACTCCCTGTGTTATGTGAAAAGTCTCGGGGAAAAGCAATTTAACTCTGGTAAAGGTGAAACGTTTTCAGGTCTATTTCTGTCTATATAATGTGCATAAATGAACGTATAGTAAATAAGCGAAGAAATTCTGATGAAAAATAAACAAAAACAGAAAAATAAATCGGACATCTTGGCAATTCGAAATTAAAAATAATTTACTTTTACTTTAAACAAGTTGTTGTTTCAAACAAACATACGCAGATTTTCTTCAATTAACTTAATTGTTGTTTAATAAATTATTAACAAAATTCATTTTGTAACACGCAAGAAAAATTTAGTTTAAAAATAAAACGAAAATTTTCTTGAAACACTTTTATATTTGTTTGGGTTAACAAAATATCTTTCTCTGTGTAAGAAATATATAAATGGCATGTGGCACGCGTGCCACAGGCTAGCCACCCCTGCACTGGACACATGTGCAGGGGACACTGGACACATGGACACAACACCTGTTGGTTCTGATGACCCAGAGTCTAGATCTAAGTGCAAAATGAATGTCTGCAATAGGTATAGGTTTGCCCATTAATTAGTTCTTATGAAGTACGATTCCACAAAGGACCATTTGGTTGTAAGGTTGAACTTATCGTTCCTTCCGCTAGTCTCCGAAATGGAAGTAGGTCTATCTACACTAAATCTGCGTGTCAGGGTTAAAAAGTGCCACGTCTGTATGTATGTCTAATGCCGACTTGACTTTTTTTAACCTGACACGCAGAAATATAAATCAGACAATTCTCGACCTCAACTTTAATTTATAAGACTTTGACTTCAAGCAAAAAAAAAAGTATATCAGCTTAGGGTTACATCATCGTATTGGATGTATTCTTTATCATTTATCGATTCATCCTCTATTGTTGTCTGCAAGAAGAGGAACATGGCAACAATTTTTGTTAACTTTGTAAAATATTGTCACCAATTGTCATTTCATTGTTAATAAATTTAATTTTAAAATCCCATTTATTCATTAATCCAGATTAACACCCTCACCCGTGGTTCAAAATTTTCTTTTATCTATATTTCATCTTTTGTTCTGAAATAAATAAATAAATAAAAAAAAAAAAAATATATATATATATATATATATGTATGGGATGAATTTCACAATTAAACACGTGAAATGAATGAATGATGCAAACCTACATGGAAAAATAAAAATGATTCCAAGGCCTTTCGTGTATATATTCAGAAGTACACATCGTCAGGGAATGAAGGGAGAAGGCGAGATGACAAAAATATATACAACGGGACAGAAAAATAAATAAATAAAAAAACATAGTAATATATCCGAAAGTGAGGTGACTTTAGCAAAAGGTTGTGTGTATAGTGCTTTTAATACGAGGTATGAATCGAATTATCCTTTGAGGTTTGAAAAAGTCCTAAAAACACTCAAAAATAAAGATTCATTACACATTACTAAAGCGGACAAATCTAATTCGATCGTCATCATGCACAAAAACAGTTATGTTGAAAAGATGAATACGTTATTGAGTGATCGTGACACGTACAAACCTCTAAACAGAGACCCACTGGAGGATGTTAATAAAATGCTTAACAGAAAATTAAGAGAAATATTAAAAAATAACTATAATGGGCTTTCTAATCAGTTTCTTAGTATCAATCCGTCACTACCATATTTGTACGGTTTAGTAAAAACACACAAAGTTAATAATCCCATGAGGCCTATTGTTAGCTCAGTAGGCTCCGTAACCTATAAGCTATCTAAATGGTTAGTTAGTTTATTAACGCCGTTAGTTGGCTCTATTTCCAAGTCACATATTGTAAATAATATGGATCTTATTGACAAACTGAAGTTTCCTAATGACCCTAATTTTAAACTGGTAAGTTTTGATGTATGCTCGTTATTCACAAAAGTCCCTGTTGATGACCTACTTGATTTTTTAAAAGATAAGATCTCTGAATATTCTTTCCCTGTTCAGCACAACACTCTTATTGAGTTAATTAAGCTTTGCATGAAAGATTGTAAATTTAAATTTGAAAATACGTTTTATGCTATGTCATTTGGATTGGCGATGGGAAATTCTCTCTCACCGGTATTAGCTAACTTATACATATATGGAATTTTTTGAAAGCAGAATTTCGCCTACTATTGCTAATTTTAACCTTGTTTTTGTACAGGTATATAGATGATATTTTATGCCTTTGGCCTAATAATTTGGATGTTGACATTTTTTGGTAGGCTCAACAATTTAGTCCCATCTCTTAAGTTCATGGTTGAAAAAGAAAATGATGGAAACTTATCTTTACTGGATCTAAAAATTCGGAGATGCTTTAATCAGCTCAAATTTGAAGTTTATCGTAAGCCTGCTAATAATAACTTATGTGCATTTTTATTCTGACCATCATCCCTCGATTAAATCTTCTATTTTCTCTGCTATGTTTCTTAGAGTATTGAGGGTTGTCAGTCCTGAATTTTTACATTCCGAGTTGTGCAATATCATGAATATTGGTACTGAATTATGTTATCCTATTTCATTTTTAGATAACTGCCTTAGGAAAGCCAAGAATAGGTATTATAATATTGTAACTGTAAAGGAATTTGAGCGTAAAAATATCCTTAGCCTACCCTACCATGTAAATTTTCAATATCTTCCGACTTTACTTAAAGCAATTGGTATCGGTGTAGTCTTTAAGTATAATAATAATGTTAAATCACGCCTTATAAAGAATAGCCCGGATAATGTGGTTGGTTGTGTGCATTCGATCGGATGTACACAATGTAACTCAGTGCATATAGGCCAAACGGGTAAACCGTAAGTTATTAGGGTAAAACAGCATAAATATGAGTGTAGAACAGCAAATAATTCTAATGCATTGTTTAACTTATATATGGAATCATAGTATCAAGTGGGATAGTTCTAAAGCGCTCGTTAAAAACAGAGATATAACTGAAAGAAATATTCTAGAATGTGCATTTATCCATTTTAAAAATAATTTCAATAACAGTGCGGGAATGTATAAAACTGACAATATCCTGTTAAAATTCCTTTTGCCTCTAATCAACTCTTGTTAATCATGTACTAATTTTGCCTTCTCCCTTTATTCCCTGACGAGGTGTACTTCTGAATACACTAAAGGCCTTGGAATAATTTTTCTTTTTCCTTGTGGGTTTGCATTATATATTATATATATATTAATATATAATATATATATATATATTATTTATTTATTTATTTCAAAACAAAAGATGTCATAGAAAAAAGAAAATTTATAATTTAAAATTTATAATTTATACACACACACACACACACACACACACATATATATATATATATATATATATATATATATATAAGAGGTGGGGGCCACCAGCTTGACCTTCGTGTAAAGAAAGACCAACGCACGGAACTGCTGCGAGGCTACAAGGTATATATATCGCAAAGCAGTCTTTATATGAAAACTAAAAGTATATATTTAGTATATTAAACAATATATTGTAATCTTAATTAATGCACAAAATATCCTATCTGTATGTAACTAATACTTCACTGTAAAACATCATAAAATTACAGTAATTTTACAGTATTGAAGAGAATCACTATAAGCAATATCCAAACTTAACGTAGAGAGAGAGAGAGAGAGAGAGAGAGTTCCACGCTAACAAAGACCCTAAAAGCCACTCAGGAATAAATACAGGAATAAAGGGAAAATAGGTAGAAAAGAGCAAATGAAAATAAAGAACACTGAAAACTTATGTCATGCTTACACTTATAAACGTGTAAAGTTTTCACATAGGAATAGTAGTAAAAGTGAACCATATCACAAACAAGGTTTTCCCTCCTTCGCCAACCACTACTGACAGAAAAAGTTGTGAAAGAAGATATATAGGAAAGTAGGAAGCGTATAATGAAAAGAATAGCTTCACAATTCATTTACACTATACGTAAACTTATCTCGTGTACCCAGTTAAGCATTAGGGGACAGCGGATAGCATGAATACTAAGCTACTTAATCTAATCTACGTCATCTATTTATTATATACAAATAGTCATCATTTCATCACTGCATCATTTCTCACTTGAGTCTTTTGTGCCGAAAGATTTGCTTTAAAAATGTTACTATTTTCATTGCCAGCTTTCACACTATAATTACTTGTATAAGGGAGCACTGATCCAGAGACACCTCCAGCTGGTCAGCACGTACCAGCTTAAGAATTCCCACGAAACTCCCCATCAAGAAAATGATTTCACCCCTTTTTCAAGAAAGATTTATCATATCGTAATTTCTATTGCGTCCTTCGCATTGGAATTACCTAGATAAGGGAGCATTGATCCAGAGGCATCTCCAGCTGGCTTACAACCCTAAATTTAAGAATTCCTCCGACAAAGTACATATGCATATTTTTATTTATTTTAACGAAATTCTATTACACATTATTTAAAACTAAAATTCTACTCCAGGTAAGCAGAAGTGGATGAATATATCTCTTCGAAAGTTTTGACTCTCGAGATTCCTCATGAAGCGTTCCATCATCTGAGAAGAAAACTAAAATGTTATCTAGCTACCTAAGTTAAATATACGGCGAATTTCCTAAAAAGTACTAACAATCCTACACTGTGTACCCAAGTGGCATTATTGAAATTGAAAACGTCTATTTGGATTTTTTTATTCCCGAGAGATCTCATCAATATTCCCTTCTCTACCAATGGGATATCATCTGAAAACGCCCAGGGCTCTGAAACCAGACCAGACCAGTGCCTCCTACTACATTTATTGACAAAGGGAACATTACTACTACTACTACTACTACTACTACTTCTACTACTTTATTGTGACTAGCCCTCCCTCAAGTAGCTCCCTTTTAATAATAAAAAATAACAAAGGAGGAAAAGAAAGAAAGGAAGAATGGGGGTGAGGGGTGGCTTCCCAAAATAACTTAATATAGCTATTCAGAGATTTTGACTCCCAAAAATTCCCATCTATTAGAAACACGTAAATAAAACTAAAACAAAGTAAAAACAAGGATATAATGTGAGAACATCCAATGCTCTGAAACCAGACCAGACCAGCGCCTCCTACTAAACTTACATCTGAAGGGAATTCACTGCTTCAATCTCAATAAATAAACACTATGTACCTAAAAGGTAGCCAGTGACTAAACGAAAAAGAACTATTTCATCTTGACTGTGTTTCACGTAAATCCTATTCACTCTATCAATTAACATCCCGAGTCACGCATTACCTATTTTATTCAAGTGAAGGCCATCTTGAATGAACAGATCTGCCGAGTTAAAATTTGACCAAAAGTTAACAAATTTTCCGCCTTCAAAGCAGAATTGGGGGAGGGGGAAGTCCCTTTTTTTTATCCTTTAAAAAACGTTGGGTTTTTTCTTTAGAAAATGCTCCACAAACTGCGTGTATATATATATATATATATATATATATATATATATGTAATATATATATATATATATATATATATAATATATATATATATTTTTTTTTATTTATTTATTTATTTATTTTACACCATCAACTCGAATTTAATTTTTATAATTCATTTTCCATTTAAAAAAAATTCATGATAGGCTGATCCATGCCCCTTTTCAAGTTTTCCCTCCCATTAACAGTACACGCATGTACAGTTGCCCGCATAGGTAATGTTCCTTGCCTCACAAGCGACTCAGTACATGTGGCAACGCCGCTGTGATAGTCAAGGTACCCCAACTGGGGGAAGGTGGGGTGGAAGGGGGACAACTGAGTCCAACAACATATAACATTGACATACAGGTAAGGCGCCGTTCAAAAATTACGTAACGCTAGTTTAGCTAAAACCTGATCCCCCCTCTAACGTTCCGTAATGTGTGGGGTGGGGGGTGGGGGAAGTGTTACATAACATCTTAGGGGGTGCCTGGTCTAGCGTTACAGAACGTTCCTGGGGGATCTGGAGTGTCAAGTTTTAGCAAAAATAGCGTTATGTAATTTTTGAACAGCCCCTAATTATAATGAAATGTCGGAGTTCAACGCTGTTCACGATCATATTAATCATTTATTTTTATGAACACAAAGTTTACTAGTCTTATACAGTAATAAGGTTCCATTATGATTACTGCAAGTCTATATGAACAGATGCCACAATACAATTTTTTATATACACTGCGTGTGCACTTATTAAGCAGATTACATTTTCTCCAATGTTTTCAAGTTTTTCCCCGATTTTCAATGAAATTTGTAGCAAATAATCACTATATATATGTATTCATTTCGATAAAATATTTTGATAATTAAAATAATATCTCATTTTATTGAAAAATATGTAAAATACTGTGTTCCGAATTATTAAGCAAGTATTGTATTTACGGATCTAAATGGTGAAAATGGGTAAGAAGAAGGATTTAACACTAACTGAGAAAAGAAAAATAGTCAAGTTACTCGCTGAAAATATAAAATCTATTGAAATTGCGAAGCAGTTTGGCAGAGCTTATCGAACTGTAAACAAGTTTGTAGCGGAGGGTACCAAACTGAGGCAGCGAAGTGATAAAGGAGCTATAAGAAAAGTGACAAGGCGGCAGATATCTGTAATCAAGCGCAAACTGCAAAGCACCCATTGTTCTTTTAAGTAAAGAGGATTTTGAGCAGGCTGGCATACATAATGTACCAAGAACATCTCGATGTGGAATCCTCCAAACAATTAGCAAGACGTGTAAACCTACGATTCTGTCACCATTAACACCCAGGTACAAGAAGCAGCGTGTTGAATGGGCGCGTCAGTACGTGAAAACAGATTTTAATACTGTATTGTTAACCGATGAATGAAGAGCAACCCTTGAGGGATCTGATGTTTGGTCAAGAAGATGGATTGCTAAGGGTCAATCTCTACCATGGAATGAGTTTTTCTTTATTTCTTTAAGAAAGTTTGTGTAAGATTGGGCATTCATTTTTACACCATCAGGCACTCTGTATGGGACAGCTACTTCACTGCCTATCAATCCTGCCCAAAACATGACACTACCTCCACCTTGTTGGCGTCTTAATCTCGATGGTAGAAATTGGCTCTCAGCAATCCATCTTCTTGACCAAACATCAAGTCCCTCAAGGGTTGCTTTTCATTCATCGGTGAACAATACAGTATCAAAATCTGTTTTCACGTACTGACGCGCCCATTCAACACGCTGCTTCTTGTACCTGGGTGTTAAGGGTGACTGAATCGTAGGTTTACACGTCTTGCCAATTGTTTGGAGGATTCCACATCGAGATGTTCTTGGTACATTATGTATGCCAGCCTGCTCAAAAACCTCTTTACTTGAGGACAATGGATGCTTTGCAATTTGCGTTTGATTACAGATACTGTATCTGCCACCTTGTCACTTTTCTTATAGCTCCTTTATCACTTCGCTGCCTCAGTTT
This sequence comes from Bathynomus jamesi, assembly GCA_023014485.1. Lineage (NCBI taxonomy): Eukaryota > Metazoa > Arthropoda > Malacostraca > Isopoda > Cirolanidae > Bathynomus > Bathynomus jamesi. The sequence continues at coordinate 553,052 of JAJOZX010002556.1, forward strand.
GGTACCCTCCGCTACAAACTTGTTTACAGTTCGATAAGCTCTGCCAAACTGCTTCGCAATTTCAATAGATTTTATGTTTTCAGCGAGTAACTTGACTATTTTTCTTTTCTCAGTTAATGTTAAATCCTTCTTCTTACCCATTTTCACCATTTAGATCTGTAAATAGAATACTTGCTTAATAATTCGGAACACAATATTTTACATATTTTTCAATAAAATGAGATAATTATTTTAATTATCAAAATATTTTATCGAAATGAATACCATCAATGCTGTTATATATAGTGATTATTTGCTACAAATTTCATTGAAATCGGGGAAAAACTTTTGAAAACATTGGAGAAAATGTAATCTGCTTAATAAGTGCGAACACAGTGTACTAATGAATTTGAACCAAAAATAGACATTACACAGCCATCCTCCATACTTCCTCATTCCCGTTCCCCACCCACCAGTCTCGCGTATATTAAATCATTATGTAACAGTACTAATAAAGCTGTTTGTACAGTCCGTGTGCAGCTTTAAACCTTTACTTACTTACGAATCTACACGATATATATATATATATATATATATATATATATATACATATATACAGTATATATAATATATATATATATTAGGCCGGGTCGAAAAGGGGTCAAGTTCAAGATTTTGCTTAGGTACATATTGTGAGGTTGATCATTTTGTAATAGTAGTATCCACACCAAAAATCAAAGCTGTGGGACCTTCGCTACCTCCCCCCCTCTCCTACCGATACTCACTTTTTTCCATATGAATTTGTATGGGAAATAGGCCAAAAATCGAAAATCGTAAAAATCGACCCTAAATATTAATTTTTTTGCTTTCGGATGGCGAAAATCGGGTTCCCCGGCACGAATTACATCAGAATAGACCATTCACCAACTTTTTTTGAGATCGGGGGGTAGGGGGTAGGGTCTTAAATCCAGTGCTGACTCATAGCACCGGATATAAGACCTACTATTACATTATTTTTGTTTTTTCTTTCCAGATTCCTATTTAGGTACCTAGAATGTTAAAAGTTTGTATTAAAATACGTTATTTAATTTTAAAATATCAGTAATAAATAAAATATAGTTAAAATCTTATTAAATTAAATTACGGCTACTAGAAAAAAAAGCCACAATGCAGCCTTCGGATATCCAGCAAAATTTTCATCTGCCATGACGCCATCAAAAGCTGATGTTGTAAGGTACTTCAATTTTATTGTTTGAGAGGAAGAATCTAAAGCACAGGGCAAAATAAGTAAAAATGATTGCTATAACGTAGTTGTTCAAGATATAAAAGAAATTTGGCAAAAATTTTCTTTCCCAACAATTGATACAAAGGGAATTTATGTTAGAGTTACTAGACTTATAGAAGGTGCTGATAATTTAACTTAATGCCCTATGATAAAAAGAAATTAAAAATATTATGAAAAATTAAAGAAATATGATGAGATGTTTGACATATCTCCATGCCACTGTTATGATAAAGGCATAAGGGATAGAAAACTTTGTAGGTGTGAACATAAAATACCTATTATAGAATGGGAAGCTTTTATTGGTCAAAAAGAAAGAAAAAACCAGTTAGGAAAAATTGATGAAAAAACTACTTCAAGTAATTTGAGAAAGTTGGGCAAAATCCAAAAAGCACAGGAAAGGGAAAAGAAATCAAAAGAAAAATTAAGAGAAGCAAGGGTATTTGTATCATCAGAAGTGATAGAAGATGATAATGAAAATGAAGATGTCGATTTTCAAGACAGAGAGGCCTTAGATTATGAAGAAGACTTAGAATTAATAGAAAATTTTCAAAATAGATATACCTATGAAAATTTAGCCAAAACTTCAGAATGAGCAATTGCTTCAGATTAGAACTAAACCTCTAGAAATACTAGATTTTCCATGTCACAGCCAAAGCGTTGAACGGGGTGTGAACTTAGTAACTAAATCTAGCCAAGAAAGAATTGGTTATATTAATCGGCATAAATTAATTTTAAATACTTTAGAGTCTAGAAAAGAACTGCCTACTTTTGAGTGGAAAGGTCAATGGAAGGAATAAAAAAAACATTAGTTTTAGGTAAAAATTTTTATTGAATTTCTGTCTCTTAATTTCTAAATTTCTACCAATAATAGCTAAAAATTTATGTATTAAATTTTTTTTTCATGCATTTTTGTATCTTTTAAAGTTTTTTCATTAAAAACTAAATACAAGTGTTTTCTAAGCGAACTTTTGTAATAATAAAAAAATTTCGAAATAAATCGCAAATTATCTCGAATTTTGCGAATTTTCTGAAAAAACTGAAACCGGTAGGGGGGGTAGGGGTCCTCAGAATTAAAAATATTTTACCAGGGTGTTACTATGATTGATTGAACCACTTCACACTATGTACGTAAGAAATAAAAAAATTCGACCCGGCCTAATATATATATATATATATATATATATATATATATATATATATATATATGATGAATAAAACCACGAAGGAAAGGAAACACAGATGGTGCTCAAGCGCTTTCGTCTAATGACATCCTCAGGAACACTGAAGTACATAAAGAGTTACAACCTATATATAGGTTACAGAAAAAAAATTAAAAAAATCTATATACAGGATGTACATAAAGTCAGGATCTATTTTTGTGAAATAATTATTTTTTTCTATTTTTCTTTTCAGAAGCCCTTAGAATGAATACAGAAGAGCGTGTGGCAATAGTAACTTGGCGAATCGAGGGAAAGAAATACAATGACATCAGAGAGAAGTTTAGAAGGAGATTTCATAAGCCGGGGCCAATAGACAAGACAATACGAAAATTGGTGAACAAATTTAAACGAACGGGATCTGTAAATGATGAAGCAAGATCAGGACGACCGTGTATGTCAGATCTTACCGTGAATGCAGTACGCGGAATTATCACTGAGGAGCCACGTACGTCCGTTCGTGCTGCATCACACAGACTCGGCCTCCCGACGTCATCTGTGCACAAAATTCTGAAAGTTAATTTGCAGAAGAAAAGCTATCATTTGCAGGTTTTACATGATTTACATAGGAAGATTTCCCTCGACGAAGTGCTGTGTGTGCTGATCTCGTAGAACAAATCTGGAGTGATAATTTAATGGACAACATTCTCTTTAGTGATGAAGCCACTTTCCATACGTGTGGAAAAGTAAATCGCCACAACTGTCGAATTTGGGCAGATGAAAGACCGAATGATTTCGTCCAAAATTGGGAAAGAGACTCACCTAAAGTTAATGTCTGGATGGGTTTAACAAAATCTAAGGTTTATGGTCCTTTTTTCTTTGCTGAAGCTACAGTTACGGGGCTTATTTATCTGGACATGTTGCAGCAATTCCTTGAACCTCAGCTGATTGGGGATAGGATTGTTAGTACCGTCGTCTATCAACATGATGGTGCTCCTTGTCACTATGCCAAAATTGTTCAGGATTATCTAAATGGACGTTTTCCAAATCGCTGGATCGGACGCGGAAGCAACAGACCTTGTGTCGCGAGATGACCAGATTTAACCCCTTTAGATTTCTTTGCATGGGGCTTTATCGAGTCGCACGTCTATCAGACGAAGATTACGAGTCTTGAAAACTTACGTACACGTATACGAACTGCTGCAGATAACATAACCCCGCAAATGCTCCAGAATGTGTTTAGAAATGCTGCGGAACGATTTGAGCTGTGCAGGGATACTGATGGGCATCACGTCGAATCCTACTCTTAATTATTTAATAAATGTTACCACTTTATCATTTTATGATTGAATTCCATATAATTTCCAAGTGCTTCCCAAAAATAGATCCTGACTTTATGTACACCCTGTATATATATACAATAAACGGAAAAACAAAATTAAAGGATTGTGGAAGGGGGCACACAAATTTATAAGGAAAAACTATCGATTTTTAGCACAAGATTAGCACTCTGTTCTTTTTGTATTAAAAAAAAAAATTGAACAATTATCGATTTTTAGCACAAGATTAAAAGAATTGTTTCCAACCAATGTTATAGATAAAAAAATAAAATATATATATACAAATTTATACTGGAAATCTGCCCGGGTTTTAGCACTCTGCCTATTTTTTGTATATAAAAATTGAAAAATAAAAGTTAGTGGCATACAAATTTACCAAAGATTTAGCGTTCTACCTTTCTTATCTAAATCTGTTCTGAAGGAATTCAAAACAACAGGATCGAGTTGAAAAAGACCTTTGCTTATGTTGAAGTTATTTGTTAGTTGGATAATGGCAGACTCAAGAATATTTCTATTAACAATGTTGCTAGAGTGAAATAAAACTGAAGCATTATTCCAATCAATACAGTGGGATAACTCTGACAAATGGACAAAAAGGGCACTGGACAACTGTCCTGTTCTAACGGAATATTGATGCTGTTTTATACGTGTGTGAAAATTCTTTCCCGTCTGACCTATGTAAAAGGAATCACATTGTTTACAACCAATTTTATAGATAATGCCTGAATTATTGGTAGGGCTATTTTTTACTATGATATTTTTCACAATATTGTTATATGAAAATACTACATTAATATCCAAAAGTTTAAATACATTAGCAATGCCTAAAAAGCCCGGGAAAAATGGAAGTACTAAAATATTTTTTGACAAAGTACGAGTGTTATTATTGACGCGATAGAAAGTTCGTTTTGCCTTGTTGAGACAAGATTCCATAAACGCAGATGGATAACACAGATCACTTCCAATACCGTTGATTTTTTCTAATTCGGCATCGATGTATTCCGGACTGGCGATCCTAAGGGCGCGGAGAAACATTGAAGAAAAAATGGCCTTCTTAGTGGGGGTGTCATGTCCCGAGTAAAAGTGTACGTAGGACAAATTGTTTGTTTTTTCCGATAGATACTAAACTTAAAACCTGGGCTTTCCCTATGTACACGCACATCCAAAAATGCGATTGAATTGTCTTGTTCCACTTCCAAAGTAAACTTAATCGAGGGGACTTGATCATTTAACTGAAGGAGGAAGTTATCCAAGTCACGATTCATGGGCCAGATACACAAAATATCATCGACGTACCGCAACCAAGGGATGCCAACCCCCAGAATTCTCGGAATGTAAGTAATTTCGAAAAACTCCATATAAATATTGGAGAGGAGGGGCGATAAAGGGTTGCCCATGGCCATCCCAAAAACTTGTTGATAATACTCGTTATTGAAAGTGAATTTACAGTCTTTGATGCAAAGCTTAATAAGTTCCAAAACAATGTGTGAAGGTAGTGGCAGGTCATACTTATGTAATTCTTGGAAGAGAAAGTCAAGCATATCGTCAATTGGCACTTTTGTAAACAATGAACAAACATCAAAACTGATCAATCTATCGTTAGTTTCAGTACGTGCATTATTCAGTTTTTCAGTAAGATCCATGGAATTTTTTACATGTGAATCAGAGATAGTTCCGAGAATGGGGGACAAGACTTTGACAAGCCATTTGGAGAGTTTATAAGTAATAGAGCCCACCGAGCTAATAATAGGGCGCATAGGGTTTCCAGGTTTGTGGGTTTTAATGAGACCGTAAAGGGTAGGGCAGAGAAGGTGAAGTGGACATGAAAAGCGGAATTAAGTCCTTATGATCTTTGAGAATGCGTTTCAAGCCACTATTAAATGATTTGATGACGTCATCCTGCGGGTTCTTCCTAAGTTTGCTGTATGTGGCGGGGTCCTGGAGAAGCTCGTTCATCTTTCTGATGTAGTCCACTTTGTCCATAATAACTATGGTGTTAGCCTTGTCTGCTTTAGTAATATGGAGCTCCCCATCTTTTTTTAATTATGAGAGGCTATTGCGAAAACGTTTAGGAAAGTTATCTTCGTAATTACTATTCGCCGCACTATAAACGAGGCCTTTAACTATGTTAAACAAATACTGAGGGAGATTACACTGTTTTTCAAAACAAGCGAGACTGTAACAAATTTGTAAAGCCGAAGGTTTTTTAACAATAAAAAAGGACATACCATATCCAAGGGCACTTTTTGCATCGTCACTAATGTTTTTCGAAGAAAGGTTCAAAACACACTTTGAGCTTGCTTTTTTACTCCACTGACTATTTCGAATAAGACTTAATTTTTCGATCCAAAATGTTACGAAGTGAAGAAGTTCTCCGACGCAACTCGTTGTAAATTTCATCAAACAAAGGTTGGACAGTTTTATTTCACTCTAGCAACATTGTTAATAGAAATATTCTTGAGTCTGCCATTATCCAACTAACAAATAACTTCAACATAAGCAAAGGTCTTTTTCAACTCGATCCTGTTGTTTTGAATTCCTTCAGAACAGATTTAGATAAGAAAGGTAGAACGCTAAATTTTTGGTAAATTTGTATGCCACTAACTTTTATTTTTCAATTTTTATATACAAAAAATAGGGCAGAGTGCTAAAACCCGGGCAGATTTCCAGTATAAATTTGTATATATATTTTATTTTTTTATCTATAACATTGGTTGGAAACAATTCTTTTAATCTTGTGCTAAAAATCGATAGTTTTTCCTTATAAATTTGTGTGCCCCCTTCCACAATCCTTTAATTTTGTTTTTCCTTATAAATTTGTGTGCCCCCTTCCACAATCCTTTAATTTTGTTTTTCCGTTTATTGTATATATATATATATATATATATATATATATATATATATATATAGATTTTTTTTTTCTGTAACCTATATATAGGTTGTAACTCTTTATGTACTTCAGTGTTCCTGAGGATGTCATTAGACGAAAGCGCTTGAGCACCATCTGTGTTTCCTTTCCTTCGTGGTTTTATTCATCATAAATACTTTTCACGTGTTACTTTCGTGAAATAATTTTCATATATATATATATATATATATATATATATATATATATATATAGACATTGAGCGAAAAAAAAGATTGAGACAGTGTGAGAGAGAGCGAGGTAGAGAGGCAGAGAGAGTTAGTGGGAAATGGCTTATCGATTGTTACACAAAGAACTTGTTAACAGTTTCGACCTGAATAAATTAACTGATTATCAAAATCACATGAGAATAATCCACGGTTATACTAGCATAAACATATTTATACATACTTATAAATTCATACAATATTATACTAATGTTTGCGAAATGACAATGATGGGCCAAACCGTGGTCACTTGCTGTCGCCGTCCAGGAGAAACTACATATGGGCATGTCAGTGGAAACCGTAAGGTGACGGTTGCATGAAGCAGGATATCACCACCGGTTTGTGGCTGATGCCTATTATATTAATAGTGCTTTCCAAGTTGTATTTGTATTATCAGTGTGGAGAGATAATGATTTAATCACGATGAACAGATAAACCCATTAATGTTTTCCAGATTTGCATTATCAATGTGGAGATATTATTAGATCTTAATAAGGAATATATATATATATATATATATATATATATATATATATATATTAAAATCACAGAATAACACGTGATCTTATTAATAAGCAAACAACCACAGGGAAAAAGGAAAAAGAAACACGAAATCGAACGCTTTCGTGATATATTCACATCTTCAAGGACAAGAAAGAAATTTCTTTCTTGTCTTTGAAGATGTGAATATATCACGAAAGCGCTCGATTTCGTGTTTCTTTTTCCTTTTTCCCTGTAGTTGTTTGCGTATATATTTATATACAATAAAACACCAATTCTTTATTACAACAAATATGCAATGGTTGAGAATGTTTTACTAAATACTGTAGTTTATCATACAAAATTATTGTCACAAAATGTTCACAATTTGCCAGGGATTAACATAAATGGCACAGCTATACCCAGTTCATAGTTAGTATTTGGTCCATCCCCCATTATTGTCTATTACATCTTGTAATCGGTGTGGCATAGATGCAACATGGTTATGTATGATTTACCTTACCTTAAATTTACCTTAAAGCGCTTCTGCCTCAAGGGTGCGCTGCTCCCACGAAGTCCACTCAGCGCCTCCTGAGGCGGGGCCACGACGGGGTCGCCACCCTTCTTTTCTCTCGCTCCTGCCATACGATTTGGTCCCCTATTGAATTTGTGGGGGCTGGTCTGGCAGAGGAATACCCTGACACTGTGGGTTGGTCGGGTATGTTGGCTAAAAACATGTCCAAGTGTTTTTTAAAAGTATCTACTGGGACTGCACTTATATCTCTAAGGTACTGAGGCAAGGAGTTAAACAGGCGAGAACCCTGCCTAGAGATACTATTATATTGAAGGGTTTGAATCCTTCTCAGACTGTTTGGTGGGAGGTGATATTTTTTACACATTCTGCCAGTTCTTGTTAAGGTGGGCACAATTGGTTCAGTATTGGGGGCAACTAAAAGCCCTTCTAGAATTTTCCAGGTGTAGATTAGGATGTATCTCTCAAACCTTCTCTCTATGGAATAAAGGTTGAGGCCTCTAAGCCTATCCCAATAGTTTAATTTGTTTTTACTCACCTGTTGCCCATCAGGTTGTTTAATGTACGAGGTAAAGGTTCTTTGTAGGCCCTCAATTTTTTGCAATTCATTCTGTTTGTGGGGAAACCATAATTGAGAGCAGTAGTCAATGCGTGGAAGGACAAGTGATTTCCACAGGGTAAGCATGGTCATACTGTCCCTAGTTCTGAATGTCCTCAGTATATATCCTATTAGTTGTTTGCATGATGAGGTTACTTTGTCAATGTGCCTGTTGAATGTTGCATCTTCAGATAATATAATCCCTAGATCCCTGACATGATCAGTTTGTGCAATATCTTTTCCTGTGGGTCCAGTGTAGTTGAATTGTTCGTTCAGGTATTTATTTGGTCCATACTTAATTAGTTCAAATTTGTTTTCATTGAAGGCCATATTGTTTGCTTCTGCCCATGCATATATAGTTTGTAGATCTTTTTGTAGCTCTACACAGTCTTCTTTTTCTGTAATTGGTCTTAGTATTCTGGTATCATCTGCGAATGACAGGAGAGAGCTTCCTAGGTTACAGTTTATATTGTTTAGCATTATAATGAATAGAATTGGTCCTAGTACTGTGCCTTGCGGCACTCCACTAATCACTTCTTTTTCTATAGATCTTGCTCCATTTACAGTTGTTATTTGTTTTCTGTCAGAGAGAAAAGCATGGATCCATTTTCCTACTTTTCCACAAATACCAAGTTCTTTTAGTTTATGGAATAATATACCATGGTCAACCTTGTCAAAAGCTTTTGCAAAGTCTAGATAGATGACATCAACATTGTGGTTTTCTCCCAAGTATTGTAGGATTATATTGCAATGGTCTATAAGTTCAGTAAGGCAGGATCTCTTGTGTCTGAAGCCATGTTGAAAGTCTTCTAAGAGATGTTCATTTTCTATAAAACTGACAATGTGCCTTTTCAGGACTTTCTCAAATATTTTAATAATATGGGAAGTCAAAGATATGGGTCTATAGTTCTTGGCTTCCTTTCTTTTGCCTCCTTTGTAGATTGGGGTAATATTTGCTTGTTTCATGATTGATGGTATTCTACTGGTGTCTAGTGAGGATCTCCACAGGATTTTCAAAGGCAGAGATAAAGTATGTTTGCATTCCTTAAGAATCTTGGCTCCAATTCCATCTGGACCAGGGGCTGAACTCCCCGGTAGCTCTGTTATTGCCTGTTGTATATCTCTAGTGGTTATTTGTATATCTTCCAATAATGGTCTGTCTTGGTCATTTTCTTCTCTATCAAAAAATGCTGTAGTTTTTATTTTCTTTGCTACTACAGGGGTACTCCAGCTTCGGAACATCTCCCACTCAGTCATATTGTGATCCAGCAGCTGGTGGCTGGTCCGCTCCTGCCCAGACTCCCACGAGTTCGCCACATTGCTCCACACGTTCTCAATGTGGTTCAAGTCACACCCCTTACTAGGCCAGTCCAGTAGTTCTAGATTTCGCTGCTCCTCAAACCACCTTCTAACAATCCTGGCGGTGTGAATGGGAGAGTTGTCCTGCAAATGGATTTTAAATATTAAAAGTAAAATTATATCTCATCCATACGCTTCATCAGTAACCCACTATTCGAGATAGGTTTTAACCCCTATGAATTAGGGGTTTCTCTCAGCTAAATGTAATTGTGCGCCGTTATACAAATTATACATTCTGCAGTTATCCAGAATAAAATCCTACTGTTATCATAGTACTGAAAGAGTTAAAGAGCAATTTTATGACCATTATTCGTCCCATGTAAATGTGGAAACCGGACATACAAATGCGGGCAATACATAAATCTTATTCTAGTTATAGTATAAGATTCTATAACACACAAATACAACATACCTGCATAAGGATAATCTGTTCAGGATAGGGCAAGGCATACGCGCGTACAGAAGGTAGCATCACCTTCATAATCTCTATACATATATTGATCTGTCGTAAACCTCCCGTGGATCTCAGTCAGCTCTCCTAGTCCTTGGAGGTGCATCCATCCCTACACATTCGCCGTCACGTGCCCATTCCGTGCCACTTCGCAAATAATTTGGGGGGGGGGGGGCATATCTCGTGTTGTCCTGTCGCCAACACCGAAGACGGCCGTGAGTTGTAGACGCAAACGTCTTCTCGTCAGAGAAGATAACTGCTCCAGTATGCGAGATCATCATTTATATGCTGGTGAGCAAACGAGAGCCTGGCCTGTCGATGTCGTTCCTCGATGCTCTCTTTTTTAGCAGAAGTACGGTGGTGATATCCTGCTTCATGCAACCGTCTCCTTACGGTGTCCACTGACACGCCCATATGTAGTGTCTCCCGGATGGCAACTGCGTTGTTGATAGGATCGTTCTGCATTTCGTTGATTATTCTCCGGTCTTCTTTGGGGTGGTCTTTCTTGGTGCCCCACACTTAGGACGATCTAGCAGATTCCCAATCTCTTGCCACCTCCGCACTCAGCGTCGAACAGTAGGCTTCGAAATTCCCAGTTCCATGGCTATGTCAGCTCAGGGCCGCCGAGAGGGCGGGGAAGCTTGGTTAAATTCTCGGGGCCCGGAAAGAGGGGGGATAAAATCTAAAAATATTAATAAAGCAAATGATTAAATAACAGAGAGGAAATACTACATATAATTAATGAACATACATTTTACAGAGATTATCATACTGTATGTTTTGAATAGTGACTTGGACATGAAATCAATTTGCTTGTTATGTACACAAAAAAAATTCATAATAAAATAGTGAGTAAACAGGGGAGCTCACATACCAATCCTTCCCCAGGGCCGTGGCAGCTCTTGCCATCCCTGTGTCAGCTACAGAGAGGCCTGCTTCCCGCATACGAATTATCCGGCCTCGCTGTGCAATTTTATCTTGAGCTGGATTCATTTCCAGAGTCAGTGTTCGTCATACGGTGTAGAAATATGGTATGAGCATAGATCATGCTAGTAACCATGTCAACACCTCGGTTTGGCCCATCAACGTCATTTCACAAACATTAGTATAATATTGTATGAGTTTATAAGTATATATACTGTAAACCAGGTTAATTTCACGGCAGTAAATTTTCGCTCTTTCATATCCTTGGACGAGTTTGCTGCATCATAATTTCGCGGTCAACAGTTGCTAGTTATATTCCTACAGATTAAAATGACATCATGAATGACGATATTTATTCAGGACTGTGATTGGTCGAGGATGAGGTCGTATATCACGTTTTACCTCTTGGTATGCGGATAAAGTTTCAGCAGCATTCAATGTAAATAAATCTCTCGGTAAGATAGATTTGAAGCTCTCCACACTGAAACCTATTCATGCTAAATGGATTGTCTCTGCATGGGATAACCTACACAAAATGAGGGAGACCATTCGGAAGGGTTGGGAAATTAGTGGCATTCATGACATTCTTGTTATACAGTAATAATACAATATAATTTAAAATGTTTTTACTGCTTTTACTTTACAATGTTTGGATCACCTGAAGATCAGGGCCCCCAGCCTTCTTTAGTTAGCCTTATAAGGCTAATTAACGAAAATATCACGACTTAACCTAACCAATCGTCCAGGGTGTACAGTTGACTTAACGACTGGTTCGGTTAAGTCGTGATATTTTCGTTAGTTAGCCTTATAAGGCTAACTAACGAAGGCCGGGGGCCCTGATCTTCAGGTGATCCCAGTGTTTTATTACAATATACTGAATTTACTTTTCAAATAAAATATTTTAATGATCTAAGTTTTATTTTCTTACTATCTTCCAAAGATTAGTTAAAATTGTCAAATTTTTGCCTGCCTCATATTTTCGCGTAAACTGTAGCCTACGCGAAAAACGCGAAACTTTCCTGCAGGTGAACATTTCGCATTCATTAGTATATAAAAAGTTCGGAGCTATTGAAGAATAGGGACCCCAGCCTTCTTTAGTTAGCTTTATAAGGCTAACTAACGAAAATATCATGACCTAATCTAACTAATCGTTAGGTTAACTGTACGCCCTTGACGATTGGTTAGGTTAGGTCCCTATTCTTCAATAGCTCCAAAAGTTCTATTGTAGTAGCTGTTCACATAAATTTGCAGTAATCATAATGGAACCTTATTACTGTATAAGACTAGTAAACTACATGCAGTTCAACGCTGTTCACGATCATATTAAATGTTTATCTTTATGAACACAGACATTACATTATAATTACCTGTATGTCAATGACTGCACATTCATTTGTCCTTTAGATATATATGTCTGTGTTATATGTTGTTGGACTCGGTTGTCCCTTCTCCATTCCACCTTCCCCAAGTTGGAGTACCTTAACTAACACTGCGGCGTTGTCACATGTACGAAGTCGTCTGTGAGGCGAGGAACATTACATATGCGAGCAACTGTACCTATCAGATCCTTTGAATCTTAAAGACTTTGTGAGATTAATTTTAAGCCTTCAGGACAAGAAAGGCTAACAGGTCACTGTTACAGTCATAGCGGTCAGGACTCGCTAAGTCACTGTTATAGTGGTCAGGATTCAGTACTTAGTACCCCATCCTCCTGAATCCTAAGCCGTAAGTTAAGGACCCTATCCCTTTTGTTTGGGCTTCAATGTTCTGAAAATTTTCATGCTTAAGCTTTAGCAACTCTATGCAGACTAAAAGGGTTGGAAGAAGACAGAGCAAGTGTTGACTGTCGAGTCACTGAATGTACTGTTTTAAAGATTTATAATTTCATATTAGTTTAATACAGTAATGGTTAAGTGTACTTAGTGTAGGCTTGTTTTAAAAGTGTTTTACATTTAAATAATTGATCCCGTTTTGTTACTTTTCAAGTTCTACACCAGCGGTTCTCAAACTTTTTCTTTTTCTGTACCCCTTAATTCTTTCATGAGATTTTCTGGATTTTCGAGAGAGATAGAGGATTTTTACTTTCTTTACGACCGTGTGACTCGTGGCCGTTTGTTAATCGTATATAAAATTAAAAGGGTTATATATTAAGGACCCCTTCGCGTACCCCTAGGGGTACGCCGTACCCCAGTTTGAGAACTACTGATCTACATCATTTCATCCTGTAAATTTAAATGCTAAATAGAATCACAGATATTGACTTTTCATTCTCAACACTATTTTAACTACTGCAATTTATAACAATATAAAATTATAATTACATTTTAGTCTTACTTAGGCTATAGTGCTACTGAATTTAATCAAATAGAATGGTAAATCTAATAAACTATTTCTATTTTATATTTTTACAATTATCTATTCATTTTATAAATGCTTTGAATACCAAAACACCTTAATTATTATTATTGTTTATAAGTATATATTTTCACAACTTTTGAGTTTGGTTCATATGAAAGTGTAATAGTTTAATAGTATAATAGCTAACCTTTTAACACATTTTTAAAACTGCAAAATGATGAAAATATGAGTATATTTAATTTTAAAGACTAATTGAATGCACTTTTTAGGTTCTAAAAGTTTAAATATTTACATATGTCATCTACATGAATACATGCGATATTTGGACCTTTTCCAGTTTGTGTACCGTTTTTCATATAATTTATTTTTGATTGGTCATACAACCGCCGTCGATTATAACAATTTTTTAAGAGAGGTAAGTTCTTGATAACCTAACCTAACCTAACGTAACCTAACCTAACCTTCTGTTTTACTCTATGCTGTGCCTAACAGAAGCAAAGAAACGGACGTTTTCCAGTTTATGTACCGTTTTCTACAGTACATTACATACAGCATAGTAAACTCCTGTGCCCAGTGACGAAAGTTATAATGTGGGTTAGGTTAGTTACGTTAGGTTAGGTTAGGTTATGAAGAACTCATTTTTGATCACTCATTTTTGATCTGAAAAGAAGCAAAAATAAATTATATGAAAAACGGTACACAAACTGGAAAAGCTCCAAAGAAACACTAGAAAGTTGCATAACTGTAGAAAACGGTACATAAACTGGAAAACGTCCCAATATTTAAATTTTACTTACACGAATACCTAATCATAAAAAAAGTAGGCTTAATCCATTATACATACCATAATTATAACCATTAAAAGAGGCTTAAAGAGGCTTAAAGTCGTAATGCATATAACTATAATTCATAATTAAAAAATGTGGGTTTAGTGGGTATTTTGGGTGGGTTTCTTAAAGGTGAGTCCACTTTTGCCAACTCTGCTTCAAAGATAGACATCGCTTCTAATTTGGTATTGAAGTAAATTGCTTTACTCAACAACCTATTACTTTCACAAATTCTTGGAAGAACCACAAAAATTAGAACGTTATTGGACTTATCTTCCAAAGATTTAATCATTTTTCGGTATGTAGCTAACAAATCTTCTATCTTACTAATGGAATTAAACAAATCGTTCCCTCCAACGTGAGAAATTAAAAGGGGATTTTCAATTTCTGACTTTCTAAATTCTTTACTTCTTTTTCTATTCTATTTTAGTGCCTCGTACGCATATTCTTCTTCGTTTTTACTCTATTTTTTAAACAAATTTCATTATCCATTAACAATGGATGAACTTTACAACGCCGTTTCATTTTCATTATCTATATTTTCTAACAAATAAAATGGATTTTGACAATCCAAGTGAAAACTCGACGACAACGGTTTATCACCGTTTCTAACCAAATTAAAATTATCATCGGTTGAGTTATTTCTACTGTTTTATTGAAGTTTATCGGCAATTTTAGCTACTTTTGCGTCAATTTTTTGTACGTTATCATGAACTAGCTTAATAGTTCGTTTAATTTACCCACATAATTCGAAGAATTGTTAAGCTAAAAAAAAAAGATTTTACAGGGAAATGCACGAAATTTCAAAAGAAAATCCCATATATCTTTCGAAATGTATAGAATCAAGCAAGAGCTCTGACTGGCACGTCTTTTTAGTATGGCTACGGATGGCGGAATGGATATGGCTGCGGATGGCAGAGAGAGAGAGAGAGAGAGAGAGAGTTACAAGAACAAGAGGAAGCCTCAAAGACCTCTGGGTCCACTCGGGGAGGTTCCTGTTATTAAACCAGCTCATTTTTTTAACTGTTATAGCAGTAGTAGAAAACTGGATATAAAAGCATTAGGCTCTCTCCCTCTCTCCCTCCCTCCCCGCCAGAGAGAGTTACAAGGATGTGAGGGATCCACAACAGCTTTACAGCTAACTCAATGTGGCACCCGTAGATTTCTTTACACGTAGACAACACTACGAGAGAAGAATTAGCACAGAAAAGCAAGAAGGCTTTCCCCTCCTCCTCGTCCCCCTCGCCCACAGTGGGCAGGTTTGGAAATAAGAACAAAATAAAATTGGCGAAAAATTTTATAGGACATTTCGGAACTGGAAATACACACATGAACATCATTCACACATTTGAGTATCGATCTACTCGAAAAGATCATCTAATACTGGGTCAAGATTGTTTTCGAACGCACTGACGGAAGAGCTGAAGATGAGAGAGAGAGAGAGAGAGAGAGAGAGAAAAAGCTCTGTGATCTCAGTTGCGATGTTGAATGTTAATTTGGACCTGCTTTGTTATTCGACATATTTTGAATGCTTTGAAAATAATGACCTCTGGAAAATAAGGTCTCTGGAATGAATTTTCATGCATTTCCTAAATTACTCTCAGTCTAAAGTGTCCTTAGAATTATATACGGTATATATGATAATGATAATGATTATATATATATATATTATATATATATATATATATATATATATATATATATATAATGGCGGGGGAGACATTAGGCAAAAGACAGGGAGTGCTGGAACTCCCGTTTCTTCTGTGAGTGTCCTCTTTAGCTGATCTTTTTCCGTATCTCATCCACCCTTTGAGCAGTCCAGCATGCTCTCAAACACACACACTTCTTCCTCTATTCTTCACTACACAAACATGAATTTTACACACTACACAATCTTTTTAAAATTTATTAAAAAAAAAAGTTATAAAATGGCATTATGGGCCACAGAGACCTTGATTTTGGCTCCTCTTTCTTATACAGGGATGGGGCATTTTTTGGGGCGCTCACTCTGGCCCCCTCATTCCTACATAAAAATAAATATGCAGACTGAACAAAATAAAAAGACAAAATAAGAGACAAAAATTAGAAATTCTAATTTAAAGTAGTGAAAATCCTCATCTATTACACTAAAAATGTTTCTAGTTGTTAATTCAGTCTATTTTCGGCTTTCATAATGCCTAAAAAAACTAATTCTAGGGATCTGACAGATTTTGTTAGCGGGATGATTGTTGGGCATTCAGAAACTGGATGGAGTCAACGCTATATATCAAAGAATCTTAATGTTCCGCAATCGACAGTCAACCTAGTTACAGTGCAGTTTAATACTAGTGGTAGAACCACGACTGGACAGCGAACACGGGGCCCAAAACCAATCCAGAGGACCCTCAGGTCTTTCATAAGAGATATCGAAGGGAATCCTCATCAATCAACATCTAAGATGGCACAAACACACCAAGTGTCGGAAAAAGCTGTTCAGCGTTACCTCCATAGCATGAAATGCAACTATCGATCTGCACGAAGAAAGCCCTTGTTGATACTAAGGAATATTTCACGCAGAAAGAAGTGGGCAGAGAAGATGACAGAACATCCTCAAGATTTTTGGAACAGTGTCATCTTTTCCGATGAGTCAAGGTTCTGTCATGCTTTTGACAGAGACCGTGTGTGGGTGTGGAGACGTCCAGAAGGAGAGTTTTCATTGTGTCATCTTCAATCGACAACAAAACATGGAGGGATTTCAGTTTTGATGTGGGGTGCTATTTGGGTTGGTGGACGCTCTGCTCTCATAGTTTGTGAAGGGATGGCCAATTCACATAAATACATTGATATTTTAAAGAGAGGACTCACCAATTTACTCAAATAGACAACTATCAAAAGAGACAAGTACTTACACTGCCCGTGGCTACACAAAAGCGGCACTTGAAAATGGCATCTCATGCCTCCCATGGCCTAGAGAATCGCCTGATATGAATCCGATAGAGCACGTTTGGGGTATACTAGGAAGAGTATTGAAGAAACTGTCGCAGAAACCAGCTACAAAAATAGACTTATTTAGAAACATCCGGCAGAAGTATGCCGAACCGAGTTCTTTCTTTGAAAAAGCTGGTGGCAAGTCTTCAAAATGCTAATAAATGTTTTGAACAAGATTTCCTCTTTCCCTTACCTTTGAAATCATGTAAATAGGTAATGTCGCAAAATTTGGATATCTGTTCTTTTATGACCAGGCTGCGTATATGATAAGCGGTAAGATAAATCAAACAATAACACATTTAAAAACAAACAAACTAAAAAGTTATGTCTAAAGGAAATAAACATAAGACGCGTACTGAAACAAAAATGATGATAATGATAATAACAATAATGCTGTTTATTGGCAGGAGACAGATCCCCCAACCTGTGTGTGTGTGTGTGTGTGTGTGTGTGTGTGTGTGTTGTTGAAAATCCTAATTAAAAGTAGAGAAAATTAAAAATTAAAAAAACTAAAATTACGAAGCTTTTTAAAGAGCTCAGCTCCTCTTCTTTTGGGTAAGAAGCCTAAACGGTATAAAAGTTGCAAGGAAAAAACAGCCCATGAACTTCATACATCTGGCAGATAGAAATAGTGTAAGAATGATTTGAAAAGGGTATCTCGGGTTAAATTTCGATTTAAAAGATCAATGTAAAAGTTACCTCTATCATTACTGAAGTTGTCGATATTTTCAGTTAAGAAAAATTCAGTCAGTTTTCTCTTACTTATGTCCTTTACATGTAGATGAACAGCTGAGTTGTTAATATTGATTAAATGATCAAAATTATTCCTATGTTGATGCAAAGCTGAGTTGGGGTCGCCGATTCAGAGACGGTATTTATGTTTATAGCTTCTGTCAGCAAAATTATTAATTATTAGTTTCCCCAATATAAACTTCATGGCAGTTTCCACATGGAACTTTATAAACTCCAACATTATCTCAAATAGACCCGAGCTTGTCGTTGCAAAGGCAACTTCTGCTAGTACAGTTTATCTTGGTAACGAATTTTATAAAATTACTCAACCATTCTGTTGTCATATTGCATTTTATAGGTAAATATAAAATACTTTTTTGTTCTCGGGAAGAGTTGCGGAGCATTACTATAAAATATCTTCTTGTTGAATTTAAAAGCCTTATTTATAAAAGTCTGAAGGTAACCTAATTTAGTAAAAGAGTCTTTGATTAAATTAACCTCGTTATCTATAAACTGAGGACTATGAATCCTAAAGGCACGAAGAAATAAGACAATTAAAACATCTCTCTTTGGAGAAACACAATGAGAGGAAAACCAATGCACATATGTATTTAAATGTTTTTTTCTAAAGACACTGAATAAGGGCTTATTCTGAATTGAGCTAATAACCAAAATTTTCAGAAAGGGAATTTGTGAATTTTCTTCTTCTTCGAGTGTAAATTTAATCGATGGTAAGATATCATTTAGTTTGCTCAAAATCAAAACAGGATCTAAATTGTTTGGCAAGACAACAAATACATCATCAACGTAGCAATACCAAACAACTGAAGAGCCAATTATACCGGGAAGAAATTTACTCTCGAAAAGCTCCATAAATAGGTTACTCAAAGTGGCAGAAAGGGGAGAACCCATACTATGGTCAATTTAGGGTGGTCCAACAAAATTTGGGCTAAAATTTCAAAATAGTTGGAAATGCTCTCCACATGGCTGCTCTTATTCCTTTAGATGTGACGTGATTTTGTGCAAAATATCTGTCGATCCAGTACATAATAAGAGGTCGCTATGATTTTCACATTTTCAATTAATTAATTAGCTAATCATTTTCTACCTGCTTCATTTTTAGAGGACGCGAGAGTCACGCCACATTGACTCCGCCCACCTTTCAGAGGATGATGCAATTGTTCGATTTCTTGTATAATGCTGTTTATGAATCAGACAAATCATTTACTCATGCATCATTTCAAGTTTAAACTTGTTGGAGGACGGTTTTAAGTTCGTTCAAACTTCAAGAGCTGAGGAATAGTATCTCATGTAAGTATTAATTCATATATATTAATTATTAATTCATATATATAAATATTAATTCATATATAATTATTAATTCATATATATTAAGTATTAATTCATATGTATTATATTTATTCAGTATAAATATATAAATATATATATATAATTATGTTATTTATATGCAAATTTATAACCGGTAAGGATGTTACTATTAAATTAAATGATTAAAATTGTAAGGTGTGTATATCTTATGTCTCTTGAAGTTTATTATTTACTTATTCTTAAATATATTTTTAAAAATTTGAAAGAGAGAGCATGTTCCAAGAGACTCTCTCAGAGCTTTTCGACGTTGCCTCGAAGGACGCCTTGAAGGTGATAGACAATGAAGAAGCCCGCCAATTCCTGATGATGCAACGAGAAGACATCTTTTCCTGCAGTATGGCAGGCCCTGACAAGATTAATTTTGCCAAGGAATACCGCAAGAGATGTCGACAGGAGAAAGATGCTGACAAAGCTCTAAGGTACAAAGAAAGAGAGGCTGCAGTCCAGGCTGGAGCTGCTGCTCTTCCATCATCCAGCACATCCACTTCATCCTCTGAAGAATTCAACGCTGAAGACGATGATTATCGTCCGTCGACTTCGACCGGAAGAGCAGATGTACACTCTCATCCTCCGAAACGAAACAATATCTTCACATCACCAGATGTGGTTGCTGTTCTTGATCACGTCAACCTTCCCGATCGAGGCGCAGCCTTCGTTGCTGGATCAGTCGCTCAAACCCTGGGCTATGATATTTCTACAATGACTCTTTCACGCAGCTCCATCCGTCGTTCAAGAAGGCAAGCAAGGCAGGCAGCAGCCAAAGAGGATCAAGCTTCGTTTTCTGTCAAAGGACCCCTTCTTCTTCACTGGGATGAGAAACTACTTCCCGACATCAGCGGCGCGAAGGAAACAGCCGAACGAACCGCGGTAATCGTTATGGGAAATGGGATGGAAAAACTCATAGCCGTGCCAAAAATACAACGAGCTACAGGAGAAGAACAGGCCAAGGCTTGCATTTCGACGATTGATGACTGGAATCTTCGCGGTGAGATCCAAGGTCTCCTATTTGACACAACTGCGTCTAATACTAGTCTTCACAGGGGAGCCTGTACCATGATTGAAAAAGCAGTAGGGAGGGAACTTGTCTGGATCGCTTGTCGACATCATATCTTTGAAGTCGTCTTGTCAAACACCTGCAACGCACTTCTTGGACCCACAGGTGGCCTGGAAATGACTCTTTTTAAACGTTTTCAGAAAAAATGGCCATCACTTCAGAAAGATTCCTTCATGAAGGCTTCAAACAACCTATTCAGAGATCCAAAGATGTTCCAGCTTCGAGAGGAAATGATCCAGTACTTCACGAAGGCACTGGAGTCTAAACAATCGCGTGATGACTACGAGGAATTGCTACGACTCTGCCTCACCTTCCTCGGGTGCCGTGATGAGGAAGAAGTCAAGATCTGCGCTTCAGGACCAACTCACCATGCACGCTGGATGGCCAAGGTCATCTACGTCCTCAAAATTTATCTGTTCAAGCATCAACTACAGCTGACAGCACGTGAGACGGAGAATATCACCGAGCTCTCTCTGTTTATCGCCTTGGTCTACGCACGTTTTTGGAACGAGGCCCCCGTCGGAATCAACGCTCCTTTCAACGATATTCTGCTTCTTAAAATCTTGCAAAAGTACCCAAATCAGACCATTTCTAAAGCAGCATCCACAGTAGGGTGGATCGATTTTACATTTTTTTCGATTTCCATATTCTAATAGAGACAAAAACTTGCGCATGCATGAGAAAATAGCCTCTGCAAAATCTTAGCTTAATAGGTAATCATCTTCTGCCCCCGGCAGAGCGATGAAAATCATATTTTAGTAGTCAAAAACGTATATTTAAACCCTAGCCTAGAGTCATAAAATTTTGCGTGTGTGTTATTTCATGCCTAAGCAACGATATAAATGCTATGGGAAATATATAAATGCATTATTTAAGACAAAGAACCGATCTGAAAATATGTATATTATACATATTTTCAGATCGGCTCTTTGTCTTAAATAATGCATTTATATATTTCCCATAGCATTTATATCGTTGCTTAGGCATGAAATAACACACACGCAAAATTTTATGACTCTAGGCTAGGGTTTAAAAATACGTTTTTGACTACTAAAATATGATTTTCATCGCTCTGCCGGGGGCAGAAGATGATTACCTATTAAGCTAAGATTTTGCAGAGGCTATTTTCTCATGCATGCGCAAGTTTTTGTCCCTATTAGAATATGGAAATCGAAAAAAATGTAAAATCGATCCACCCTAATCCACAGCTCTTCAACAGCACCTGTGGTATCTTGGAGAGCATCTCATCGGCCTTGCATTCTTCGATCCTAGAGTCGATGCCGAGACCAAACGGAAGATGGTCGTAAACCTCCAACGTGACGAGAATACCACTGTTACTCGTCGATTGAAGCTTGAAGGAAACATTAAAGATTTGAATTTGTATGAAATGGTCACCAAAAGGACCCTGGGAATTTTCAATCTGTTAAAGAAAGAAGGAAGGAAGGCAGCGGAGGATACCTTCCTGAGTACCGATCCCAATTCCTGGACGGAGGATAATTGCTTTCAAGAGTTTCGACGCATAGCGATCAACCTAAAAGTTGTCAATGATTCGGCGGAGAGGGGTATCGCGCTTATCAAGCATATAATACATCTTTGACGAAGGATGAAGAAAAAAACAATTCATCCTCCGATTAGTAGCAAAATATCGCCAAGACTAGTCATCGTCTTCGAAGGAGTCAGTGATGAAGCGTTAATCTAAGTAATGATGTATATTATAAACGAATGATAAATCTAATTTTCTATCAAGCATATTATTTTTGTTCTTTAAAAATTAATCTGTTTTCTTTAAGAGTTATTCTGTTTTCTAAAAAAAATAAGCTGTTTTCTTTGAGATTTAATCTGTTTTCAAACAAATAAACTAGTATTTGCCCTTGTTTTTTTAATTTTTTAACCCAGAAGATCAATCTACTAGAAAATTAGTAGTAAAATGAAAGTCAAAGCGACCAGTAAATATCATTCAATTAGGCTGAAATTTGGCAAGATGTTTGATAGATATAGGAACAGGAGCAGCCATGTGGAGGTAAAAAATTACAAAATTTTATTTTTTGGACCACCCTAAATTGGTCATTCAACGGTGGCGTTCGCATTTGGAGCAAGTGTTTAGTAAACATTCAACTAAAAGGAATAAGTATGGGAGGTAGGACAAAACTGCTTTGAGGTATTGTTACATTTACATTGTTACAGTTATATTTGGCGCCATTTGTTCAGAGTATATTCTTTCAAATTTTATATATAGGCCTCCGAATTGGCGTGACGGTCGCAACACTCCGCCATCGTGGAGTGACCCTATATTTACTTTATGTTACTTTATGAGTGTTTGATCGACAGTTCAGGATCGACCTGCGTCGACCTCTCTGCAGCATCCCGCCTCACTTGCGGGATTTGGTGGAGGGAATTGATTTTCAATCTCCTACTGCCCTCGTAGCCAGCCACGCATGGCTGGTCAGAGACTTTGTACGAGAACCTGTCCAGCTGGTTCTTGAAATTATTCAGGTCGGTGTGCTGCAGGATATTAAAATGCTTTGAGCCTTGTATTCTGAGGGTATTTTTCCATTCTCGTTTTCATGGCCCCTTGTTCCACCGCAGCTGGGACAGCAAAATCTGTCTCTTCTCCCATTTCAGCTTGTTTCGTTTCTAAGGTTAGGGATAAAATCCTCGAGTATTTTCCATATGTCTATTATTGTCTACTGCTCACCTCTTCTTTCCAGAGAGTAGAGTTTCAGAGATTGTAATCGAGACCAGTAGTCTTCACCTTTCGTTTCCTCTATCCTAGACGTAAAAGTCGTTTATATGGCTTCTATGTTCGCAATGTCTCGTTTTCTGTATGGGCTTAGGAGTACTGAGCAATACTCAATTATTAGTAGGACTAGAATCTTCCATAATTTGAGCATGATGTTTGCTTTTCTGCTGAGAAGCTCCTCCAGATGATTCTCATTATTTTTCTAGCTGTTGTAATTTTAATGTTATAGTGGTCTCTGAATTCTGCATCTGACGACATTATTACTCCAAAATCTCTGGCTTGTGAGTTATATATATTAATATATATATTTGAACTGGGATAACACGGAGCATTGTCGCTTTCAGTGGTGATCAGTGGTGTAGTGCTGTGGGAACGCGTGGGAACGGCGTTCCCTTACTTTTTTTGGTAGACGGAACGGCGTTCCCTCACTATTTCAAATAAATCCGAACTTACAAATCTCTAACGTCATGAAATTTTAATTCCCACCCCTAGAAGAAATATGAGAAAGAATCATTAACTGTTTCATTTCTTTTAGCTTCGACTGAGGCAATGCTAGCCTATAAAGATCTAGTGAAACAGTCACCACGGCGTACCAGTTGTTAACTTTTTTTTAGTTAATCATTCCAGTTGTTAGCTATTTTTATTGATCGTACTGGATGTCATATATCTAATGACACTGGAAATACTGCATCTTCAACCTTGGAATATATCCTAATATCCAGTGCATATGACCTCAAAATATCCCTGAAATTGGTCAGATTTCAAAAGATTTCCCGGGGGGCTTACAGTGCCCCCGGACCCCCAGCTGTATGGGCTCGCCGCGCTCGCCATTGTCCCCCCCCCGCATCTGAGTAACACTTTCAAAGTGCGTTCCCTCACTTCTTTATTTAGCACTACACCACTGGTGGTGATGAACTACATATGAAGGCCTCGTTAGTACATCGACCCCCTCTTTGCTTGGCAATGCTGCTGCGAGGTGCTTGTACCCTCGAATGGGCGTATGAATGGAATGATGTTCTACTATATACGGAAAAATGCTAAACTTTTCTTCTCACTTCCACTTAAGCTACACCTTAGAATGCCTTAGGCATTAATTAGGTGAAATTAAGTGAAATAAATTAATTAAGCTTCACTTTCGTGTGAAGAGAAACCAACACACGGAACTACTACGAGATTACGAGGTATAGTTAGTTAGTTGAGCGAAGTGATTTTTGGGGCTCGGGTTTTTTTTTTTCCAAAAAACATCGAACCCACATTTTAAAAAAAAAATTTCATGTTGTTTTAAATTAATTTCATTTAAAATATAAACATAAAAGTGATCAAATAATGTAAAAACATTCTTTTGACATATCTTCGGATCATATGTTAATTTTTAACTGTTGGGTGTCGAAAAAATAATGATGCAAAAATAATCGTTCACTTTTCTTATTAATCATTCGATATGTATACGATATATGTATACATAGATCGTATACATATGTATACGATATATGTATACATAGATCGTATACATATGTATACGATATATGTATACATAGATCGTATACATATGTATACATATGTATACGATATATGTATACATATGGTTGTTTACATGTCCAAACTGTCCAAGTTTAGCACACTTTCACAAGATGACCATCATTTGTCGCTACAGTGTGTATTCTACGCTCGAACTCCATTATAGCATAAGAAAAATGCTCTTGTGGAATGGATCCAATGACCTCTCTTTCTTTGACAGAGTTCTACCAGACTACTGGGTTTGTCACAATACACGAGTGTTCTAACATACCCTCATAGATAAAAATCCAGAGGTTAAGTCTGGTGATTGAAGTGGCCATGCTATCAGTTCACCATGGCCTATCCAGTGCTGAGGAAAGGTTGCGTCTAGAAAGTTGCAAACCTCAACGGCATAGTGAAAAGTCGCCCCATATTGTTGAAATATTACACTTCTCATGTCAACTTCAGTAGCTCTTAGTTGGAGAAGAAAAAATGTCCGGAGTATATTAACCCTTTATGATACCATGTTGCATCTATTTAACATTTCAAATACACGCATTTAGACCTAACCCTACAAAAAAGTTGTGCGATAGAGGGTTAAGATAATTCGCTCCAGTCACGGTGTAATCTTTAAAGAAAAATGTATTTATTATATAGTTACGTGGCATAGCACACCAAACGTTAACCTTTGGTGAATCTCGTTCATATTGGTGCCTTTTCAGCGATCGATAGACCACCTCGATCACCCAACTTAACCCCTTTGGACTTTTATTTATGGTGTTATTTAAAACACTTGTGTATCATAACAAACTCAGGCATCTGGCATCTGTTAAAGAATCAGAGGTTATTGGATCCATTCCACAAGAACATCTTGCTAATTCTCTAATTAAGTTTGAGCGACGAAGGATGGTCATCATGTGAAAGTGTTCTAAATTTGAAGTTTGGAAATGTAAACAACTATATATATATATATATATATATATATAATATATATATATATATATATATATATATATATATTAATAAGAAAAATATGACTAATTATTTTTAAACCATTGTTTCTTGGACACACGACTGTACTTTAATTATCTCGTACTACTAAAACAAATTAGTACTTTATTAATAGTGAAACGCTGATTACACTAATTACTGTTGCATATTGTGCATATGTACAGTACACTTAATTTCCCTACAGTCAATTATTTAGTTGCATATCAATAAATACTTCAATACACAGTTGTCTATTATATATGCATGGGATTTTGAATATGGCATACTTTCCTGTCTCTGATTACTACTACCTATTAAAAAGAGGAGTTTAAAATACTATTAGTTATCCTAAAGGGTAGAGTTTCCCAGTCTGGAGGGTTGTCGCTGGAAGTGCTCAGGGGGATCCTGATGTTTATATAAAAAAAAATCAGCTAACGATCTACAGACGATCAGATCAGACGATCAAACGAGCAGAAGATCTAAAAGAAATATCTGAAACATTGAGAGCCCAGTATGAATCGGTATTCAGTACCCCAAAAAGTGACAAAGCGATACCTGACATAGATGCATTCTTCAAAGAGAAATTGCAAGGAGAATGTATGACAGACTTTGATTTTACCCCAGAAGATGTAGCGACAGCTATAGGACAAATGAAATCACATTCAGCTGCACGTCCGGACAAATGGAAGGCACTATTAATTAAAAACTGTAAAAATGAAATAGCTACACCCTTATACTGGATATGGAGAAGATCCCTAGACACTGGGGAAATACCGAACATCTTGGAAAGAGCAAACATCGTCCCTATATATAAAGGAGGAGATAGATCTCAAGCAAAGAACTATAGACCAGTGTCATTGACGTCCCACCTCACCAAAATTTTTGAAAGAATAGTCAGAGAGAAAATCTATGACTTCTTGGAGACATGGAAAAGATTCAACGAAAATCAACACGGATTCCGATCAGGAAGATCATGCCTATCACAACTTATAGAGCATTATAACAATATCCTAGATGCACTTGACAGCAATGAAAACTATGATGTCATATACACGGATTTTGCTAAAGCTTTCGACAAATGCGATCATAGTATAATAGCACATAAAATGAAACATATGGGAATAACAGGCAAAGTGGGAAAATGGATCTACAACTTCCTCAGAAATCGACTACAGGTGGTCAAAATTCAAGGTGTATCATCATCAGAATCAGAAGTACGCAGCTCAGTACCACAAGTTACAGTGCTGGTCCCATTCTTGTTCATTATCATGCTAACAGACATAGACAGTGGAGTAAACAGCAACAGTATAGTAACATCATTTGCGGACGATACAAAGATCAGCAGAAAAATCAGCGATGCAAACGAAGTAGAGGCCTTGCAGAGAGAGACAAACAAAATATACGAATGGTCAGAAGACAACAATATGACATTTAACACCGAGAAATTTCAGCTCTTGAGATATGGTAGAAATGAGGAACTTAAAAAGACTGCATATTATGCTCCAGATAGACAGGAAATTCAGAGAAGCACGAAAGCGGTCGACTTAGGGGTAATAATGACCGATGATGCCAAATTCGAGACACAAAATCAGATAGCAATAAACAAAGCAAAAAGAGTCGCGGGACAGGTACTAAGAACTTTCAAAAGGAGGGACAAGACAGTAATGATTCCCCTGCTGAGAACACTGATCATACCAAAACTTGAATACTGCTCAGTTTTGACGTCCCCATATAAAAAGGAAGAAATTAATAAACTAGAAGAAACGCAGAGACATTTCACAGCCAAGATTGATGGCTGCAAAGAACTCAACTACTAGGAAAGACTACGCAAACTAAATCTGTACTCCCTGGAAAGAAGAAGAAAGAGGTATACCATAATCTACATATGGAAAATGATCGAAAAACTGGTACCAAACCTAAAACTAAACCCAATTACCATCGAAACAACGCTGGAAAATAGGAAAGGCAGAATGTGTAGTGTTCCCAAATTAAAGGCCTGACAAAGGACTTCCTCAACTCTGAAGGAAAATAGCTTGGTTGTCAGGGGGCCTAGAATTTTCAACCAGCTTCCAAAGGACCTCAGAAACGTTACAGGGGTCAAAGTTGAAGTCTTCAAGAGAAGACTAGATTCCTGGCTAAGGACGGTACCAGATGAGTCGGATGTACAGTGCTTACAAGAAGTCTCACGCCTCTGTCTCGTCCCAAGCTCGTCTGTTAGGTATAAAATGGGCAGTCCTTATGGCAGCGGAGGTGTATTCGGATTGGTGCACATAACTGCTCTAACCCAATCAATGACGTCCATTATTACGTCACTTCTGCTACATTTTAGTGTTTAAAATACAAATGATTAAGAAGCTGAATGACCAAGTTTCGGGATGTTGGGATGGTTATGGAGCAATCCTAGTCATCATAATATTAGCTGGGCATTACATTATACCGTCTCAATATATACTGTAGACTACATATAGAGAACGACTAATTCGGCAAATATCCCAAATCATGGCATGATACCTAAGTTATTTTGACGCAGGTCTAAATTATTTGCTCAACTGCAATGAGTGATATTAAGTAATTGTTGGGAATTGTTGTCAATATTGTTGTTTGTGATACATATCCTACGTGAAGAATCTAATGACCAAATTCCTCAGTGAACCTCTCACGCGCTCGCATTTCGAGGAAGTCACGGTCGTCTCACTAATAGATAGTTTATCCATTGTTTTAAGTGGTAACCTATTCCATCTTATGAAAGTCATTAGTCTAAAGCAAGACTGGTGGGCCGTGAATCAGAGAAATTTGCACTTGATTTGTTCATCGTAATTATTACGTAATATAGTACACTGTATATAGTAGTATATAAGAGTTTATTGGTAGCATATCATATGACAATTCCTATAAACATGTGATGGCCTCGATGTTGCCAGTTTTTATTTTTTTCCTGAAACTATTACCTTCTCATAGTTTGTTTCAACAATGCATATATTATCATCTCCACGAGCGTAGACATTGCAAGAAAAGATTCTAACTAAGGATAAGTAAAGTTCTTTCATGGTCACAATATATACTTTTATAGATGTCAAACATAAAAATATAATAAAATTCTATATTAACATAAATAAATATTCGATACACATTTACGTCATGGCTTTAACATCAGTATTTCGTATAGCTTCCTCCGGCATCAATAATTTCTTGCAATCGTTGCGGCATAGAAGAGGCCAGATTGTAGGGAATGTTTGGTGTTCGGCGTAAGCTCTCCCAACTATTCCTCATATGAGCTAAAAGTGCTTCAAATGTTCTTTCATTGCGTTGCTCCCATTCGTTAATCATTATTGCCCAAAGGTTTTCAATCGGATTCATATCAGGAGAACGTGGTGGCAGAATTAGATTAATAATCTCTGGGTGATCTTCGTACCACGCTCTCACAACGTTACTCCTATGAATGGGACTGTTATCTTCCATTAAGTAAAATGGTTCCGGCGCTGGAACCAGACACGCACGAACACTGGGTAGCAGCACCTCTTCTAGTATCTGGCAATATTGCTGTCCAGTAAAGCGTCTGTTGGTTTTCGTCGTCGTCGTCGTTGGGCCTAGGCAAGCTACGGCTTGGGACCGTAGCGCATCTATCCGGTATAGGTTAACCTGGATGATGTAGCCATAAGCACTGCCGCTGGTTAAGTGCCAACCAGTGATTATCTCACTAGCCGTATTGAGTCCGTTAGGCGAAACTGCGACAGTACCAAGGATGGAAAATATAACCCTTGGATTTCTATTATTTATTTGCAAAATGGACATGGTATTAGATTAAAATAATTATTTGAATATAAATAATTAACTGACAATTGTGATATATAATTAATTATGTTTACATACAATAAAATAATACAGTATACATAAATTAGTATTAATGTGGTTTACAATTGAATTATGATGGGTAACTAATTTAAAATGAATTTATAGTTATTCCGAAATTCAAGACGGTAAAATTAACATTTATCTTGAAACTAAAATAAGAGTATTCACTACACACTCCCCCACCAGAGAGGAAGTTCAAAGAGTTCCGAACGACACAGATTTCCCCTGGACCTTTTTGGTAGCTACATGTACCTCGCTTAAGGTTGATTCCAAAAACGCAGGCTTAAGACGATCGATAGAAACCTTGTCGACCTTGGAACCGCGCTGGATGAGAAATGATTTGCGCGTACGTCGGAGAACTTCATAGGGCCCGTCATATGGACATTGGAGAGGCCGTTTTGGGACAGGTACACGAACGAAAACGTGGGTGCAAGACTGGAGGGCTGGGGAAACAAAGATGTTCTGTTGGCCAGTCAATCGAGGGGGAACAGGCTGAAGGGACTGCATGTGAGAGGAAAGTGTTTGAGCGAATTCCGTAGGATCACATGACTTATCCCCTGCAGTGAAGTAGCCACCTGGTAGCCGCAGTGTTGTTCCATAGACTAGTTCAGCCGCTGTAGTCTTCAGATCACTCTTAAATGCAGAGCGAATACCAAGCAACACGAGTGGAAGCTTATCCATCCAATGGGAGTCTTCGTGACACATAAGGGATGACTTCAGCTGGCGATGGAAGCGTTCGACGAGGCCGTTAGCTTGCGGATGATACGCACAGGTATGCGCATGTACTGTACCCAACAAGCTGGTAAACTTCTTCCAAAGCGAAGACTCAAATTGGCGACCTTGGTCAGTGATGACTTTTGTCGGCAATCCAAATCTTGATACCCATCCATGAAGAAAGGCTCTTGCAACAGTGTCCGCTTGGATATCAGGAAGTGGGATGGCTTCAGGCCATCTGGAAAAGCGGTCGAGACAGGTGAGCAGATAACGTTGGCCTTGAATCACTGGAAGAGGGCCAACAATGTCTACATGAATTACCTCAAATCGCTGGGATGGAGGCGGAAATGCGTCAAAGGGGGACCTGGTGTGCCTTTGGACTTTGGCACGCTGGCAGGCAAGGCACGTTTTGGTCCAATGTTTGACATCCTTCCGCATCGAGGGCCAAACAAAGCGAGAGGTAACCAGGTGTTGCGAAGCACGGATACCAGGATGGGAGGGCTTATGAAGATCCGTGAAGACTGCTTGTCTGTGACATGGAGGGACATAAGGGCGAATAGCAGCTGTTGATACGTCGCAATAGAGGGGCACAGACAATCCTGGCATACTCATTTTCTTGAGGGAAAGTGAGTGAGTGGAGTCTTCTCTGAGCAGGTCTTGTAGTTCCGTATCCTTATCTTGATCCTGTGCAATAGCATTCCACAGTGTAGAGCTGAGGGTAACAGAAGTAATCTCTATTCTTGAAAGTGCATCCGCTGGAGTGTTCAAGACACCTTTGATGTGGCGGATATCTGTGGTAAATTGCGAGATATAATCGAGTTGCCTGATGACTCTGGGAGAGTGGTTACAGCTGTTTTTATTGAAGACAGTGACCAGAGGTTTGTGGTCGGTAAAAACACAAAACTCTCGGCCTTCAAGGAAATGTTGAAAATGCTCCACGTTTAAGTAAATAGCAAGAAGTTCACGTCCGAAAGCACTATAACGCGTTTGGGCTGGCTGCAGCTTTTTCGAGTAAAACGCGATGGGTGCTTGTTGACCGTTAATGGTTTGTTCCAACACCCCACCGATCGCAACATCTGATGCATCGACCGTCAGAGTTAGGGGGGCATCACTGATAGGAAATGACAGAGACAATGCACTATTGATAGCATTTTTGGCATTGTCGAACGCCTGTAAACTATAGCTACCATACCAATTTCGTTACCTTGCGTTTGTGTGTGACCATAGCGTGTAGAGGAGCAAGAACACTGGCACAGTTTTTAATGAACTTGTGGTAATAATTTACCAAACCTAGAAACCGACGTAACTCACGCTGATTATTTGGCATAGGGTAATTTTTTATCACTTCACACTTGTCCTGAAGGGGGGTAATTCCGTGCTGCGAAATCGTGTGACCAAGAAATTCTAAGGTTGGCTGTGCAAACACACACTTAGATGCATTAATAGTAACACCGTATTGTTCTAAGCGTTGAAAGAGGAGTGAAAGATGTTCCTTATGTCCTCTTCCGTTGAGCTGGCCACAAGCAAATCATCGATGTAGGCATAAACAAAGTCTAAGCCTCTGGTGACCTCATCTATAAACCTCTGAAAGGTTTGCGCAGCATTCCGTAGCCCGAACGGCATCTTCACAAATTCGAATAACCCAAATGGTGTACAAACTGCAGTCTTGGGAATATCCGAAGGCTCTACGGGAATGTGGTGGAAAGCCTTAACGAGGTCTATTTTACTGAAGATAGATTTGCCGTGGAGAAGAGAAGTAAAGTCTTGGACATTTGATACCGGATATCGGTCCGGGATGGTTGTCGAATTCAAAAACCGGTAATCCCCACATGGTCTCCAGTCTCCTGACTTCTTCTGGACCAGGTGTAGGGGAGAGGACCAACTGCTTTTGGAAGGTCTTATTATCCCAAGATCTATCATAAGCTGGAATTCCGATTTGGCAGCTTTCAGTTTGTCCGGGGCAAGACGTCTGGGTTTTGCAAACACAGGGGGACCTTTTGTTGTAATGTGATGGGTAATGGTGTGCTTAATGGTATCACCCATCTGCATCGGTTGAAGAATTCCTGGATATCGCTGGAAAAGGCACTGGTACATGGAATTAGGGGGAACGAGGGAAAGTGCAGAGTTCGAGGCGTCCGGAAGGGCAACCTGTTTGGCAAGAACATAAAGCAGTGTGGCCTGGTCGCATAAGCGTCGCTTGTCAAGATCCACCAGGAGTTTGAAATGCTGGAGGAAGTCAGCGCCGATTATGGGATGCTGCACTTGAGCACAGATGAAAATCCACTTGAAGGATCGGTGAAGGCCCAAGTTTAGTTCACGCGACTGAGTACCGTACGTGGGTATGCGTGAACCGTTAGCAGCGTATAGAGGCGGAGATTCCGAGTGCGTATGACCAGATTTTTGAGGGAATACACTGACTGACGCTCCGGTATCGACCAAGAAATTGACACCAGAGTTCCTGTCCTTTATGAATAACAGGTTGGCAGTGCGAGTACTAGACGCCATTAGGACTCGCTGCTGGGGTTTTCCGACGAAAAATTGCAAGGGGAGATGCACTTCCTAGCCTTCTTTCCAAATTTAGAGTGGTAGAAGCAGATCTTCCCGGAACTCGAACGATGCCTCTTCGTAAATCTTGACCGAGAATGGCTTCTTTGCCGTTGATTTTGTAGCAGGACACAAACGTGGTTGAGTTGTTGACTTAACTCTTCCACTTTCAACTCCAGTTCCGATTGTGTGTTCACGTTGTTGACCGGAGCTGTGTCAATCTCCACTACTTTGTCGGCAGTTTCTGCTAGTTTATCAACTGGAGTAGCAGGATCCATAGTGGCCAAGACACGCTGAGCTGATGGAGGAAGTTTCTGCAAGAACAACTGTCTAAAGATGTCCTTATCGAAGGTTTGTGCGCGTTCGCCTAGAGCGCACTGCATAACCCTCAGCATTTGAGTGGGCTTACGGTCTCCAAGTTCTTCTTTTGAGATTAACTGATGTAGTTTCTCACGCTCGGAGACAGTGGTGCGGCACAGGATGGCAGACTTCAGATCGTTGTATGGGTCCTCACTCGTGGAAGTAGACACGATGACGTCACGGACTTCAGAGATGATGCTCGCTGGTAGAGAGGACAAAACATGATCGTATTTTGTCCTGCTAGCGGTGATCCTTCCCAAGTTGAATTGTGATTCCACTTGGTGGAACCAAATAAATGGATCACCCGGCCAGAAGACGGGGAGCTTTACGCTCAAGTGGGAGATGGCACCAGCGTCGTCAGGCATCTTCTCCTATGCTTGCTGACGTACAAGCAAGACGACAAGTTACCAACGAAGGAGTGGAGGTTGAGACGAGCGCAGGCACAGAGCGCACGGGCAGGGGTGAGGGGCAGAGGGCACGAGCGACTTTACAGTCTGGTCTTAGTCGCTCGGGTGAAGGGGATGATGGGCACGAACGACGTTACAGTCTAGTCCTAGTCGTTCGGGTAAAATGGGGGAATCCAACTCCGGGGTCACCAATTGTTGGCTTTCGTCGTCGTTGGGCCTAGGCAAGCTACGGCTTGGGACCGTAGCGCATCTATCCGGTATAGGTTAACCTGGATGATGTAGCCATAAGCACTGCCGCTGGTTAAGTGCCAACCAGTGATCATCTCACTAGCCGTATTGAGTCCGTTAGGCGAAACTGGAACAGTACCAAGGATGGAAAATATAACCCTTGGATTTCTATTATTTATTTGCAAAATGGACATGGTATTAGATTAAAATAATTATTTGAATATAAATAATTAACTGACAATTGTGATATATAATTAATTATGTTTACATACAATAAAATAATACAGTATACATAAAATTAGTATTAATGTGGTTTACAATTGAATTATGATGGGTAACTAATTTAAAATGAATTTATAGCTATTCCGAAATTCAAGACGGTAAAATTAACATTTATCTTGAAACTAAAATAAGAGTATTCACTACACGTCCATCTACTTGAGTCAATTCTCCGACACCATAGCCAGACATCCAGTCCCACACACCGAGATTGATGTGACCACTACGTTTGCTCGGGAAAACAGTTCCTTCTTCATATCGTTTTCCGCGCTGCCTCCAACAATGCAGGGAACCATGACTATCTGTTGAAAATGTTTTTTCGTCACAGTACACAACTTTTCTCCAGAATTCTTCCTCCTGCGGCAAGTATTGCAAGGCAAATCCCATCCGCGCCTCTTTATGCTCAATCGTCAATGCAGGTTTTATAGCTGGACGGCGCGAAAAATACCCTGCCTCATGAAGTCTGTTGTTCACTGTATTTGCGCTACAACGAAGGTTCAGGTGTCTGCAAATATGCGTCGCTGGAACAAACGGATGCTCTCTGGCATGATTAACAATTGCAGCATCTTCCTCTTGAGATGTTGAACGCGGAGGACCAGACCTCGGCAAAGTAGCGATTGAGTTTTCTGCTTCATACCGCTGAATCCACCGTTCCACAGTGCTTCGATGAACGTCTAGTCGTCTTGATATTTCTCTTATTGGCACACCATATTCATGCAATGTCACCATTGCTCCCCGCATTGCCTGGGTCGTCTCGTGGTGCACAGACGGCCTTTCCATCTTTGTGTAAATGGCTTATGTGAAGCGTGCTGGGATGATAAAGGAAATGAGGATACCATGCACCCCTTCTGAAATTGATTTCGGTTGTGAAGGGTACCAACCCTTCGAATGGTAATAATAATCAGCCAATTTCCTATTTTGTTGAACATATGCATAAAAAATTCGTCTTAAAAGCCAAGGATCCAAAGATTGTCAGCAATAGTTTATACCCCAACTGAATATAGTCAGCCATCAACAGTATAATCATATTTTATTTCCATAACTACTCATGACTACTCTGTCATAGTAAATAACCTTATTATGACTTAGGTAGTAGTGGTAATTCTGACTGGCGGCCTCTAGCCACATACGTTAAACCTATCAGTGCGTCTAAGACCAGACTCTTCTGTTTCTGTCAATTCATTGTTAGTTTGAGGTATTTTGCTCTTTGTCTTTCTAAGTCTAGGGCATTAAAATAAATATTTGAGTTTGTGTTTAGCATTTCATATGAATTTCTCTCCTCTCCCTTAACACATCCCCGCGTTCATTTTAGCCCCCTCTCTCCCTTTCCTCCTCCCTTCGTAATTCCCACCCAACCTCGTTTCCTTCGACATAGCAACGCTTACCTCCATCCTCATTCCACTTCCTTCATTAAACCTATTATCGCTTTTACTGTCCCTTCCTTCCATCCTTCAATGCCAGCGTTCTTAAACCTAGCACATAAATTATATAATATGGAATCTAACACCTTAGATCTCTACGCATTCATGTTACTTGAAGACGCCTGTG
Source organism: Bathynomus jamesi (assembly GCA_023014485.1). Classification (NCBI taxonomy): domain Eukaryota; kingdom Metazoa; phylum Arthropoda; class Malacostraca; order Isopoda; family Cirolanidae; genus Bathynomus; species Bathynomus jamesi. The sequence goes on from JAJOZX010002556.1 coordinate 588,775, forward strand.
TCTTAGGGGAATCTAAGTGTTGAGAGTGGGCTTGAGGGGTAGTCTATAGATTATTACAGATGACCTTGAACGCTCCAACTATTTAAAAATGATTATTTATTACGCACATCATATGGCATAATACACACATGAATTTAAGTATCTCTTACACTATAGGAATGGAATTGAATCCTACCAGAGTTAAAAAGTCGTAAAATATGATAGATTAGTTTGTATTAAGAGGTTACTAAGAGAAAAGGATTTGGGATAGAGCGGAAGGCAGAGAGTATTTTCCCGGAGTTTCGGTTATTATTAACGTTATATGGATACACTGCCGATGCCCTGCTGAAGACCTCTGATGGGATGCGTGTGATCAGAGAGAGAGAGAGAGAGAGAGAGAGAGAAGAGCTTTTAAATCACACCTTTTAAATGGTTTCTGGGTAAGGGCTTCACGTATGTTATTTTAGTCCAGGGTAGTTTATGTGAAGGTGTTAACGTAACTTGCACTTGAGACTGTTAATTGTAAGACAACTACCATAGCTGGGACTGAGACACGTTATCCCCTGCATACTCTATATATATCTATATACAGTATGTCTCTATATAAATAGATAGAGTGATCAACACAAAGATAATGTGGACGTCATTGATGGGGTTAGAGCAATTATGTGCACCAATCCGAACACACCTCCGCTGCCATAAGGACCACCCATTTTATACCTAACAGACTAGCTTGGGACGAGACAAAGGCGTGAGACTTCTTGTAAGCACTGTACCTGGCTATGTGCGATGGAGAGCGCAAGAGAGCAACTCGCTCCTCCATGAAGCCAGGCCTAGAGGTGGGGCCACCAGCTTGACCTTCGTGTGAAGAAAGACCGACGCACGGAACCCTAACAAGGTTAACAAGGAAAATTGAAGTTTATTTTTCCAGCGAAAATTATAAAATATGTAAAGTCAGAGAGACTATTTTTTTAAATGAAAAACTCGTGTAATGTTTACAGTTTACAGTTTTACAGTTAAAATTATTTTCTGTTAGTCGTAATCTTCTTAACTGTTAGTCTCTCCTTTCAATGAGATATCTCTGTCTGCTTTGCATGTTAATCTTCTTATATTCGGTCGAATAGACTAAACACAACGTAACGCATATACAGTCAGTTTCACCGCTTTGTTTTAATTGCAGCCATTGATGAGAAGCCAAGTTCGCATAAGTATGAGGTTGTAAATGGAATTAAAACTTTAATTGCTTCAAACACCAGTTCTATATAGTTATTTTTCCGTGCTATCCAAAGTGTACGTAAGTCTTCTAACGGGAATAACAACTGTAAGGTCATGTCAGAAGACTGTTCAATCAGTTTATCGTGTAGGTTTCCTGCAAGTTCGGCAGCCTCTACTACTCTTTCAGTGAAGGGATTAAGTATTCATTTCTTAGCAAGTCTTCCATCGTCACGTGGAAAACAAAGTGGGAATTGTTTTTGAAGCTAACGTGTATGCTGCATCATCATTTAGGGAAACGGGATCGCAAATTTTTTTTTGTCAAAGGGGGCTCGCCAGCCCCAAAAAGGTTGAGAAACACTGTTCTATATACGGCCGAGGCCTAACATTATTTAATATAAAATCTGTTATAATTTTTACACGCGTGTAAGATATATTTTTTTTTTTTTTATAACAATTACCAAGTATTTCACTTAACTATATTTTACTGTTTACTTATCCATATTTTTGGTCTGAAATATAAAAGAGGCTGAAAAAGAGTTATTAGGCTTAGGTTGTTGTGTGTACGTCTAAATTTTATTACAAGAAAGTCTATTTTATATAGGTTTTATTTGTTTTTAAAACATATAAAAACAATTTATTGAAACTATACATTTATTTGCTTTGTAAACCGATTTTGTATTGGATATGATAAAAAAACATGAGCTATAAAACCGTGTTTTTGCAACAAAATATATTATATATATATATATATATATATATATATAATACACACACACACACACACAATTGGTTAAACTTGGCTTTGCTTCCACCGAATTGTTCATTCTAATAAAGGTCAAGTTTGTTGCTCCACTTTAGACCTACAGCTTACCGTGAAATCCGAACCACGACTCACCACAGGTGATCAGAAATTACAAAGTCGTCGCCCGGACTCGATCTCACGACCTCCCAATCAGCAGCTCAGCCTCTTAACCACTGGGCTACCAGGGTACCCATTTATCTATCAACCAATTTTTATTGTATGGAAGGATGAACAGCTGGGTTTGCCGCGCCCCGACTGTTGTCACCAGGAATCGAACTCGGGGCCGGTGGATTCGTAGTCAGCGAAGACTACGCCACCAAGACGCATATATATATATATATATATATACAGTATATATAATATATAACACAGTGTATATATATATATATATATATATATATATATATATATATATATATTTATATTTTTATTTTTATATTATAATATATTATAATATATATATATATATATATATATATATATTATTTTTTTTTTTTATATATAATATTATTATATATATATTTTATTATATTATATATATATAAAAGAGGAAGTTTGTTTATTTGTTTAGTTGTTCGCTATAGAAAACCAAACGGTTGAACTTACAAATTTTAAAATAACTTCATAATAACCAGTTTTTTACAAGGAATCTAATGGTGCTATTTATTTTGTATTTGGTGTAGTATTTAATGACGAAATTGACAATTAATGATTATTGCGTCATTTTTTTGTAATAAATTTTTTTGTAATAAACATACAAAACATAAAATATAAATTTTTAAAGAATTTAGTGAAAATCTGGCATTCGTAAACTTTGCGGAGCAAATATTCCAGCGGAGCAACATAAAATAGAAATTTTTAAAGAATTTAGTGAAAACCTGGCATTCGTAAACTTTGCGGAGCAAATATTCCAGCGGAGCAAATTTTCCAGGACAGTGCTAAATGGTTTCATAAGTGATTTAGTAACTTTGTGAATTGCAAATTATTGTTTAGTGATACAGGTGATTATGCCACCCAAGAAACGCCCTTTATATGGAAAGTCTTCTGCCGCTAAAAGAATTCAAGCACAAAGAGCAGCTGAAACAGAAGAAGAACGCAATCAAAGACTTCAAGCACAAGCTGCAAGACAGGCTGCTCAAATACAGGAAGAGACTTTGAACAACGTAAAGCTAGACTTCGAGCTCAAGCTGAAAGGCAGGCTACTCAAAGACAGCAAGAAACTGTTGAACAGCACCAAGCCAGTTACTACCTGGAAACATACATTCACAGACATGACCTCACAGCCAGAGTGTTTCGCTTAAAATTATTAAAACTGATGGATTTAATGACAAAATCCAACATTTTTGGCCCAGTTAGATGCCACATGTACACTGTTGAATGGCAAAAAAGAGGATTGCCTCATGCTCATATTTTGATTTGGCTGACCAACAAAATTCAAGCTAATCAAATTGATTCTGTTTTCTCAGCTGAACTTCCAGACCCTAACACAGACAAAAACCTCTTTGAAATAGTTCAAACTCAAATGGTGCATGGTCCAAGTGGTTCTCTAAATTTCAATTCACCTTGCATGAAAGAAAATAAATGTACAAAACGTTACCCAAAACCATTTTTAAAAGACACTCAAACAGGAGAAGATGGTTATCCTTCATATCGCAGAAGAAAACCTGATGATGGAGGCTTTACAACGAGAATTAAACAAAATGAAATTGATAATAGATGGATAGTTCCTTAATGCCCTCTCTTGACTAAAACTTTTAATGCTCATGTTAATGTAGAATTTTGTAATTCTGTCAAGTCTATCAAGTATGTGTGCAAGTATGTTAACAAGGGATCCGATGCAGCTATGTTTGCTCTACAACAACAAAATGTACCTGATGAAGTGACTAACTAAGGTAACTATCAACAAGGTCGTTACTTAAGCAGCAATGAAGCCTTTTGGAGAATTTTTAGCTTTCCCTTTCATGAAAGATATCCTGCAGTACAGCAACTAGCAGTTCATTTAGAAAATGGACAAAGAGATTATTTTACTAATGAAACAGCTGCCCATCAAACTCTTGCTCCTAGAGATACTACTCTTACAGCTTTTTTTAAACTATGTCAAGAAGATGTGTTTGCTCAAACTTTATTGTATCGCCAGTTACCATCTTATTACACATGGAACAACAAAAAATGGAGTAGAAGAAAGAGAGGAAGCGAAGTTGAAGGTCATCCAGATGTAAGATTTGACAGTGCTTTAGGCAGAGTTTACACTGTTCATCCCAGCCAGCATGAGTGTTTCTTTTTAAGAATGTTGCTGCATGAAGTTAAAGGGCCTAGATCTTTTGATGATCTTAGAACAGTTGATGGTCATGTTTGTGCGACATTTAGAGAGGCATGCTACAAACGTGCAATGCTAGAAGATGATATTCAATGGGATGCCACCTTAAGAGAAGCAGCCATATACCAATCCCCAAAGCGGCTAAGAGATTTATTTGCCATTCTGCTAAAAACCTGTGATGTGGGCAACCCTTTAGAATTATGGAACAAATACAAAGATGATTTGGCACAAGATTATAAGCACCAAGCACAACTTGCCAACCCGCATATTGACGTAGTTTACACAGATGAAATCTACAACAGAGCCTTAATTGACATAGAAGATAAAATAGCATCAATGATTGGACCACAACTACCTTCATTTGGCCTCCCACAAACCAATAGAACAGAAGTCAACAATTTAGCTACAGAGCTTATAAGAGAAACATCATATGATATCAACTACTAAACTGAATATGTAAATGAAAATGAGCCCAAGTTGTTGCCTGACCAGAGAACTGCTTATTCAACTATAATGAATAGTATCTCTCAGCAGAATGGAGGCATCTACTTTTTGGATGCTCCTGGTGGTACTGGAAAAACATTTGTCACAAATTTATTACTGGCCAAAGTTCGCAAGCAAAATAAAATTGCTGTAGCAGTAGCATCTTCTGGTATAGCTTAAGAGAAGCAGCCATATACCAATCCCCAAAGCGGCTAAGACATTTATTTGCAATTCTGCTAAATCCTGTGATGTGGGCAACCCTTTAGAATTATGGAACAAATACAAAGATGATTTGGCACAAGATTATAAGCACCAAGCACAACTTGCCAACCCGCATATTGACGTAGTTTACACAGATGAAATCTACAACAGAGCCTTAATTGACATAGAAGATAAAGTAGCATCAATGGATGGACCACAACTACCTTCATTTGGCCTCCCACAAACCAATAGAACAGAAGTCAACAATTTAGCTACAGAGCTTATAAGAGAAACATCATATGATATCAACTACTTAACTGAATATGTAAATGAAAATGAGCCCAAGTTGTTGCCTGACCAGAGAACTGCTTATTCAACTATAATGAATAGTATCTCTCAGCAGAATGGAGGCATCTACTTTTTGGATGCTCCTGGTGGTACTGGAAAAACATTTGTCACAAATTTATTACTGGCCAAAGTTCGCAAGCAAAATAAAATTGCTGTAGCAGTAGCATCTTCTGGTATAGCTGCTACACTGTTGCCTGGAGGTCGCACAGCTCACTCTGCATTCAAACTTCCTTTGGATTTAGCTACTAATGATGAAGCTGTTTGTAAAATTACTAAAAATTCTGGCATGGGAAAGGTTTTTAAAAGATGTGAACTTATAGTCTGGGATGAATGTACAATGGCCCATAAAAAAGCATTAGAGGCCCTGAACAAAACTCTACAAGATGTGAGAAACCACAAGACATTGATGGGCGGTGTAACTGTTGTCTTATCAGGAGATTTTCGCCAGACTCTGCCAGTTATATCTAAGGGAACAAAGGCTGATGAAATTCGAGCATGCCTTAAATCTTCCTGTTTGTGGCACAATGATAAAACCTTGAAGCTTACAACTAACATGCGAGCAAGAATTTATGGTGATCGCAATTCAGGTCTATTTGCTCAGAACTTGCTACAGCTTGGCGAAGGAAAAGTTCCTGTGGACTCTGACAACAAAGTCATTATATCTACAATCAGCGCAGTGGTCCAAAGTGTTAATGAATTAACAGAAAAAGTATTTACTAATTTTAGTTATCACTACAAAGACTTTACTTGGCTGTGTGAAAGAGCAATATTGGCACCGAAAAATGTGACAGTTAATTCTATCAACCAACAACTACTCCAAAATATTCCAGGGGATCCTTATATTTACAAATCAATTGATACAGTTATCGATCAAAATGAAGTTGTCAACTATCCAACGGAGTTTCTAAATTCTTTGGAATTTCCAGGATTGCCTCCTCACCAACTACAACTTAAAGTTGGAGCTCCTATAATGATTCTACGAAATTTAGATCAGCCTAAGCTGTGCAATGGTACCAGATTAATAATAAAGGCATTACAGCCTCATGTCATTGAAGCACAAATTCAAACTGGTTGTGGCAAGGGTGAAGATACTTTTATTCCTAGGATACCTCTAATAACATCAGAGATGCAGTTTCAGTTTAGGCGCTTACAATTTCCAGTAAGATTAAGTTTTGCCATGTCGATCAACAAATCACAGGGACAAACAGTGAAAGTTGTTGGGCTACAATTACAAGAAGACTGCTTCTCTCATGGTCAACTGTATGTAGGATGCTCTAGAGTAGGAACAGCTAACAATCTTTATGTATACTCTCCTTTTGGAAAAACATGCAATGTTGTATATAAAGAAGTATTGTAAATTCTAATTTCAAATAAAGCTTTGTTTGATTAAATGTTTTTTTATTTCTCGCATCACAGCTTTTGTCTACTTACTGAATAATTTGCTGAAAAAAATACTGATCTATACATTTCAAATCTAAATTTTCACCCGTGCAACGCCGGGTAACTCAGCTAGTATATATATATATATATATATATATATATATATATATATATATATGCCTACTCATCGTTTCGTCGTAGGGGATAAAAATTAAAATCGTGAGAGATCAAACGACCATCAATTTTTTTGTGCCTTTTGGAGAAGGAAACACCACTGTAAAATAATTTTTTTTTACAATACTACGGACTGCCTCAAGGCACCTCCCGATACAGAGCAGCACAGTGTGTAATCCCACTTTTCTCTCATATGAATTATGAATTCTTGAGTTTATGATTTGAACTACAACTCAAACTACCGTTTACCGTCCATTGGTTTCAATTTTATTTTATAGTGGTCTCATACAGTGAAAGTTCGATCACAGTGAGGCAGTCCTAAATGTATATTTCCATTTTCTTGATATTTCTTTGGTGATTTCTCACCAAAGAGCACACAATAGAGCGTGTGCACTGAAAAAAAATAACGGTCAATATATATATATATATATATATATATATATATATATAATATATATATATATATTTAACTGCAAACACGCAGTATAATTAACGTAAAGAACGACGCTTGTATAGGAGATATTCCGCGCAAGACGAAGAGAGAGAACGAAACAAATGAAAAAATGAGGTAACCACCCGGGAATCGAACCGGGATCTTCCGGGTTCGATTCCCGGGTGGTTACCTCATTTTTTCATTTGTTTCGTTCTCTCTCTCTCGTCTTGCGCGGAATATCTCCTATACAAGCGTCGTTCTTTACGTTAATTATACTGCGTGTTTGCAGTTAAATGTATATAATGTTACGGCATGCGGGAGGTGCCCCCTTGGGGCATTGGTTTCTGCGAGTATGTAGAAGAATTACGGCATTTGGAAGAGTGAGGCCCATGGTGTAATGGTTATCGCATCTGACCGGCAATCGGAAGATCCCGGGTTCGATTCCTGGGTGGTTACCTCATTTTTTCATTTGTTTCGTTCTCTCTCTCTCGTCTTGCGCGGAATATCTCCTATACAAGCGTCGTTCTTTACGTTAATTATACTGCGTGTTTGCAGTTAAATGTATATAATGTTACGGCATGCGGGAGGTGCCCCCTTGGGGCATTGGTTTCTGCGAGTATGTAGAAGAATTACGGCATTTGGAAGAGTGAGGCCCATGGTGTAATGGTTATCGCATCTGACCGGCAATCGGAAGATCCCGGGTTCGATTCCCGGGTGGTTACCTCATTTTTTTCATTTGTTTCGTTCTCTCTCTCTCGTCTTGCGCGGAATATCTCCTATACAAGAGTCGTTCTTTACGTTGATATATATATATATATATATATATATATATATATATAATACACACGTTAGGGGGATTCATATCACTATTGCAGATTTTTTTAATTTTATTTTTATGTTGGCACCCCTGCATTTTGTTCATTCTTTTGAGAAAAGTCATCGGTGAAAGTTTCATGGCATTTAAACGAATTTTAGAGATCGCTATTGGCCAATGAAATTTACGCCCTTTGGCCACCTTGATACTTGAACAAAAAATACGAGTTAAATTTTTATTGGAATACAGTTAATCGTAGAGTTAACCAATTTGAATAAATTTTTCTTTATTACTTGTCTTAAAACGAGAAAGTTTTTGTTATGTTCTAACACTGGAGAGTCATTATTCATTATTCATTGGAGATGTTAAGAAAAGGAAACTAAAATAAACAAGACAAATTATAATATCTTTTTCAAAGTAGCATAAAAGTGTATCCATAAAGTCTGAAATCTATGAAAACATTCAGTGTTTTGAAGTAAAGCAACTTTCATGATGCAATACGAGGTGTGTTCAAAAGGTTTCCGAACTGGTTATGCTGCGCACGCATCACATGACGCGCATGCGCATCATGTGATGCATGTTGTAGTGTGACTCAGTCTGTGTCGAAAGACGGTTACCGCTTGTTGATTACTGTTTTGTGAAGTCATTTTGTGTGTTTTGTCGCATTTTGTGCATTTGAATAATGGCTACTGTCGCGCAAATTTTCTCTGAGTATCGTGTGGCATGATCCTATCGAAATGTCCATTTCGTTTACGACTTCCCTAACTGTCAGTCTACGGTTCCCTGAATCATTTCACGAACACAAGCAACAGTGTCATCAATTCTTGAAGTGGAAGGTCGTCCCACCCTTGCATCGTCCTCCGTCGACGTTCGGCCTTCCTTAAAGGGCTTATGCCACTCAAAAGTGGATGTCCGGCTTAAGGCGTCATTGCCAAATACTGTGTTCAGCATGGCATGGATTTCAGAAGCAGTCTTGCCCAGCTTAACGCAAAATTTTATGCACACACGTTGTTCTTCGACAGTAGCCATTATTCAAATGCACAAAATGGGACAAACACAAAATGACTTCACAAAACGGTAAATATCGAGAGAACAAAATACGATATAAACAAGCGGTAACCGTCTTTGGACACACATTGAGTCACACTACAACATGCATCATATGACAAGCATGCGCGTCATATGATGCGCGCGCAGCATAACCAGTTCGGGAACTTTTTGAACACACCTCGTACATGATTTAATCACATATTTACAAAAATAAAATGGAAATCCAACAAAACCAATCTATATCTTTTACATGTTTTAGTTCATCACTCAGCAAATAGCAGATCACTTCATAAGTGACACTTTCTTTCGATCAGGATATCTTTGCCGGTATTTTTTGACTACCAACAGGAGAAATTGTTTCTTTTCTTCATTTGTCAAAAGTTTATTATATTCATCTATTAATGCTACTCCTTCTGAAGTGTTATTGACAACCCCCATGCACTGAACAGTAGCATCAACAGAATTGTATGTGCTGTCGGAATTTCATTCTTTGACATTATCTCCAGCATGTGATGACGACATGCCAGCCACAACATATCCTTCCCCATTATCTGCAGTATGTGATGACGACATGCTAGCCACACCATATTTTTCCCCATCGTTTGCTCAAAGAGAATGTAGGATCCATTTCTTAAGCCAGTATTGGCAGCTGTTGTGTTAAAGCTCATGCACTTAACATAATTGCAGATTCCCCGATCCACGAATGCTTCGTAAACAGCCGAGGCTGCTGAATTACCAGTTCCTGATGAAAGTTTGGGAACACCAAGCAGCTGATCAACTCCTTCACCAGAAACTAATATGAGAAGATGGTGAACAGTTGTCTTCCCCGTTATAGCTTCCAATAGTTTTCCATCCCAGTGTATAGTTAGGGGAACTTGCGACTTAAATTTCTCCCTCAAATTCTCAGCAATCTTTTGTCGATGCCTGTTTTTCTCGGTGAATAGATGAATAACTGATGCTGTATTCTGCTGGATTATGGCTAAGACTTTGAATTGTGGGTGTCAGCACAAGCGCTGCTTTTCGATCATTCAACTCGGCTACATCTAGGCAAGTGGACAACTTATTATCTAATAACTTTTTTCTTTTCAGTGGCTTTGCAGCTGAATGGCTCAGGCTTACTACCAATGGCGCCAAGTGTTGCCTCTTCTTTATCAGCTGTTTTGCTTTCTATTTCAGTTTCAGATGAGGACTCTGAGAAGGAGAACACAAAGCTAAACTTTTTCTTCACGCTGTCTCTTATTTTCCTCTTCTTGCTCAATTCTTTTTTTAAATGCCTGCTATCTTTTTGTTAACTCTTCCTCTCTCTTGACTAGTGCTCGGTCTACACCACTCATTTTACCTCGACTTCCTTTCTCACGTTGAGCAGCAAGGAACTCTCGACCTTCATCAATTTTGATCACCTTCAAAGCATCAGCATGAGCAATGTCAAATAAACCTTCTAAGTCTGCCTTCCAATTTTCCTCTTTCTGTCTTAATTTCTCTGAACGTCCGCCTTTGTTCTCTTTGTTTTTCTTTACCTTTCCCATTTTCTAAACATGGTTTCAACTTTGTCCACCATATGCTTCTTAAATCTAATTGGTATCAGTTGAAATTTTTAAAGATAATTTGACTGTAACCACCAAAACTACAAAAAAAGTAGTCAGTCACTCGGCAACTAAGTCCTTCATGTAGTAGAACTTCCCATCTGGTAGCAACCCCTAAATATAATCCAAAAAAGACAAAACTTTACCTGAAATACTTTTTTTATGAAATGGAACAAGATTATGGGGGTGCCCCTCGCAAAACTCAAAATTTCGAAAATTTGAATCACCCTAAATTGTATGTATGTATGTTTATGTGTACATATGTGTATATGAAAAATGTATACGGCAGAATCTGAACGAAGAGGAATACGAATCAAAAGAAAAAATTATTAATAAAAATATATATGTAGTTACATCCGAAATGAATACACTCGTATTAATTAGAGAACTATAAAACTAAAGCCGACAAACCAAATGAAAAGCAAACAGGAGAGTCTGCTGCATGTCGCTTCAGGGGCATGGCATGTAGCAGACTTTCCTTTTCTGTCCTTCAAATGATAAAGTAAAAAAATTGTATTGATACTGATTTTATTTTTTTTATTTATTTATTTATTTATTTAGACCTACAGAACTGGTGATACATTTTTGGGAATAAAAGTTATAATTAGGTTAGGTTAGGAAATACCCGTTGGATTACAGTGGGTTAGGTTAGGTTAAAAATTTGGTTAGGGTAGATTAGATAGTTTTACACTTCATCCGAACTAATTTCATCCTTTCGATGAATTTTGTTCGTCGGTAGAAACGTTTACCTTTAAAGAGGTTCCGACACCATAGCTTACAATAAACTACAGGGTGTCCATAAATTAATTTTCAAAAATTCACTCGAAATAAAAGTTGAATTTCTAAAAATGATTTATGAACAACCATTTTTAATTAGCATTTTTATCTTGACTTCATTATTATTTTACAAATATAAACTTCAATTATTTATTAAAAAATAAATTTATTAAAAGGCTGAAATCTAAATAAAATTCATATCTTTTCTAAGTTATTTTAACAATTGTTTTAATCAGACATTGGAAACTTATATTAAAGAAATTTTAATTATCGAAAGAATATTAATTATTACTTTATAAGTAAATTAATTATTGAAAATATTTTAATCATTAATTTCTAAGTAAATAAATTACTTTTTTAGGAATGTTTTTATTTCTTATTTATTTTAATATTAAAAAGAAATAAAAGCAATATTAATTTAAACATGAACAAATATACGAGTCTGTAATAATGGAAGATTGGAAATTACAGATATTCTTAGTTCCTCGTCCAATTTGTGTAGAGCAAGGCTAAAGTGTTACGAATGCATTCGTGATTAGAACGACTGCATTCGTGTTGCCTTTGGTAGGAAACACAAATTTGTGGTGCGTGTCGCCCCTGATGAATCATACATCCGGCCCGATAAAACGGGAGTATCTGCAATATAAGCTAACGACACGCGCGCGTGAAAGAATTATGAATCCGACCAATCACAGGAATATGATAACTCAAAGCATTGTTGTTGTTAGCAGTTGGCCCGGCGGATGTTTGCTGTCTGGGTGTTGATATGTCTGTCAGTCTGTCAGTCGGTCTTGGTGTTTGTAAACAATTTTACTATAACGTGTGAAACTTAAATATCTTCATAAAATACAGGTTCACATGTATGTTCGAAAAGAACATACACAGACTGTTGCTCCGAGTCTCAAATTTCAAAACCAGTTCGACTTGAATTAAAACTAAAATAATATATTATTAATATATATATATATATATATATACTGTATATATATTCACAATAAATTCACGTATAATTAAATTTTTGAATTAATAAATTTCCGATTCATGTTCAAAAATGTATTCATTTGGGTTACATAATTTATTTTAATAAATGAAGCAAAAGCGAAAAACCCCTTTTCGCTTGGCATATACTACTTGTGCCGTTATAGGGTGTCCCAAAAAAATGTTTCTATTTTTATTTGCTTATTATTTTACAATGGATGTATATTTTACTATTGAAGTTTCTTCTTCAGAAAGGTTACAGAGTAGTTTTTTATGTTGCACACAGTACTGTTTATGCAGAATATAGTATATGCCATATATCTATAAGACTTTACCCATACATTTCTAATCTTTCATTACTCAGTAATAGTATTGTACATTAAAACCGATTTTTTCACTATTTCATACTTAAAACAATAACTTTTCTTAATTTCACAAAAATTAGGAAAGTAGAAAGTAGGAAAGTAACATTGCTTTTTCGCGTGTCAGGCAGGAACACTGTTGGGTTGTGGTTACTTGCAACTTCAACGCTGGTAAACGTTGTAAAATTTGTAAAATTGTAAAATTGTGGTTTTATTTTTCACGATGTTTTGGTATATCACCATTGATATACTGTACATCTTTGAAGAAGTTTTCCCTATTCCAAGTTCCTCCGATTCGGTAGAAATTTTGGTTTGAAAAGTAATTTCTTATTTACCACTTTTCAGGAATGGATATTTCAAAATGAAACGCTCTCCTTTTCTTAGGCTTTAATCAACTTAATTGAACAACATTCCTGTTAATATAAATAACAATAATATAGTTATAGTACACAAAATATATATATACTCAATAACGCAAGTTATAATAATAATATAGATATAGTAAACATAGGATATTTACAGTGGTAGGCACCGTTAACCAAAAAGTTAACTTCGATAACGATAATCCGTTAACCCCAATTTTTAACTCCGATAACGATAATCCGATAATTTTACTACAAAGTTAACGGAAGTTAACGATAATCCGTTAACGATAACTATTTCTTTACTAACATTTAAAAAAATCAAGGAAAAAAGCTTTAAAGCCCATAGAAAATGTTTATTTAGGCAAAATCCAACAATAAATAGGTATTTAACTGTATTTTTATCAAGTTTTGCAACTTTTTTGCTTAATAACTTTTTTTTTTATTTTTAATAAAAAATGTACTGATTACATGTTTTGAAACCCTTGTAACCACTAACCATTAACTAAATTTTAATTTACCAGAGAATTATTATGGCGGGAACTGAAAGGTAAAATTAAATTTTAGGCACATTTATTAAAGACTATGACGCAATGTGCTGGTTGCCCTTCAGAAAGACCAACTTCTCAAAGTTAGGCCCAACTGCCAGTCTTGACCTCTTGGGCCTCAGGATGTCCTTGCCGAGAGAGAAGAGCCGTTCCACTGCGCCAGAGGACGGAATTGGCAGACTGAAGTTATGGCGGTTTGAATTCATTCGCGGAGCGGTGATCTTCCGTGAATGACTCCTCGCAGTTAACGTGTTAACGGACTTTAACAGACTAAATATCGAGTTATCGGAAGTTAACTGGTCCGATAACGATAAATGGAAATTAACTTCCGTTAATAGTCCGTTAAAAAAGTTAACTTCGTTAATTAACTGTTATCGGATTAACGCTTTAGTGCCCAACACTGGGTATTTATATGAATTGTTCATACTACAGATTAGGATTAATTACATCAAAGAAAATATCATTACCTTCATATAATAAAGTATCTTACATCTCATCAGTTTAATTCAGACATCATCAGATTCATCAGTTTAATCGAATTGAATATAAACACAAATGATTTTATTTAGGTATAACATTCTAATAAAGTCATCATAAACTTGCAAAATAATATTATATTTTTCCCTCCTACTTAGATTGAACAATATAGTCCTCAAAATAACTAGGCGGACACCGAGTACGCCCTGATCGCCGTACCTCAGTCATAGGGGACTCTGTATTTTGATTATCATCATCTACTGAAGTCTGAGGAGCGTTGCCCGGTGAGGGATTGGAGGGAGCAATGGTGGGTGACGGATTTGAGGGCAGGATGGTAGGTGACAGGGGATGGTTGTTTAACACACCATCACCTTCGTTAGTATTTTCGTATTCTCGAGTTTCAGATTCCTCAGCAGGGGCGAGGTGCTTAAGCGAGACAGTAGTCTCTCGGCCTCCCGGGAGACGAACATGAGCATATTCGGGATTAGCCTCAATGAGTTCTACTTCTTCAACTGGAGGCTCATATTTAGACTGACGTGTATAATTTTTCAATAATACTTTACCCGGGGCGGTAAGCCATGTCGGTATGGAATGGCCATTTGTAGATCGACGCTGATAATTAAATAATCTCTCATGAGGGGTGCAGTTTGTAGAAATACATAAAAGAGATCGTATGCTATGTAATACATTGGGCAAAACCGTTTCCCAACAACCAACAGGGAGTTTTCTTGAAGCCGAAGCTAAATTTACTCCTTTCCATATAATTCCGTTATATCTCTCAACTAAACGTGAGTTCAAAAAATGTTTAAGTGTATACGACATAAAGGAGGAACCTCTATCTCTATCGGACTGCACATACGCGGGTGCACCAAAGATAGCAAAAAGTTGACTAAGACAATCAACTACAGTTTCAGTAGAAGTGTCCGCACATGAAAACGCGAAAGGAAACCTCGAAAATTCGTCTACTATCGTTAGCAGATAACGATTATGGGAATTGGAAGGCAAAGGACCTTTAAAGTCAATATTTGGTCTTTCAAAAGGTTGTGTAGCTTTTACTAACTGACCTTGATTATTATTTAAATACTTCGATTTACACTGGGCGCATACAGTGCATTTTGAAATAACGTTTTTTACATCTTCAATTGAATATGGGAGGTTTCGGCTTCTAACAAAGTGCCACATTCTAGTTACTCCGGGATGGCACAAGGCAATGTGTATCTCTTCTAAATGATGTTTATTAATAGATGCTATAAATACGCGAGAAAGCGTATCTGGAGCTATATTTTCTCTTCCGGGTCGATATACAGTGTCATAACTGAAACTTGATAATTCAAGTCTCCATCTCATGATTTTCTCTTTCTTAACTTTTCCTTTATGTTTAGTGTCAAACATAAACGTTACTGACCTTTGATCCGTTACTAGTTTAAAGTGTTTACCAAGCAGATAATGCCGCCATTTTCGGATAGACTCAACAATGGCGTATGCTTCTTTTTCTATAGAGGAATGATTCCTTTCAGAGGGCGACAGAGTACGGGCGAAAAAGGCGACTGGACGTCCAGCTTGACAAAGTTGAGCAGCTATTGCCTAATCAGACGCATCAATTTCTACTACAAAAGGAATATTATCATCAATGGCAACAACAACAGAATTAGCAATATCACTTTTAAGATTTTCGAAAGCATTAATTACGTTAAGAGGGAGAGGGTATGTTTTATTTTCAACCAAAGGTCGTACTTTCTCGGAAAATTTTCCGATCCATTTAGAATAGTGGGCAAACATACCATTACTCGGCGCATGTCTTTAGCATTATTAGGAGGAGGCATTTCGAGCAGTGATTTTAACCTCTCAGGATCAGGCTTTAAAGAACCATTACTTATTCTATAACCTAGTAAATATATAGATGACTTAGATGTAGAACTCTTATTTTCGTTAATATGAAGATTATACTTTGTTACAACATTTAAATTTTTTTTCAAATTATCATCATGCTCCTTCTGATCGTGTCCACATATAGTGATATCGTCCACACAAATGAAAGTATCCTTTAAACCCTCTTTACGAATTATGTCATCGATTACTCTCTCAAAACAGGCTACACCGTTTGTTACACCAAACGGGATTCTATTGAAATGAAACAGCTGGCCACAGGCTTCGAAAGCAGTGTATGACTTATCCTCCTCCTTGATAGGGATCAAATGATAGGCGCTCTTAAGATCTATTGTACTAAAGATACTATACTGTGCAATTTCGCCCACCATTTCATTTATATTAGGCAGAGGATAAGCGTCCAACTGCGTGTATCTATTTACTGTTTGAGAATAATCGATAACTAGGCGTTTTTTTATGAGATTCATTGGCTACCACTAAAACTTGTGCCCGCCAAGGACTTCGACTGGGTTCGATAATGCCTTCCTTAAGAAGGCGATCTACTTCGGACGAAATAAAACTCATATCTGCCTGACAATATCGGCTTGACTTAATAGCAATGGGTTTGCATTAAAAACGGAGGTTCCACCTCGGCTGCTGCAAGGTTACACACAGTTAAGGAAGGTTCTCTTCCCCCAAAATGTATCTCAACTGATTCATGTCTAGACAAAAAATCATGGCCAAGAATAACATTAGTACATAAACTAGGCAGAAGTGATAACAACATTTTTATAGGTACGATCCTTGAATGTCAAATCTACACAACAAAACCCATCAACTTTAGTTACATGAGAAGTATTAGCCATTGACACTTGACTTTTACAAGGATATACCTTCCATTTGTTTTCTTTTACAATATTTATATCAATAAAATTTTCGGTACTACCTGTATCCACTAGCGCCTTCAAAGACAAACCATTAGCTAAAATAGTAAGAATTGCCTCTTTCAAAGAATGAGAAATAGAGCCTGATAGAGAAGCTAAAGTATTAACAGAAGCAGAAGCTTTTGAATTAGAGCGACAAACTCTGGCAAAATGACCTTTAATACCACATTTATGACATAAACTATTTCTTGCAGGACATTTAGCTCGCGGATGTACATTACTCCCACAAAAGAAACATCTACGAGACCTTGCTGCAGCAGTAGAAGACTCCTCGCAAAGAGTTTCATTAGCACCTTGTTTAGCCTCATGTTTTTCTATTGTAATTGTTTCAGTTTCACAACTAACTGAATTTAAAGGAGCATTAGAACGTATATAAGTATCAGACTGAATCTGAGCCAACTCAAGGCTGCGAGCTTGATCAAAAGCGATCTGTAAACTGAGAGATTTGTTTTCAAGCAATCGTTGCCTAATGAAAGGAGTATTCAAACCGTTTATAAAAGCATCTCTTATATATTCATCTCTGTATTGATCTGCAGAGACCGATTGAAAGTTACAGTCTTTACTCAGATGCTTTAATGCATTCATGTAATGGTCCAAACTCTCTCCCATCTCCTGACGACGGGTGGCTAATAGGTGACGAGCAAACGTTTCATTTTTCGGTTTTATATAAAGTTCATTGAGCAAATTTATAGCATCTTCATAGGTAGTACAATAAACTATGTACTCATAGACTAAAGGAGATACATGGTTTACAAGCAAACTTAGCTTTTGAGTCTGAAGATCAGAAGGTAACGCGGCCAGAAAGTTCTGAAATGTCTTGAACCAGTGACTCCAGAGACGAGACGAACTTGAGGATGAGGGCTCGGCATCAAATCTTTCTGGCTTCAGAAACTTGTCCATATCCTCTGATCTTGAAGTTAAGTTGATTAAATTGAAATGAAACGCTCTCCTTTTCTTAGGCTTTAATCAACTTAATTGAACAACATTCCTGTTAATATAAATAACAATAATATAGTTATGGTACACAAAATATATATATACTCATTGACGCAAGTTATAATAATAATATAGATATAGTAAACATAGGGCATTTATATGAATTGTTTATACTACAGATTAGAATTAATCACATCAAAGAAAATATCATTACCTTCATATAATAAAGTATCTTACATCTCATCAGTTTAATTCAAACATCATCAGATTCATCAGTTTAATCGAATTGAATATTAACACAAATGATTTTACTTAGGTATAACATTCTAATAAAGTCATCATAAACCTGCAAAATAATATTACAATATTCTCACAGATTTATGTAATAATAATAATAATAATAATAATAATAATAATAATTTAATTTGGAGCTATTGAAGAATAGGGACCCCAGCCTTCTTTAGTTAGGTTTATAAGGCTAACTAACGAAAATATCACGAACTAACCTAACCAATCGTTAGGTTAACTGTACGCCCTTGACGATTGGTTAGGTTAGGTCATGATATTTTCGTTAGTTAGCCTTATAAAGCTAACTAAAGAAGGCTGGGGTCCCTATTCTTCAATAGCGCCTTTAATTTCTTTTGCAGTATTTCAAGAATTAAAACTATGAAAGATCAAAGATGTTTTATCAAAATTAAAATTTTCAATCTCATTTACAAAAATGCCTGACCAAAATTATTAATTTACAAAAGTTTAATAAATTCTTTAAACGCATCAATCAATTCATTTCAATCCGATTAGGAGTTTACTTGCCGATTACTTTTCAGTTAACATTCGAAATGGGGATTCCAGATTAGGGGATGAGTGGAAACGAGGATTGTAAAGGAATTGCAGGCTCAATGGGTAATTCCAATGAAAAATCTAACTTCAAGTGGAGAGCTAAGTCGCGTCCAGTGTCGTAACACTGCTTCCCGTCGATCATCGAAGTTAGGCGACGTTAGACCTTAAGAGCAGTTGGTTGAGGGACGTCCATTTGCGTACAGATTACGTAGCAACCCGTGGTTGGTTCGGATCCCACGTAAAGTTGTATTTCTCACCACTGTATCAATATTGAGAATGTTGAATTTGAGATTATGAATTGTCCAGTCAAGGATTATGTTTCATTTCTTCCATAGACTAAACACTAAGAGGAAGGAAAAGATTTTTACACCTTACATTCAATACTACATCATCATCATCATTACTACTATAATTTACCGAAAATGTGTCTGTCTGTCTGTCTGTCTGTCCGTCCGTTTGTCCGCAGAAACAACTTTTACGTTTCTGAACCGATTTCGACTAAACTTCGTGTGGTGGATGGGGGTGATGAGTAATGAACGAAAATATATGTGTGACCAGCCCCACACCCAACCAATTACTGAGCCCGAAGGCCACAGCACCGCAATAAAACTATAGGAAAGAATGCAGCCATGAAAATCTTGAGCTTCACATTGTGTCAGGATTTGTGAAGCTTAAGATTTTCATAACTATAATTTTATTTGAAAATCAAGTTGGTGAATAAATTTAGAAAAGAATGTAGCCATCAAAAATTTTAGCTACGCATCGGAAGCCATGATAAGTAAAAACAAAAATATGCTAAGTTCTATTTGAAATTTAACTGCTTCATGAGCTTCAAGTAAAATGTATAAAGCTACATTTAAAATTTAAGCGATTCATGAGCTAATTGCAAATGTTAAACTCTAACTTACTTAGAGAATATCCCGCCCCTAGGACGGGTATTTTTGCTAGTTATCATAATTCACAGAATGTCCCTCTGTCCGTCTGTCTGTCTGTTTCGTTTTCAGGTCCAAACAGCTGAACCGATTTTCATGAAACTTGGTGACAACACTCTCTGGGATCCCTGAAGTATTTTTAGCAACTTTTTTTTCAGATCAGGTGTCCCACAAAAAATTTATCCCCAAAAAATTTATTTGCTGAAGCACGAAGCATTTAAATTCCAAGATTTTTGTTCCATTGCTCTTAGGATGTGAAACTCAAAATTTTGATGGTTGCTTTGTTTCGTGAATTTGTTGATCTGCTTTCCTGGCTGTAAGAAAAATATAAAATTTTGTAGAAGCGTGGACTTGTGACCTTCCCTATGATTAAAGTCTACGAGTAAACCAAGTCCCAACACGCTTCATACACTTTCGTGGGATGAAACAAATCAAGTTGGTCAATAAATTTAGAAAAGAATGTAGCTATCAAAATTTTTAGCTACGTATCGGAAGCCATAATCGGTGAAAAAAAAAAATGTGACGAGTTGTATTTGAAATTTAACTACTTCGTGAGCTTCAAGTAAAATCTGTGAAGCTGCACTTAAAACTTAAGTGATTTAGGAGCTAATTGTAAATGTTGGACTCCAACTCGCTTAGAATTTTCTTAAAATAATTTTCACTACATTTGATTGCTTGACTATTGTGAAAGAAAAAAAAAAAATTGGGAATGTTCTGAAAACTTAAATTTTACATTCACGTCGCGTTCTTCTTTGTCAAGAATAAAACATGTTTCTTAAACAATATTCTGGATTATAATACCAACACACATTACAACCATGACTGTACAGTAAAAATGTACTGCCTGAAAGGTAGTATCAGCCTTCCGCAGGAACTAGCAAAAATATCCCTCCCGTAGGGCGGGTTTTTTTTTTGTTAGTATATGAGGAGTCACGCGACACATTGACGATTCAACCAACAGGCGAAAAGTTCGTTTTCTAATAAACTTTAAACGCTTCTCTTTTATCATTTAATCATTCACTCATTCAGTGTTCATAAAATTACTTACAAAATTAAAAAAAAAAGCATTGAATTACATCTATTTCAATAAAGTTACGAGTCTTTCACAAACTTTAAAGCCGTTTTCTTCAAAACTTTGTTTTGACACATTCGTCATTGTGGCGCAACGCCTCATATGCAATCTACAATACAAATCAATTAGTTCCTAAACCTTTACATTGCTGAGCGGTTACGATTCAGTCTGCGGAAACTTCAATTTTGACATAACCAGACATCGAGGTCCATGCAGGTCCATTGAAGGTTAGTCGCTGAGATTGCATTTTTATACAAGTGAAACAATGATCATTTTTCCTATTTAATAATTAAGCATTATTCAAAATATGCGTGGCATAAATTAAATAATGTTGCGTTTCATGCTAGCTTTTATTTTACAATTTCGTCTAATGAGTAAATGGGTACACGAGGTAAATGTACGCATGAGTGTGAATGAACCTCGAAAGCTGTTCGTTTCATTACACTTTTTCTTAATTTCCCATAACTCTTCTTTCACTACTGGTTTCTGGGTGACGGAAGAAGAGCCTTGTCCATTCTATACTTTACTACTACTACTACTACTACTACTACTACTACTACTACTACTATTACTATTTCTGTGCGAAAGCTTTACCTGGAATAGTAAGAAAAGCAACAAGCGCTGAAACAAATAAAATGGGCACCTCATTCACTCAGTCGTATAACCCCAATGAAATGTTATGAGGTGAACTTGATAGAAAAGTAACCAACGTGTATATGAGATTCAAGGTGAAACACTACTTAAATTATGTTATTATCGACTGCCCAGAGTATGTGCTGCAATGATCACCAACAAGGAAGGATATTTTGAGTGAAGTCTGAAGCAATTACACTACCAAATTTAGTCTGTATTTCATTTTATGATTCAACTCTTAATAAATAAACTAATGTATTCAAAACATTTATATCAGTTAGTCCTTCAAATATTGGTTAAAATATTTTCAATGTCTCATATCTTTGCACGCCAGCCCCTATATATATATATATATATATATATTATATATATATATATATATATAAATATATATAAAATTTGGTAAGGAAACCGCAAACTATTTAATTTCAAAAGACATTCAAGATGTCAATGGCGAATCCATTCTAACTCGATTACTCGACGAGGAGGTGGGGGTAACCTTATACAAAAGAGAGAGTGATTTTAATTGATTTCACCCACTCCTTTCCACGCTGAGTCCCGAATCCAATTAAATCAATTCATAAGCGAGGTGATGGCGCGAAACCAATTAAAAACACTTTATTTTAAATAAGGTTTCTTCTTCTTGTGTCATAGAATAAATCAATTTGTCATTATCTCTTTTTAATTTTTATGTTATGGATTAGTGTAGTGCCCTGACCAGAGCTCGTGGCTCAGTGAGTAACGCCGTATCCCTATAAGCGCAGTGAAGATACCGAGGTCGAGGTTCGATTCCCGATGGTACTGATAATAATAATTTGGGAGTTATCGCAATGGGCCACATTAGTTCGGCACGAGCACTGTGCCAATCACTGATCATTATTATTATTATTACGTCGTGCACAAAGTTTACCGACAGAGCAGCGAAGTTAAGCGGCGCTGGGTCGTTACTATAGTTGGATCGGTGGCCATCCTTTGCGTCAAGATGATGCAAAGATCCGTCGTGAGTATTCCACGTTAAGCTGTAGGTCCTCTCTGTCATATAACTTCCTTGGGTATTAGTACGAATGAGAAATTGCACATTTCAGAACATAGCGATGTATGTATACATAAATACACTTTTTAATATTAAAAAAGAAGCCACGTGATTTTTACAACACACCTTTTCCTATATAGATCTGTTCATTATACGAGAAGAAAGTTTTATTCAAAATAGGTCGCTGAAAAGGTGTAGAAAGCAGGTGATAAATGGAAGTATCATACTTACTGTAGTTTCCTACCTCGCAAAATGACACAATAATCTCTTTGAATAGTTTCTTTTAAATACCAAAGACGATATTTTGTTTAGGCAAGGGAGTTCACCCCCCCACCCCACCCATTATTAAAAGTAATATAAATACATTTTAAAATTAACCATTGATTTTCTTTTGGTTAGTGTCAGACGATTTTATTCAATCTCAGAGTTAAGTGCGTTCATTAACACTTTAGCGACAAACGATATTTTACCATTTTGTTTTGGCTATCGCCAGACGATTTTACTTCGTTTCAGGAAAGACCCAAGGGCATTTTAAAGAAGTTAACGAATAAGTTATCTTTTTTTTTACAATTAAATCTGCGAATATTTAGGGTTCCATGAGTGACCGTTCTCCGCATTCAGATAATGTAACGTCCCTCAGATGGTTCGGATCCCACGTAAAGCAATAGGTCCTCTCCGTCACGTGACCTTTGCCTTTATGAAGGAGGTTCAGTAAACCCGAAAACCATAATTCTTATTTTATATTTTATGGATAAAATGAATTAAATATTTTAGTACTCACAAATGATCATGATAATAAAGATTTAATATCTTAAACCAATTAATTTAATAAGCTATAAACATACATCAATTATAGGCTACACTTTATCTCTGCACCTGAGATATATCATATATTGGACCTACAGATTTATGTGAGATCTGAACAACGAGTCGCTACATAATCTGGAGGCGGAAGACGGTCCCCGATACAAATACTAAATTTCCAGTTATCAATTCCAATTCCAGTGGAATTTCAATTATTTTGATGGAAACAACTTAATTATATATATATATATATATATATATATGATGAATAAAACCACGAAGGAAAGGAAACACAAAAAGGTGCTCAAGCGCTTTCGTCTAATGACATCCTCAAGAACACTGAAGTACATAAAAGGTTACGGCCTATATATAGGTTACAGAAAGAAAAAAAATAAATAAATAAAAATAAATAAATAAATAACATACATACACACAAACATATATATATATATATATATATATATATATATACATACATATCTACACACACACACACACACATAATATATATATATATATATATATATATATATATATATATATATATATATATGCAATAAACAGAGAAGTAAAAATAAAAATTAAAAATTAAAGGATTAACAAAGTCATACAGATTTGTAAGGAAAAATATCGATTTTTAGCACAAGATCAAATGAATTATAAAAATACAAATTTATACTGGAAATCTGCCCGGGTTTTAACACTTTGCCTTTTATAGTGAAGTTTCGATATATATAAAAATAAAATGAAGATTAAAAGTTAATAAAGTAGCATACAAGTTTACCAAAGATTTAGCGTCCTACCCTTTTTATCTAAATCTGTTTTGAAGGAATTCAAAACAACAGGATCGAGTTGAAAAAGACCTTTGCTTATGTTGAAGTTATTTGAAAGTTGGATAATGGCAGACTCAAGAATATTTCTATTAACAATGTTGCTAGAGTGAAATAAAACTGAAGCATTATTCCAATCAATACAGTGGGATAACTCTGACAAATGGACAAAAAAGCACTGGACAACTGTCCTGTTCTAACGGAATATTGATGCTGTTTTATACGTGTGTGCAAATCCTTTCCCGTCTGACCTATGTAAAAGGAATCACATTGTTTACACCCAATTTTATAGATAATGCCTGAATTATTGGTAGGGCTATTTTTTACTATGATATTTTTCACAATATTGTTATATGAAAATACTACATTAATATCCAAAAGTTTAAGTACATTAGCAATGCCTAAAAAGCCTGGGAAAAATGGAAGTACTAAAATATTTTTTGACAAAGTACGAGTGTTATTATTGACACGATAGAAAGTTCGTTTTGCCTTGTTGAGACAAGATTCCATAAACGCAGATGGATAACACAGATCACTTCCAATACCGTTGATTTTTTCCAATTCGGCATCGATGTATTCCGGACTGGCGATCCTAAGGGCGCGGAGAAACATTGATGAAAAAATGGCCTTCTTAATGGGGGTGTCATGTCCCGAGTAAAAGTGTACGTAGGACAAATTGTTTGTTGTTTTCCGATAGATACTAAACTTAAAACCTGGGCTTTCCCTATGTACACGCACATCCAAAAATGGGATTGAATTGTCTTGTTCCACTTCTAAAGTAAACTTAATGGAGGGGACTTGATCATTTAACTGAAGGAGGAAGTTATCCAGGTCACGATTCATGGGCCAGATACACAAAATATCGTCGACGTACCGCAACCAAGGGATGCCAACCCCCAGGATTCTCGGAATGTAAGTAATTTCGAAAAACTCCATATAAATATTGGAGAGGAGGGGCGATAAGGGGTTGCCCATGGCCATCCCAAACACTTGTTGATGATACTCGTTATTGAAAGTGAATTTACAGTCTTTGATGCAAAGCTTAATAAGTTCCAAAACAATGTGTGAAGGTAGTGGCAGGTCATACTTATGTAATTCTTGGGAGAGAAAGTCAAGCATATCATCAATCGGCACTTTTGTAAACAATGAACAAACGTCAAAACTGATCAATCTATCGTTAGTTTCAGTACGTGCATTATTCAATTTTTCAGTAAGATCCATGGAATTTTTTACATGTGAATCAGAGATAGTTCCGAGAATGGGGGACAAGACTTTGACAAGCCATTTGGAAAGTTTATAAGTAATAGAGCCCATCGAGCTTGGTTGCGGTACGTCGACGATATTTTGTGTATCTGGCCCATGAATCGTGACCTGGATAACTTCCTCCTTCAGTTAAATGATCAAGTCCCCTCTATTAAGTTTACTTTAGAAGTGGAACAAGACAATTCAATCCCATTTTTGGATGTGCGTGTACATAGGGAAAGCCCAGGTTTTAAGTTTAGTATCTATCGGAAAACAACAAACAATTTGTCCTACGTACACTTTTACTCGGGACATGACACCCCCATTAAGAAGGCCATTTTTTCATCAATGTTTCTCCGCGCCCTTAGGATCGCCAGTCCGGAATACATCGATGCCGAATTGGAAAAAATCAACGGTATTGGAAGTGATCTGTGTTATCCATCTGCGTTTATGGAATCTTGTCTCAACAAGGCAAAACGAACTTTCTATCGTGTCAATAATAACACTCGTACTTTGTCAAAAAATATTTTAGTATTTCCATTTTTCCCGGGCTTTTTAGGCATTGCTAATGTACTTAAACTTTTGGATATTAATGTAGTATTTTCATATAACAATATTGTGAAAAATATCATAGTAAAAATAGCCCTACCAATAATTCAGGCATTATCTATAAAATTGGGTGTAAACAATGTGATTCCTTTTACATAGGTCAGACGGGAAAGGATTTGCACACACGTATAAAACAGCATCAATATTCCGTTAGAACAGGACAGTTGTCCAGTGCTCTTTTTGTCCATTTGTCAGAGTTATCCCACTGTATTGATTGGAATAATGCTTCAGTTTTATTTCACTCTAGCAACATTGTTAATAGAAATATTCTTGAGTCTGCCATTATCCAACTTTCAAATAACTTCAACATAAGCAAAGGTCTTTTTCAACTCGATCCTGTTGTTTTGAATTCCTTCAAAACAGATTTAGATAAAAAGGGTAGGACGCTAAATCTTTGGTAAACTTGTATGCTACTTTATTAACTTTTAATCTTCATTTTATTTTTATATATATCGAAACTTCACTATAAAAGGCAAAGTGTTAAAACCCGGGCAGATTTCCAGTATAAATTTGTATTTTTATAATTCATTTGATCTTGTGCTAAAAATCGATATTTTTCCTTACAAATCTGTATGACTCTTTGTTAATCCTTTAATTTTTAATTTTTATTTTTACTTCTCTGTTTATTGCATATATATATATATATATATATATATATATATATATATATATATATATATATATAATATGTGTGTGTGTGTGTAGATATGTATATATATATATATATGTATATATATGTTTGTGTGTATGTATGTTATTTATTTATTTATTTTTCTTTTTTTTTTCTTTCTGTAACCTATATATAGGCCGTAACCTTTTATGTACTTCAGTGTTCCTGAGGATGTCATTAGACGAAAGCGCTTGAGCACCTTTTTGTGTTTCCTTTCCTTCGTGGTTTTATTCATCATAAATATTTTTCACGTGTTACTTTCATGAAATAATTTTCATATATATATATATATATATATGGACACGCTTTTCCCTCGAAGTTCTTTATCCTTCTCCATGTAAGGTAATCTTTGTATTGACATTCCTTATGGGCATAACGCCTCCTTTTCGAAGATAACATCGCACCTTGAGTCGAGACTCCCTCGTTAGCGACCACACACGGCATCGAACACACCCACCGCATTTACTGCAATCATTTATCAACCTTGGCTTGTTAGTACGCACCACATCATCCTCATTTCTTGCTTGCATTAACTCAGTGGAACGTTTTTCCCACCGTCACTCTGGTCTGGGGGTCACCAATTTATACTTGCCAATTGACAATGTAATAAATGTTAATTAGATTATTTAATTAAATGATTGATTGAGGCTCGAGGTCACCAATTTGTTCTTTCGGCCAAATAAATAATGTTAATAATGAAAGAGATTAATGGAGTGAATTTTCTTCTTTTAATAAACAAACAAGTAAAAGATATTATTGCGATCGTTAGCATTACAAATATAAGGAATTGAATGAAAAGTCAGTAGCTTTTTTAATTTATTTTTTTTAAATGAATAACCTTTATCAATAATAAAATAGGTTTTACAATTTGCAATGACATAAATAATTGTAAAGCTGCACTCTTTATTTTATTTAACTTGCCCCTTAATCTTTGGGCTTTACTGGGCTTTAATGAATTACTCATTAATAAAAATAAAAAGGACTGATACCAAAACACGACAAATGCACAGTAATTAATTAATGTTTAACGAAAAGTAAATTTGCGCGAATTAATAAATTTTTATTAGTTTAAGTTAAATAATTAATATGAGTCCACAAAAGGGACTGACGAGAAAAGTGAGGAATTTCTTCGGGCAAATGCTGAGGCGTGACGCCATCTTCTTCGAAAAGGTGTTATACAGTACCAAAAAGTAAATGTCCATACAAAGATTACATGGAGAGGGATAAAGAACTTTGAGGGAAAAACGTGTCCCTATATATATATAAGATTATATATATATATATATATATATATATATATATATATATATAATATATATTATATATATATATATATATATATATATATATTATATATATATTAGGGTGTTTCATAAATTAAAAGTTTGGAAAAATTTTAATCCACATGGATCCCCTTGTTCCAGTTGCTGAGGAGACTGATAAACCGAAGTATTAATTCAATAGTTTAAAGTTTACGGGTCCCCAGTTTGATGCTCTGGCAGATCATAAACGGAAAAAATTAAACAAAAATCTGTCAATGAATTTTTATTCAACAAACGAGTACCATTTCACTACACATTTTCACAAAGATACAAAAACATAACCACTTCTTGCGAATCATTTGTCCATGAAATCCTTCTTGGTTTTATTCGGGTATTTCGCCCTATGCTGCATCACAGTTTTGAGCAAATACTGCTTCTGCTCTTCGTTCTTCGTCAGAGAACAGTTGAACTCTTTGGTGAGCGCGATGGCTCTTTCGGCCCGATCGTTGACGACAGAGATTTTGTTAACAGTTGCCGCTGCTTGCTTGAAGCCCTCTACTTCAGTCCACTCGGCAACTGGCTTTTTCAAGAATTCTGTGTCCAAGTCGAATGCATGGAAGAAAGCCATCGTCTTTCCTGTCACGAACTCCGCCAGGTGTTTCGAGGCAAGATTCCTGACGTTCTTCCCTTGGGGTCGCTTGAGTTCCTTTTTCGATGCGGGCTTACCCAAACTGACGACCATCTGAGCCTTTTCTTCATCTGCCACATCTGCGTGGAAGAACGCCATAGCAAAAAGAGTCTCAGAGATGTACCATAGGTGTCGAGACATGGCTTCTTGCGCAGCGTTAACACACGAATATCCCGACATGGCAAAGGCTTCCGCGTCACGCAGAAATTCCAGATCAACTGCGGCAGCCTTGCTTGAGGTTGCAGCACGAGTCCAACCTCGGATGTAGACGAGGGACACGAAGAGACCTACGGCTGTCAGAGCTTCCAACTCGTGACTCGACATCTTGAACTGCTTCTTCAGTAGAATTACTTTCAAGGAGTAGATGGCTATCGCCATCCATCGAGCGTGATGGTAAGCGCCAGGGGCTCTGAGAGGGAAATCCACCACTTTTGCTTCTCCCAGGAAGATGAGAACCAACTGTAGCAGTTCCTTGTAGTCATCGCGCTGATGCGACGTGCTCACCATCCCTCTCACCAGCAGGACTGACTTCTCCCTCAGTTCCCTCATAGAGTCATTGACTTGAGCAAAATCGTACGGCCGCACGTCCAACCGGTCGATGAACTTCCATTGTGCCTGAAACCTCTTGAAAACGGGTATATCGGGGCCACTTGAAGGGCCGTATGCACGCTTGAAGACGGAGCTGAGGATGACTTCATAGATGTGATGCCGACAGGGGAAGTACATGAGTTCTCTGCCAAGACCTTTCTCAATCAGGACGCAGGCCCCGATATGAATCCCGGTGTTCGACGCTGTCGTGTCGAAAGACAGAGTCCGCACGCGCTCTTCCATCCTGTGTTCCTTGACCAAATCCAAGCAAACTCGCGCTATCTTCTCGCCGGTTCCGGACGTCACCTTAGGAACGCCGAGCAACTTCTCCTTGCCGTCGCCAGAGACGAGGACGGCGATCCGGTCAACGCTCTCCTTCCATTGCTCATTGTCAGGTAGGAGCTTACCGTCCCAATGCAAGACAAGAGGCTGACAAGGACAAACTTCGTCGGATTGATAACTTTCAGCAGCCACCTTCCTGAGAGAGCCTTGCGTGTGCGGTACATGGTACTGGCAGAAATGGACAGTTCATCCAAGTCAAAACCTAGTGATTTAGCCGCTGCAGCGTACGACATAGCTGAATCGCGATACGAAATATTCAGCCGATCGTAGGTAGTCGTCACATCCTGTGAGATCAGATTCCTGCGTCGCTTCTTGGTATTTCCCTTGGAGGAGGATGGAAAAACTTCCACGGTTGGGTCAACGACATCTGAGTCAGTCTCTGACGAAGTTGAAATCACTAAAGCCCCCGTATCTTCTGCAGCTCCTTGTTCCTTCCTGGCCTTCTCCTGTTGTTCCTTAATCTTGTCCAGCCTCTTCCTTTTCCTAATCTCCTTATAGTGAAGCTTCATGTCAACAGGGCCCATGCTGCAGGAATTTGGATCTTCACGCTGCATGTCGAGAAAGTGGATGTCCTCCTGATTCTTCATCATTTCCTTAGCCTGTGAATGAGCAATGTCCATGATCTCCTTCGCTATTGCCTCCTTGAACATCGCCTCCTTCACTCGGAAGGACTCTGCTTTATGTGACTTGTGCTTCACAAGCCGGTCGTATTCTTGAGAAGGGATTCCATCTTCCTCAAGGCCGAATCTCGACGCATCATGGGGATTCTCGCTCTCTCCCAAAATATGAGACAGGCATCCAGGCACAGGTTCAGGCATTTGTACGTCCAAATTTTTTGCTCCTTTTGGTGGTAAAAGTACTTTTTGAGTACTTGCAACTGAGTTGGAAGGCCACTTGATGTGATGTTCGCATCCGTCTGGCCAATAAGAAACACTTCTGTTTTCGCTCTGGTAGACACGTGGAAAAGAAAAGAAACTAAATAATTCCACAGAAATAATTTCACATCGTAATTAATTTCATTAATTAAATAAAGAAAAGCAGTAACTGGGACTCGAACCAGTGTCATAGCCGTTTGGCGGCATCGCTCAAGTCGGCGTACACAGCACGCTATCCACTACACCATCTAGGGAGTGGATAGCGTGCTGTGTACGCCGACTTGAGCGATGCCGCCAAACGGCTATGACACTGGTTCGAGTCCCAGTTACTGCTTTTCTTTATTTATAAAACTGATACGTGTACACTACGTTCTCTTTGACAATTCATTAATTAAATAAATTTCAATACCGCAGTAAAATTACATTAATTAGTATCATAAATAATTACCAGCTTAGTTGTCCAATATGCAACAGACTAATTAATTTCATGTAATATTAATAATAAATATCACTACCACAGTAAATGACAGAAATTAAATAATAATAAATTTCAATACCACAGTAAAATGAGATAATTAGTAGCATATATAATTACCTCCATAGTTGTCCAATAGGCTATACAACACGAACCGCTCAAGTGACGAAGAAAACCGTCTTCACTGCAGGCAGGCGAGAAATGAACTGACAAAAAGTCGTCAAAGTTGGGGACCTCTAAATGCAGCGCGATCTGGTTCAAACTTGCACAAACGTGTTTTCTTGTTCTTTAGAATACGGAGAAACGTGTGGATTAAAACTCCAAGCTCATTTTTATTTTACCCTATAGGTATGAAACACCCTAATATATATATATATATATATATATGTGAAGTACTTATATTTCTGCACCCGAAAGTGTATACATTATCAGTAAATCCTTGCATATAAATTATAGTGTGATTCATTGATTGTAAAACAGTGTAATATAGTTTACACAAATTATTACAAGTTTAAATATTGTACGTGTACTGTACTACGTATATCCAATCGAAATATAATAATCATCTGAGAAAAGTTTGGAACAAGGCAGGGAAAAGGTCATAAAACCAAATCCTCGGGACTGACTCCCACCCAGACAAAAAGAAAGAAAAAGATTGTGTGTGTGTGTGTGTGTGTGTGTGTGTGTGTGTGTGTGTACTGAGCGATTACGGTAATGAATAACATGGTCATGGGTCCAAATTCTAACCTAATTTGCAACTTGTGTAATCTAGCAACAACTGAAAATGAAGTATACGGTGTGATTTTTGTAAAAAATGCACGACTTTAACTGTATGAACTGGGACGATAGGAAAATATCCTTGTATCGAACGCGAAACAAATTACAGGCATGAATTTTCTGTGCGACTCATGTACGGATATTGTAAACTCGTTTGTGGTATCAAAAGAAAAGGAAAATACGGATATGAATGCAATAGAGAAAGAGAGAATAATGGGAGGAAAAGATAATCAGAATGTCCTGAAGGAAAACGGTGTGGATGAGAGAGAAACAACTGAAAAAATAATCCGAAAAGAAGAGACTATTACAGAAGAAAGTAAAGAAACAAGTATAATTTGTGATGTGGTGTAACTATCAAACGAAGATATTGCTAAAAAGACACAGATACAGGGATGGGCAATGCATCTATTTACAGCCCATTTTATGTAACTTTCAATACAAAAATGGATATTGTAAATTTGAAAAACACTGCAAGTCCCGCCACCTTAGTATTTGCAAAACTTCTGCAAGATACCGGAGATGCAAGTACGGGAAAAAATGCTCTAACCACCACTGTCCAAAGGAACGCGACAGTTGAGCAACCAAAACCATTAGCAAATAAGGTTACCAATTTTTAGACGTAGCCAACATAATTCAGCTACAAAATGCCATTCAACAAATACAAAGACAACTGACAAATACGGGGGCATCCGAGAGCTGTACAGAATAAATGCAGAGAGAAATTACCTACGATATCGGGACAACATGTATCGAAACGGATAAAGGGAAAATTCTCGGAGGATCACAGGGCAATGAAACATGCACAACCAGGGGATAACGAATCTGAACTATCATACATAAAGAAGAAACTGAAAATGAGAATAAAATAATCCTAGGGTCTAAAACCAAATCATTCCCTGGATAAAGTCATATACCTGAAAGGACTCATGCAAGAAATAAGAACAGACTTTACATGCCTCACGGAAACTCATCTGAAGGACTGCCAAACGAACTATGAAAACTGTGTTTTATATCGACAAAAAAGAAATACAAATTGACAACTATAACATACTTCGAGCCGACAGAACAGTAAGACGAAAAGAAGATGTGCTATTTATACACTTTATTTATATATTTATATACTTTATTTCCAACTTCAAACAACTACGTAGAATTAGTAGTAGCAAAAGTTGAAAAATTAAACATGATTCTAATTATAACATATAATCCCCCGAACACCCCAACTACAAAATTTTCACCTACCATTACAGAGGTCAGGAACTGGATAAAAGTTCTACACTTCCCAACTCTAAATATTATTCTCTGTGGTGATTTTAATTTCCCATTTATAAAATATAAAAGGATAGGAAGAAATGTATGTGTAGAGCAAGACAAGGGAGGCACACGGGAAGACCAGGAGCAGGCAAAAAGGCTGCTAAAGGTAGCTGATGAATTTACTCAAGAAATAATGAAAAATACACGCAACAAATAATGAAAAATACAAGAAAAAGCAACTGCCCTGATTTGGTGTTCATAAACAACAGCACCCTGATTGATAACATAGAACTATCCCCAACTGTAATATTAGATCACAACATTATTGAAATAACAACCAATATAAAAGCAACAGGGAAAGAAATAACAACCAATATAAAAGCAACAGGGAAAGAAAGCACACGCTCTATAGAAAGAGCAACAGGGATATAGAATCTCTGCAAACAAATATGAACAGAATCTACAATTGGTGAAAAATACACGCAACAAATAATGAAAAATACAAGAAAAAGCAACTGCCCTGATTTGGTGTTCATAAACAACAGCACCCTGATTGATAACATAGAACTATCCCCAACTGTAATATTAGATCACAACATTATTGAAATAACAACCAATATAAAAGCAACAGGGAAAGAAAGCACACGCTCTATAGAAAGAGCAACAGGGATATAGAATCTCTGCAAACAAATATGAACAGAATCTACAATTGGTGAAAAATACACGCAACAAATAATGAAAAATACAAGAAAAAGCAACTGCCCTGATTTGGTGTTCATAAACAACAGCACCCTGATTGATAACATAGAACTATCCCCAACTGTAATATGGGGAATATCTTCATCAGAGTCAGAAGGCCTTAGCTCAGTACCACAAGGAACAGTATTAGCTCCATTACTCTTCATAATCATGGAAACTGATACAGATGAGGAAGTTACAAGTAACAGCAGAGTAACATCCTTTGCCGATGACACAAAAATTAGCAGAAAAATAAGAAACCCAGAGGATATAGAATCTCTGCAAACAAATATGAACAGAATCTACAATTGGTCTCAAGGTAATAATATGAAATTTAACACCGAGAAATTTTAACTATTAAGGTACGGAAGAAGTAGGGTTTCTCGTTTTCAAGAGTTTTCACTATCCCGGTTTTCCGGGACAAAATCGGCCATCGTCCCGGGATCCCGGGATTTCCCGGTTTATAAAAAATAACGATAATAAAGTCTTAAGATGTTTAAGCATTAGATAAATCTAGATTAGTTAGTTAATGTTAAATACAAATATATAAATATTTTAACACAATAATGATAAATATAATAAAGGTAGAGCCTAGGCCGAGTTTCAAACACTGCAGAAACACAAATATGGTATATAGCCTTGGCGGCTATGCCTACAATGCTAATTTGCAGCTTTGCACTTCACCAAAAATAAATTATATTATAGTGTAATTTATACGAAGACAACACCTTTTATATAGTTCTAACTAATCTTAATTAAAAAAAGGATCAACAGCTAAAGGTGTGCCACTGAATTGAAAATAACAACCGAATTTAAAGTCCACGAAAACACAAAATGTTCGATTCATGTAAATCAAATGACTGGCTTTCAGTACGAGTCAATCACCAAAAATGCCAGTCATATTACACATGCACAACATCATACAGGGCATATTATATAGGCACTATTCGAGTTGTACAACGCAACGTGATTCGTGTTATTATAAATTTGTCATCATAGTCTTTATGTTTGCATTTTCTAGATACAGTAGTAAATTAACGTAAAACGATTTGAATAACGTTTTTAGACTACTTCGTAAAACCAGGGAAATCCCGGGATTTGCTGCGCTTGTCCAGGGATTTAGGTTATCATTCTCCACCCGGAATCCCGGAATCCTGGTTGAGAAACCCTAGGTGAAGGGGGGGGGCCCTAAAATCCATGAAATACATACCCTAAATGGATAGGAAATGCAGAGAAGCGCTAAAGAAAAAGATTTAGGAAGTTGTAATGACTGATGACGCGCAATTTGAAACACAAAATTAGATAGCAATAAACGAAGCAAAAGGAATAATTGGACAGATACTGAGAACCTTTAAAGAAGGGATAGGAATATAATGATTTCTCTGTTTTCCAGTCTATTTGAGCCATATTTGATCTGGATTCTTCCCAAGTTACAATCTTAGAGATTAGGTTAAAAGCATCAAATTTGTTTCTCTCTTTTGTGTGTGTATTTTCTTTTGAAGCTGTAGCCATATTACTTGATATTCCGGTGATGTTCTGGTCAGATATAGTCGTTGGAGTTATTTTTATGTCATCAGTTAGATTGTTGTCGATTATGAATACCAGATCCAAGCAGTTATTTTTTCTGGTGTTTTGTGTTATTTTTCGTGTTAACATAAATTCATTCGTTAAAGCCATCAGCATATTTGCTTGTTGCTGATCCTCTCTTGTGCCCTCTTTGTCTGGTTTATATATATATATATGGTGGCGCAAAAGTCGCGCATCATAGGAATTTTCAGTGTTGACCTGAAAGAAAAAAAAATATATATATATATATTAACAATAGACGAGAGGGTGAGCTTGGTTTATAATGTATGGAATACCAGGTACAACACATCGATGAATTGGTACAGAATTTAAATTCTGTACATTGAACCTATTTTCTTCCAGAGTTGGAGATGTCTGGCATTCCGCTTGGGAACACTCCACATTCTACTCGTACCTTTCCGATTTTCCAGTTTTGTTTGGGTGATTATCGGGTTCAGATTGAGGTTATGCACTAGTTTTTCTATTATTTTCTATACGTGTATTATGGTGTACCTTTCTTCTTCTTTCCAACGAAAATAGCTTTAATGTACCTAGTTTTTCCCCAGTAATTGAGTTCTTTGCAGCCATCAATCTTGGCTGTGAAATTTCTTTGTATTTCTTAAAGATTATTGGTTTACATCTTATACTGAGATGACAAGACTGAGCAGTATTCCAGTTGGTGTGATCAATGTTTTCATTAAGGGAATCATTACTTCTTTGTCCCTTCTTTTAAAGGTTTTCGGTATCTGTCGCGTAATTCTTTTTGCAATGTTTATCGCTATCTGACTTTGTTTCAAATTTCGCATAGTCGGTCATTATAACTCCTAAATTTGGGGCATAATTTTCAACTTGTCTTAGCTTCTTATTTTTTCCATATCTCAAGAGCTGAAAATTTTCGGTGTTAAATTTTATGTTCTTTCCTTCTGATCAACTATATATTCTGTTTGTGTCCGCATGTACGGATTTCACATCTGCATTTCTAATTTTTCTGCCGATTTTTGTATCGTCAGCAAAGGATGTAACTGTACTATTATTGGTTACTTCGTTATCTATATCTGTTAGCATGAGAGAGTAATAAATAGTGGGGCTAATATTTTTCCTTGTGGTACTGACCTACGTACTTCCGATTCTGATGATGATATTTCTTGGATTTTAACAACTTGCTGTCGTTCTCTGAAGAAGTTATAGCACCATTTTCCCACTTTGCCCGTTATTCCCATATGTTTCATTTTATGTGCTATTATACCATGATCACACTTGTCGAATGCTTTAGCAAATTCGGTGTATATTACATCATAGTTAACATTGTTTTCAAGCGTATCAATTATGTTGTTACAGTGGCGCTCATAAGTATTCGTACAAAGAAATATTTCAGTTATATTCGCCCTTATCTTTTGTACCATGCATAAGATAGTTAGGAGAACTTTACCGTTGGTTTTAAAAAATTTAACAAATAAAAAAATTAGTTTAACTCCAACATATAATATAAAACATCAAAGAATTTAAAGAAAATAAAAAAAGTTAAAATGCAAACGTTTTTGTACATTTACCAACAAAATTACTTAATACTTTGTGTGTCCACCTTTTGCTTGAATGACTTCAATGATTCATTTTGGGCATTATATGAGATATATATATATATATATATATATAGGGTGTAACAAAAGTCCGTTGTCATAGGGAACTAAGATATAACAGAATAGTTTTAATTATACACTGCAAACAATACAATCAACTTACCAACTAATCTAGTACATGCTCAAATTGCATTCCATGTAGCCATTGATACATTTCTACTCGTCTTTGTAAGCTGTCGATTACGTTTTGAAGTGTTTCCACACTAATTCTGTTACATTAATCTGTATTTTTTCTTTTAACTGCTGGATCGTTCGAGGTCTTGATTTATAAACAACGGACTTTCAGTGGACCCACAAGAAGAAGTCAAGTGGGGTCAAATCAGGTCTTCGGGGCGGCCATTCCACACAACCTCGGCGTCCTCTCCATCTGCCACGAAGATTCTCATCTAACCATTGTCTCACTGAAAGAGCGAAATGAAGAGGTGCATCATCTTGCTGAAACCAGCACTTTCGTCTAGCATCCAAAGACATTTCGTCAATGTACTGTTGCAAAATTCCCTCCAGAATGTTGTTCAAGTAAGAATTCTCGTTCATGGTTTCATCAAAATATTACAACCTGTAAATTAAAGAAAAAACTTCATTAGTTAAGCAACAAAATGCAAAACTGCATTATTTTGGTTTTGTTGTAATAAAATTTTGAAACCGGAACAGGACTTTGTGGACACCCTGTATATATATATATATATAATATATATTATATATATATATATATAGAGAGAGAGAGAGAGAGAGAGAGAGAGAGAGAGAGAGAGAGAGAGGGGTGGGTGGGTTATAACATGTGGGACGCACGTTCAGGATGGCTTCAGGACCTGAAACAATGAAAAAGTTTATATAAACATATGCCCGAAATCGCTTTGTTTCCGAGTTATAGCCCGTTTTGTGTTCCAGCAATTCCTTCTACAAACTGTTTCAAACACTGCTTGCCGACAATGTTTGTGAGTGTGTACGAGACTTGTTGCCTTGCCGATTGTAATGTTTCGTACACTCTATGACATGTTTCAATATCGTTGAGTGTAGAGCCATCAGTCAGTCAGAGGTGCATCGCGGTGTTTCACTGTTCGTATTTCTTACCGTGAATAAGTGCAGTCTTGTGAAAAAAAACCTTAAAAGTTTTTTGTGCTATTCAGTGATAGTGTGCATTTGAAGTGAGAATGGAGGCTTATTGAAACAGAGAAATGGCAGACATGCATCTCATGTATGGACTTGACGAGTGTAATGCGGCCGCAGCAAGACGTCTGTATGCGGAAAGGTTTCCGAATCGCCGTCTGCCAGATAAGAAGACCTTTCAGAGAATAGACGAGCGTCTTGGTGATACAGGATCATTCAACAAGCGAGTTTCAGATGGTGGTAGACCAATCAGCGCCAGAACTGTTGAGTTGGAGGAGCAGGTCCTGAATTGCGTGGAAAAACAGCCTGGTGTCAGCACCCGAAGGATAGCAGCAGCAGAGGGTGTAAGATACACAACTGTGTAGAGAATTTTACGAGAACAACAGCTTTACCCATATCACATTCAGAGGGTACAAGGCCTTAATGAAGCTGATTTCCCACCACGAGAGGCTTTTTGTACTTCGTTCCTTCAACAGTATGCTCGCGATCCTCCTTTTCTATCATCCGTGTTGTTTTCTGATGAGACTGCCTTCACAAGAAATAGTGTGATCAATTTTTAAAACACTCATCACTGGGCCGAAGAGAATCCGCATGCCATCATCATCCATTCAAGGCACCAACAACAATTTAGTATCAATGTATGGGCAGGACTTATTGCCGACAACTTAATCGGTCCTTTTGTTTTACCTGGAAGATTAAAAGGAGAATCGTATTCCAAATTTTTAAGGAATGATTTAAGGGATTTACTAGATGAAGTTCCTCTTGGTGTGCGACGTCGTATGTGGTTTATGCAAGACGGCGCTCCGCCTCATTTTAATCGAGTAGCCAGAGACTCTTTGGATGACCATTTCCCTGATAAATGGATAGGCCGTGGAGGACCTATTGCTGGCTTGCTCGCTCCCCGGACCTGAATCCACTCGATTTTTACCTGTGGGGTCATCTGAAATCCATCGTTTACGTGATACCCATTGACAACGTTGAAATGCTTCGCCAACGTGTAGAACAAGGATGCCAGAAAATCTGAGCAATACCTGGAATGTTTGAACGCGTCAGGCAGTCTATGACGAGGCGTGAGTAATATAGTTGCAAAATGCCAGAGTGCAAAGCAGTTGCATAATGTTGCATGGCACCCCACCCCCTTGTTGCAAGATACCCCCACCTCCTTTGTTGCAAGGCACCTCCACCCCCCTTTGTTGCAAGGAGAGAAACCTCTTTGGGGGAGAAGGTGGGACGGCCTCACCCCCTAAAGGGCCATACCTAACCTAAGAGAGGGAGAGAGGAGGAGGGGACCCAGAGGAAGTGTCTTCGCTTGACGAGAGCCAAGCGCATATGAGTCCTTCAGCCACCCCGCCGCTCTCTTATAAGGCCCCTAATCAGCCAGTTGGCTTAATCAGCCAGTGCCTCCGGGCATCAGCCAGTTGGCACATCAGCCAGTGTCTCCGGGTGTTATTAGCTCACCAGCCAGTGCCTCCGGGCATCATCACCGCCGGACATCAGTTGACGCGTCGCGCGTTAAAAGGGACCGGGTTCGTGCCCCGTGCGTCCGGTTTCTGGGCGCCCTAGGCATCAGCCAGTTGGCACATGTGCGTAGGTGCGCGTCGCGCGTTAAATGTGGTTCGACCCCGTCCCGACCTTACACGGTGCCTTAGGTCTAAGGTTGGTGGAAAACAAATCAAAAAGAAAAAATAAATGAACAATTCGTACGGAAAAAATAAATCCAGGGTACCCTAATGATCCGTGTTAAACTCTAAGGTGGGTGTAAAACAAATAAAAAATAAAAAAAATAAATGAACAATTCGTACAGGACACACACACACACACTCACATATATATATATATATATATATATTTTTTTTTTTTCATATAAGTATATAATTATACAGACTAAATTGTCAGTCGCACGAAAAAAGAAAATAAATGAATATTCGTACGGAAAATAAATCCCTACCGTAGATCTAAGGCGGGTGTAAACACTAAAATATTTGAAAGAATAGTTAGACAGAAAATCTATACCAGTATTTTTCAGTTCCGAGTGACAATCTATCCATCTATCTATCTATCTATCTATCTCTCTGCCTGTCCGTCAATCTATCTATCTGACTGTACATCTGTCTATCTATCTATCTATCTATCTCCCTCTCTCTCTCTCTCTCTCTCTCTCTCTCTATATATATATATATATTGGTACATATCTCTAAAAGTTTAAACATATCTAAAATTCCGAAACTGTTTTCCAATCTGAAACCTTTATTATTATCATATATACATCTTCTCTAATATGCATGTGACCATATAAATAAATAATCAGTTTACCCGTAAAGGCCAAGACTTCTTCAGCAAATATTTGCTCAGATAAGGTTCTCTTGTAACAAAATAACACAAGTATTTTAAATTTTTTTTCGCAGAAATCCAAATTAAAATTTGAGTTGGACGGAAAATAAACATTGCTTTCATGGGTCAGCCGCGTTTAATTATAATTTTTAAAACAGGCAGATGTTTCTCATATCTTAAAACAATATTTGCTTTACGATAGAAGCTTTATGCCCATCATAGAAAAATAAATTGGTGTCAACATAATGGACCTACGAATCGAGACAGATGACACGCCCAGATTTGATGGGAGACAGCCAATCACAGCACTCCGGATTGGTTCCAGAACCTCGGTTGGGAGCCATGCAGGCCTACGCGCTAATCTCCGCCCAAAATTCACCCCCAGACTTCATGGAATCAACCAATTACAACACTGTGGGGCGTGCCAGGACCTCGGGTTGGTCGAAATGCAGGCCTACACGTTAAACCCGCCCAAATTTCACCGCCTGCCAATAGGGTGCTAAGGATCGCTCTTGTGGGTTGGTCACATGCCCCCTCATAAAGGGAGAATTTCAATGCGGAGACTCTGTTTCGTTCATTTCCAGCTAGTGATTTACACAATATGAGCCAACTGTACAACACCCCTATTTGGTGGAGGATGAGCTCGATTCCGCTCAAGCAGCACGACTAATTTTCAGCGCGGCAGATCGGTGCGAACTTTTATCTACCCAGTTTGTTACGGAAAATTGCAACGAAATGCAAGAACCGCTCAATAAAGACGATATTGAAATGTGAGTAACTTATAAGTACCTAACCTAACTTTATTTAATGTTTTTCTACAACGTAAAAATTAATCCCAGGATTCTTTCCCGTTTCTAATTTATTTAGTATTCTAATTTCCTTTAATTTATTTTAATCCCAGGGCTCTTTTCTCGTTTATAATAATATAACCTAACCTTCTCGTTCATAATATAGCCTGACCTAACCTAGCACGATTGAGCCTAACCGGGCCACATTTATATACATCGTTTCATTCAGTGTTATTGAACTTATAAACGCGTTTTCAAAAATATTTTTAAATTATTGTCTGGTTCCTTCGTCGTTATTTCTGCATATATATATATATATATATATATAAATATATATAGTGTGTTTTATTTGTACATCTCTCGACAGTTTAAAAATTTATAGAAAGTTCTACAGATAGGATGTTAAAATTATCAAAACCTTTAAGAATTGCCTGCGTTTTGAAAAATAATTTTAAATTATTGTCTGACTCCGTCGTTATTATATATATATATATATATATATATATATATATATATAATATATATATATATATATATGGTGTATTTTATTTGTACATCTCTCGACAGTTTAAAAATTTATAGAAAGTTCTACAGATAGGATTTTAAAATTATCAAAACGTTAAGAATTGCCTGCTTTTTGAAAAATAATTTTAAAGTATTGTCTGGTTCCTTCGTCGTTATTTCTGCATATGCACTCCCAGCTAATCTTACGTTTGAAAACTGTCAGGATATCTGCTTATGGTTTCAATTTGCTGTTAGCCTAACCTAGCTTTATTTTAATTTATAAAAAAGCCGTAATAAAGTGAAGTGAACTGCTATCTGCTCAGAGGGCCGGTCTCTATTCATATATATATATATATATATATATATATATATACACAGTGTGTCCGTAAAGTCATGGTGGGATTTTAAATAGCTATATTATTGCAACGAAACATGATGATGAGATGAAAAAAAGGCAAATTGAAGAACAACTCTAAAAGAATAACTTTATTTAACGTAGTTCGATATGGGCTCCTCTGGTAGCCCTGCAGACATCTAGGCGGTGATTCAATTCCCACACACGCCCAAGAACATCAGGAGTGACGGATGCGATAGCTTCCGTGATTCGCTCGTGCAAGTGATGAATATCCCTAATGGGTACACTGTACACGCTTTGCTTGACGTAACCCCACAAATAAAAGTCCAAAGGTGTCAGGTCCGGAGAGCGTGGAGGCCATGGCTTCCATCCTCCTCTTCCTATCCATCTCTGTGGAAATTTTTCATTAAGGAATTCTCGAACAACGTTGGCATAGTGCGGAGGAGCACCATCTTGCTGAAAGATGACATTATTGTTAATAAATTGGGGTACTGCAAAATGTTCCAACATAGCGAGGTAGTTGTGTGACGTCACAGTGCGTTCCGCGAAGAAAAATGGGCCAATCACTCGATCTCGTGCTAGAGCACACCACACATTAACTTTCGGGCTATTACGCTCATGTTCAACATAGGCATGTGGACAGCCTAGACTAACTACGAGATAAAGGTTAAGCTTAGCCTAGACTAACTACAAGATACAACTTTGAGAGTTGTTCTTAAATTTGGCATTGTTTCATCTCATTATCATGTTTCGTTGCAATAATATAGCTATTTAAAATCCCACCATGACTTTACGGACACACTGTATATATGGTGTGTTTATATTTGTACATTTCTTGTACAGGTAGGATTTTAGAAATATTAAAACGTTTAACAATTATCTGCTTTTTAAATTCGTGGCATTTTCTCTTGCTGTAGCTCTTTATTTTTACTTAACCTTATAGGACCGATGCGGAACTTGAACGCATTATAGACACTTTTGATGAAAGGGGAATAAATGAAGGGGCAGCCACCCCACCTAGCCAACCCAGCGACCTGGATACGGAAGTCGCGGTATTGACTCACAGCCGGTCAAGTGAGTGCCAGCTTCTTGAGGAGCTAATGTAAGTGTTTTTAGATTATATAGTATGTTTTTACTTTTCTTGTGGAATCGTGAACAATAAGTTTGGGTAGGCCAGGTTAGGCTACGACAGGTTATAATATATATATATATATATATATATATATATGGTGTACACAAAACGATTTAACCGCATCCAATTTCGTGACATTTATTTAAATTACAGGGCCGAAACGGAGCTAGATCGTATTATAGCCACTTTTGACGAAAGGGTGATAAACGAAGTGGTAGTCATCCCGCCTAGCAAACCCAGCGATCTGGATACAGAAGTCGAGGTACTGGCACACATTCGGGACAGCAAGTGCCAGTTTGTAGAGGAGATTATGTAAGTATTTGTTGAGTATAAGAACAAAACCCAATATATTTTCATTTATTAAATAGTAGAAAACATGTACAAAAACGGTAACAGCATCCGTTACATAATTCTTAATGGCTACAGCTACAAATGTATATACAGATTTACACAATATAGATATATGCCTTTACACATTACAGGGGGTACTAACATATGGGAACCCTTTTTTTATCTGTCTGCATACATATTTATCATTCATATTTGTGTCGCATATATCGAATAATTTTTTAAAAATTCATAAATCCCTTCCCACGTGACATATGCATGAAAAACAAAATACAATACATTCCACATGTTTCAGTATAATATCCTTGGAAACGATATGGATTCCAAATAATCTCAGGCACGCCTAGCTGTGCTATAAAATTTACGATTGCCGAGTCATTCCACGGTGGAAATCCGAGTGAATCGAAATGGTACATTCTTTCCTTAGTTTTAAAATAGATTGCGAACCAATGAATACCCTCACCACCCGCAATGTCGGTGTTAACGATAATCCTGTACCAGTTTCTCGAACTAGTCAGCTTCAATATTTCATTCTTCGCAAAAACACCGATAAATATGGAACGAGCGAAGCGGTCACTTTTCATCACTCTCTGAATTGTATTCGCATCCATTTTAAAAATCTGTGGTAACGTTCCTGAAACGATCAACCTCTATTAGTGCCTGTGATTCTAGATACACGAGTGCACTTATAGGCGCGTCTATAGGTTTGGCAAACTCCAAACTCACTGAGATGTTTCCGCTCTGTTGTGGATTTAAATGCATATTTACACCAGCAGTTAAGTCTGGCGTAATGTCAAATGAGTAAATATTAAACTCTTCCACAAATTCTTTCAGCGTTATGCCGAAACCAAGTTCATCACACGCTCCTATATTATGGACAAGACTACTATATGCTCTCGCGCAGAGCGGGAACACAGCATCTGTTGAGTAATCCATATTCATTACCCCACCCAGAGCAATGCCATTTACGTATAGAGTAATATTTTTAAGGCCTAAATTCTCAAATTTTAAAGCACTCTTTTTATATTTTCCATTCGTCGAGGCGTGGTCTTGCATTCCAA
This sequence comes from Bathynomus jamesi, assembly GCA_023014485.1. Lineage (NCBI taxonomy): Eukaryota > Metazoa > Arthropoda > Malacostraca > Isopoda > Cirolanidae > Bathynomus > Bathynomus jamesi. The sequence continues at coordinate 633,297 of JAJOZX010002556.1, forward strand.
CCAATATCCTTTTAGGTAGGACTTCAAGAGCAATGTTTTCTAGCTGTTTCGATGCTAGCTGTGCGGGGATCGTGTACAGTTTGATCTGTACCCTGTTAATTGGATATTTCACCGTGGTGTGTATCAAGTCTTTCTCAATTTCTATTTGCTTCGGGGAGCTTAATTTCACTCGGCGTATACGCAAATACGTTTCCATGATGTGTATCACAACGGGTTTCGCTCCTTCTTCTAGGTCAGTCCCCAGATTTATGCAGACCTCAGGTTTCGTACGTGTAAGCTTCAATTTCATATCTACCCCGTTCATAAGCAACTTCTCCTGGAATGTAAAGTCTGTATGCAGGCGTCCAAAACACTCGTATATCTTCTTTTTAGAATTTTTAAATTTATCCTTTATACTACTCTCGTCTTTAGTGTGGTAATACCCCTCGGCGGTTAAGAAGGTGTCCTTCGCTTCTTTTGAAAAGTTGAGGACATTTTCCAGATAGGCTCGTAGGTGATAGTACCCCGTGCCTGCCGATATGTTAGTCTGATTTAAATATACGTGGCAATGATTGATTATGGAGTGCATAAAGTTGGTTTCAGGGTAGGCAACGTAACTATCGTCGCAGTCCGTTCCGTCAGAATGGGCTATGCGTAATTTATCATACATGTGCATGCAACTCGGGTAAAAAAAGTAAGGGTCTGAGCTGGGTATCACGAATTCTATAGGGGCACTGGGTGAACTAATTGTGTTTAGCGAGTTAATTGTAATAAAGTCACTATGTTCAATAGAGACCTGGGTAGGTGGCATATCAAAGAGGGCCAGTTCCGATTTACAGCATTGTGAACTACACGGATGGATGAAACGTGCCATGACGAATCAGAAATAGCGCCACCTCCCTCGGCGAGTATTAGTCAATCTATGATTCGTGAGAGTAGCGTCCTCAGCTTATATCAGATAAAAAAATGATTAGCCATAGGTTTCATACGCTTATAGCACTTCTTTTTTGGTTTCCTTTTGCGTTTAACGCCACGTGATGGTAACCCCTTCTTTCTAGCAGATCTCTTCATTCCGCCACGTGTTGGTAACCCCTTATTCCTGACAGATCTCTTCTTTCCGCCAACACGCATTTTTCTCTTCGCATCTTTGATGATTTCATCCCTTGTACGTTTTAAATGTTTTTTAGAGCTTCTTTAGGCTTAGTTCCACCCAATATATCCTCTGCCGCGTTAAAACCTGTTTGTAACGCCTTCCTCCCTAGGTACCTGGCCCCCCTCTTCAACAGTGGGACAGCGGTGCGTAGTATGGATGAAAAAATGGACCCAAGTCCACTACCACGCTGGTATCTCACCCCTCGATAGACGGTGAAAGGCTTTCTGTCCATTATAACTCAGTGCGTCGAAAGTGCAGCTTCACTGTTAAGCTCCCGTCACCGAATGGGAAATTTTTATCCTCAATCGTTCTTATATATATTGAGATATTGGTTATTAGATTAGTTGCGACATTCACATAATGGGGTATGTCATATGTAATACTCAAACTCCTTTCTCTATGGTTGGGGATGTGAGCTATGCGTAGCAGGCGTGCCTGGGTATCCCCAACAAACTGGTGTTCCGCTATATTGCTGTAAATATAGCACATGTCTGGAGGCTGAGAGCTTTCATCCAATTTCTCCATCTTCAATTAATACACTAAGGTGGACAAGTCATGCTGTGCCTCGTGAAAGGTGTCTCTTTGGAATGCTGATTGATATCGCCCCTCGGTTATAATTTTGAACACTCTTCCGTCTTTAAGATTTCTGTTAACCTTTGATTTTAGGATTAGAGTATGTGCAGGGTTTCCTTTGTTTACGATTTCGTATAATAAATCATTCGTAAGATTTGAGTTTTTTAAACTCACGTTTAAGTCTCTCTCAACATCCTCAGCCGAACCAAAACGCCCCGGCCCTAGTGTTACTTCTGTACTGTAAAACCGTGCAACCTTAGTCCGGGCGATACGTATAGTTTCATCCAGAGTTAACCCGGCTTTTGTACACTCATTACAGTCTCTAAGAATCGTAAAAACGGTATCTTTATAATCAATATTTAAAAATAGGGTGTCCAGCTGAATTTCACATAGCCCCACCTCATACGAATCACGATCCAATTCAATGGGTCCATGGAGCTCTGTTACAAAGTTGGCTAGTGTGTTGTTAGGTTGTACAGACAGGGACGAGGGGGACGGGAGTGTGACGTAGAAATGGCTAGGAGTAACGCTGCATACTAATTAATCTTCATTACTGCATCAGCTTTTATATAGGTATTGAAGCTTTCTGGGTAACCTAGCCACTTCACCAGGTACATTTTTCTCTTCCCTGTACCTTTGCTTCCTATAATTTTCTCAATTTTAAACACATTTTTTCCTAAATTAAATACCACTTTCTGCAATTCCTCGCGATAAAAGCCTCCCGAGATCTCTTCTCCATTCAAATCTTCAACGTAATACATCATTATCTCACCTTTAGGCTCATAGCCCTAACTTTAAAAATCTCGCGTGTCCATCCTTGCTCAAAACCCTTCGCGAATTTATTTCCCGAACGTGACAGCCTTACATAGTCATTGATTTTGAAACGCGCAGAGTGTGGTGGTGGTGGCGGCACTCCATCTCTTCTCGGGCGCTTGCCTCTTTCTAAAACATCGTTAGGCGTTGTACCGATCGTACGATGGTGTGAACGGTTGTAGGATGAAGCCAATGAACCGAGAACGTTTATATATCTGTATGTGTTTTTATGTGTAAAATATCGGTGCATGCGTTCCTTTATGGTACGTTGAACTCTTTCAGCTAAAGAAGCCTTATGTATAGAATTGGAAGTGTAATAGCTGATATTAAACTCTGACAGCATGTTCTGAAAAGCGGTCCTATAAATTCTTTTCCCATATCCGTACAAAAATAGCCAGGAATCCTGTTTTCTTTCAACATCAGCGTTTTGGCCGCTTTAGCAACTGTTTCAGGCGATTTATTTTTCAGGGGAATTAGCCACAGGTATCTAGAGAATACATCTATTATGAATAGGATGTAACGGTAGCCATCGTTATACATTGAATATCTTTGCATGTCTGTTAAATCTGCCTGCCAAATAGAGTCAATCGAGGCGGCTGTTGTCTTGGCTGTTTTAAACCTTTTTCTCACCGGTTATGAAGTGTATAAGCATCCTGAAAAATCTCTCAACATCTTTTTTCCTTACACCATAAACACCTCTGTACAATCTATTAACGCCACCATAGGATGCGGGTTAGAAATGTCATAATAGTGCTTACTTAATACGTTAGCCATTTGCGTATTTTAGAGGCACGTGGATAAGGTTGGCCGCCTGCTCTTCTTTCTCCTCTTCAGAGACACTGCAGCTGCTGGGGGGAAGGTGTACTCAGTTGTGACACGTGCGATGCATGTTCCAAGTCTTTTAACCTATTCAGATTACCTATCAATGTTTTGGGGACATTTATTTGTTGTAGTCTTGCTTTAATATGCCTCCATCCTGTTGGTGAGGGCCTATCCCACTTTCTCACCAGATCATGAACAATATCAACGATATTGGACCTTGTACCCTTGTTCCTTCAACAATGACCTCGCCTGTATCGGTCCACTGTATGATGGGGTCCTCACTCAATAGATTATAAAGACTTAACCCTTTATTCCTCAATGTATGGGGGAGGCTGTTTTTTAGCACATGTTCGATGTGTTGTGTTCCGCTGCTCTTTGGTTGCCCAGGTCCTGTGTCGCTATGCTCAGCGCTACTCGAGCTGTGCCTCACGGGAGCTCTGTAGGATGCTTATAATCTTCGTACTCATGAAGAAATTTCTGCAAAGCCTCTTGGTACAAGATCCTTTTCTCATCAGGTGCCTTTTCACTGTTTAATAGGGCTAGCAACTCACTTTCCATTCTTTTAAGCCTACTTTTACGGGGTTCTAGAACCGCATCTGGAGTCTTTGAACTTTGTAATGAAGCATACACCTCGTGCGGAATCACAACCACCTTCTTCATTATATTAATCTAGTCAGTAAAGGCCCAAAACTGAAAATAAGATGGGCAGGAACGATCCTCCTCTTTGTACAATAATGCGCTTTTTCTTACCCACAGTCTGACTTTTATGAGCGAGCGTCCGTATTATGTTCTTGTAACGACGTAAGCGAGTCTTCTGAGAGGGTTTCATTGGAACATTACATTTTATAACATTAAGGCAGATTTCACAGATGCATTTTAAAAAGTCAGAGTCGATATTTTTAACAAACATCTGCTGCAATGCCGAGGCAGTCGTTGATAGATTTTTATTAATTCGCGGTATTTCTTTAGCCTATTCGTCATTCTGGAATATACACGGTTTCAGGTTCGCTTGGAAATATATTCGTTCTTAGAAGCACCCTAAACGTGTTTCGCGGGTGAAGGTCACAAAGCAAATATCCATAACGTTGGTTTGTGACCTCTTTATAAACCTCCAAAAACTCCTTACGCTGATTCGGGAACATTTGACTGGCTAATACCCCAATTTGTGACACATCTCTACGTTGCGCGAATAAGACTAGATATTGCGTATTTAGCGACACATCGCGCATGTATCTATTTTTGAAAAATAGATTCTGATTGATGAAGAACACGCTTATGTTAAGGTGGTGGGAGAATACTGTAAATGTCTCGGCAAACGTTTTATCCATCTCCAACATGAGGTCGTCAATTACGATGACTGTATGTTCATTTCCCTTTAACGAATTAACGTCATAGACCCCCTTGTGGAACAAAACATCATCTTGGTACTCGTTGAACACTGATATGTCGAATAGCACCATATAACTTATGCACAAATTTTGAGAACATTTCCCCTTTTCTTTAATGATTTTAAGCATAAACACCGTTTTACCACATCCTGTAGGTCCAGATATAATACATGTGGATGGGCTCCTGAACCTGAATTTTTCTACAGATTCCATTTCTAACACGTCACACCCCTAGTGGGTCATTTACAAAATATTACAAAGCACCCCATCATCAATATCACGGATGAACCCACTGACCGTGCATCTACAGTACCCACCCCCGCCGATGAGCCCTCACCAGCGACACCTGTAGCACGAAACAGTTCAAAGCGGTGGTGTGATGACGAACCCTCCACGTCAGGTATAAAGCGCTCCAGGGTTGTTGGAACGCCGGTAATAGAACCCCAACCCTCAACGTCTTATGCAAAAAAAAAACAATAGTACCTTCCGCCAATATACCCCCTTATTCGCCCTCCACAGCAGCTCCCCGTTCTGTTGAGGCTGCAGTAATAGTCCCCCAGCCCTCAACATTTTACGACACAAACCCCACAATATCGCCTTCCTCAAATATAACCCCTTATTCATCCTCCACAGCAGCTCCCCGTTCTGTTGAGGATGGTACAGTATAACATTCGAGTTGGTGCGTACCGCAACCCCAACCTCAGCCTTGACTAGAAATCGATATATAGTCAGGGTTGATCCTAGATCCGTGTATAGCAACGGTATTGAACACGGACTACGTCGCGTAGTAGAACGTATTGTAGAGTTTGCCCTTCAGAACCGCGACGAGCGTGAAGTCAGGACGAGGCTGTCCTTCGGATTCGGGTCAGATGATGGTGATGTAGATGATTTTTGGGTAGTAGTACCATTCAGGCGTTTGGCGGCTGAAGATGTAGAGTATATATTAGGTCGTATAATGCAGGCCTCCCAAAGTAGTATAGCCTTCAATATGGACAACTTCACGGTAAATATTGACCGTGTATTCCGTGTTGCGGGTCATAGTGCCACACCGTACACTCTTAACGTCAATTCTCAGGCTATTTATAGACGGCATATAAACGTCGATCGTGGTTGCGGCTTTATAGCAGTAGTCTTAGCACGTATGTTTACTGTACTAAATACGAGGTCCGAGCAAATTTGGCTGCCTACGGTAGTGGAGCGTGCCCGTAAACTAGCTGTAGACTGTGAACTTGAGTTTGACTGTAATATGGGTCCTGAAGAACTGAGAAGGATAGAACAGGAAAGAATGCTCGTATAGTTGTATTTGGACTGGATGATCGTCGTAGAACTGTGTATGTTTTTAAAAGCTGTGTGAGATCGTACAAGACCCTTACTTATTTTAGGATTGTCAGGGACAACGTGTCTCCCCATCTGTAATGTAAGGTGCCTTTACGCAAATTATGATAAAAGTCGAAAATATGGACGACATCATGATGTGTGTAAGGGGTGTCTCGAATTTGCGGATGATATAGTGAAACATTGTAAAGATTGGCACATGGTATGTGAGCAGTGTAAAAGCCACGAATGTGAAAGCCGTGTAGTTGAAGCTAAGAAGAGGGACTGTAATGTGTGTATACGCACATTTTTCAATAATAGCTGTTTTGAGCTCCATAAATCAATTGGTACGTGCAGGAAAATGAGAATCTGTGAATGTGGTATGTTTCACACCTTGAATGGTAGCGGCGAGTTCAGACATAGTTGTGACGAAATTCACTGCTCTACATGCCATGAGAAATATAAAGCGGATGGTGTAAAGCATGTATGTTATATGAAAAATGCTAAGCCTAGAAACAACCCTTATATAACAGTACTACGATATAGAAACATACACGAACGCTGAAACCAAAGAGGTAATTCTGCATTTACTTGTGAGTCAGACTATTTGTGATGAGTGTATGGAGATCGAGTGTGATGAGTGCCACAAATGTGTTAAACGGACAAGCGTTTTTAAAACTAATGTCCACGATAGTCCTGTAAAACTATTTGTGTCCTATATTGTCAAGTTAGCGGACAAGTTAAAAAAATTATTGTGTATATTCTTGCCCATAACGGGGCAAAATTTGACACACAGTTCCTTTATAAGGAGTTGCTTGAGCACGAGTCCTCTGAGATATTTACAGGTGATCCATTGAAAAGAGGTAACAAATTAATACAGATGCAAATAAGAGGTAATGTACAATTTAAAGACACTTTATTATTCACACCTTGTAAATTAGCAAAGCTACCCAAGATGATGGGCGTATCAGCTGAGGTTTCAAAAGGATACTTCCCTTACACATTCCTCACTAGTGAAACTTTAAATTATGTAGGTTTACCTCCACCCAAACATTACTTCAACTATGCTTTTATGAGTACAGATGAACGTGAAGATTTTGATCGATACTACAGCAGTTTTAATGAACGTAATCCTTATAATATAGATGATGAATGTGAGCGTTATTGCGTGAATGATGTGCGCGTGCTTAGAGTATGTTTCCAGGCCTTTAGAAGAATGTACATATGTCGTAAAGATACCTTAGTCTTTATCCAGAGAAACAACCCCGCAGTTATGGGCACAAGGCTATTTATTGGCTCATACACCTACAGCAGCAGACAGGTGTATACATAAAACACGCCTGCAACATGGGTGAAGTTCCCATTAAGGTTAATGGTCGTGCTTTTTGGGTTGATGGTCTAAGTGAAAACCGTGTCACTGGCGAGAAGACTGTGTACTCCTTTAACGGTTGCTGGTGGCATGGATGCCCGCGTCCGCGTCCTGAGTGTGGAATCGCAGGAAATATCCACGGTAGATCTCCTGCCTACTGTCTTGCGTGGACGCGCACCCGCGATCAACTTATAGGATCCCAGTTCACTCACAAAGTCTTGTGGGAGCATGAATATGATGCACGGATAGAGACAGACGGACAATACCGTGAACAAATAAACACGATCAAGCGTTTAATGGTGCCGGATCCTCTCAAATGCGGTGATAGCTTGTTCGGAGGGCGTACAAATCCCTTCAAGCTATACTTCCCGCCTACGAAGGGCGTGAAACTCCATTACTACGATTTATGTTCTTTATACCCCTACGTGATGAAGAACAATCCGTATCCCGTAGGTACACCTGAGAAACTGGTGGGACCTGCCCTACCCTCCATCAACGAGTTCTCAAGAAATTTGAACGGGTACTATTTCGGCCTTTCTTTTGTAGACGTGCTCCCCCCTCGCGATTTATGGATGCCGATCTTACCCATCGTTATAGATCACAAACTCATGTTTCCCTTGTGCGTGAAGTGCGCGGAAGAGAACAACGGTGATTGTAACCATATACTCCACCAGCGTAAGATCAGAGGTGTATATACAAGCCCTGAGCTGGCCCTAGCCGTTCGTCATGGGTATAGAATAATGAAGATACATGAGGTGTGAGGTTTCAGAAGCTACCCAACCTTTTCACACCATATATAAACACATTTTTGAAGGATAAGGTTGAGGCGTCAGGATACCCGCGAGGGGTTGATACCGAAGATGAAAAAACGTCTTATATTCAGCGTTACCATGACCACGAAGGTATACAACTTGACCGTACCCAAACTGTAAAGAACCCCAGCAAGCGCTTTAGTGCAAAGTTGTGCATAAACAGCCTTTGGGGAAAATTTGCGCAGAATACAGGTAAAGGGAACGTTCATTTGGCTCAAAGTTATAGCGAAGTCTGGGATTATGCCAACGCACCCGATAAAGAGGTCATGGAGATTGTGAATGTAGGTAATACTTACATAATAAAGTACAACAACACCGAATTGTCCACAGACACCTCACGGGTTACAAACATTCCTGTAGCCAGCTTCACAACAGCCTACACACGCATCAAACTTTGGGACCTATTGCATTCTCTTAGGCGACGGGTATTGTATGCCGATACAGATACCGTGATATTCACATCGAGGAGGGGGGGAATACATGCCCGCTATTGGGGAGTTCCTCGGGGAACTAACTAACGAGATCAAGGATGAGTATTGGGAAAACGCATACTCCGACTCGTTTGTTTCAACAGGGCCAAAAACCTATGGAGTACGGGTGAGGTTAGGGGATGATACGAAGTATATCGTGAAGGCTAAGGGTATCACGTTTAACCAAGCGAATCGGCGGGTTGTTAACTTTGATTCGCTGAAGGAGTTAGTGTGCTTCGAAGATGATGAGGGTGACCGCTCGCCCCAACTGACTGTAGGCACCCACAATTTTAGGGCGCAGAAGCTGGGGGGCGTGAAGGAGCTTAGGGGTACAAAGGTGTGCCGTAACACCTATAGGAAACGTTACCAGGTGCCTGGTACCTATAACACCGTGCCCTTTGGATACCATAATCTTTGATATGTCTATTGTTAACTTATTTATTACACGTATTTGTAAATATATATATATAATATATATATATACCCTGAATATTTCGTTTATTAAATAAATCGTGTTTGAACTAGCGTTTCACTTTGCGTGCGTGCGTGTGTACAGTAAAAAGCTAAGCTCCGCCCACTGTGAGACCGGCGACATGAATCATGTCGCAACCTGAGCTGGCATCTACCTTTCCGTACTCAGTTGACCTCTGTATACCCTTGAGCTCAGACGTGTATTCTCTCGCACAGAAGAAAATGGTAATGGCTACCTTTAATATCGCGTGTTCAACATTTATGAAGTGATATTCTGCTAAGTGCATAGATGTAGTGGATACTGAAAAACTCCCTATTCCCGCCTCCTTTGCCTCTTTTAAGACTGCATTGAATCGTGCGAAGGATCAGGCTATTCAAATACCTTACGGATATTCTGGCGAGGGGGTCGTAGGATTTCGCAGTACAGACGATGTACCGAAGTATGTTATAGAACTAAGCTTTATAAAGGCTCACATATACCGCATGATAGAAGAAGCAACACGCTCAGAAGATAAACAACAGTTATGGATAGTGAGTCTTGTGGATGAGTGGTGTGATAAGCGATATTACATCATGTTACACCATACCGATTACTCGTACTCTACGGCTGAAAATGTAAATCTTGTCATCATGGACAATCTTAAGTATTTTTACCACTACATTAATAGATATCATGATGAGGTTTGTAGTGAGGTTGTGGCTAATGGGTTGTGTGAGTTTTAACAGATTTTAGAGATGAGTATCGCCTGTTAAACAAAATGGATAAATATGAACATATGTTTCTCTCTAATAGCGCCCCGGTTTGCGAAGATGTTTAGGAGTGATAAAACATTTAAAAACGCTATAAAATGTGTTTAGTTCGTGAAAATTACCCTGAAGGAAAATGTCTGGTGCGTATTCGGGGAAGTGGTAGTGATAAAACATTAAAACCGAAATTAATTCTTGTATCGGAAAATTTCTCAAGACACCTGCCCAATATAATGGGATTCAACGATTCATGTTGGGTCAGCGCCGTACACGTTTCATTAGATTATGGTGTGACTCACTCCTCCCGTACCGCCCACCGGTGTACCTCACGGAGCATACGAGTTCGAACAAACCCATTCATTCATCAGGGTGACTCACCCCGCCCGTCGAACCGATCCTGCCTGCCTGCCTCCTGTGGCTCATAGCCATCTCAGAGCTTGCACCGAGTGGTTGTGTCAGTCATCTCAGAGCTTGAACCGTGTGAACATGCGAATACGATGGAACTCCCTTTGAGAAGCATTCTCAACGCTTCGTACGACGTCTCCGTGACGAAATCATTGCGCGTGTTCAGGCGAGAAACCGGCACCATTAACTGTGTGCTTGAAACGATCTGCAGGCATGCAAGAAAACGCAACGTTATTTATTTAAGTGTTGAGGAGATGCATAAAATCTTCGTGGTAGTTGAGAGGTGGGCTGAGAACCGTTATAAAATTCCTACAGGTGTAGGTACAATAAGAGAGATGATTAGTGACGCATCTTCATATACCGTTGTTTGTACATTGAGTGTAAATAACGAACAACCATGCATTGATATACGACTGATGTGGAAGAACACATCTGATAATGACGTTCTTGTTCCTACATGAAACTGTTTCATCCTCGACAGAATGTTTGAGATCGTTGGATTCCGTAAGCTGAAGCCTATATTAGATGCGCGTGTTTCAGACATGATTTTTTTGATACGGTTATGAATACACATACACCGCTCTGCTCAACGGATTTGTTGAATGTGGGAATGAACAGAGGGAGAACGGTCTAGATCTGGATGCATATTTAAAAGGTTTAGATTCTTCGAAATACCCTGAACTTTGGTACAAAGCACTTGAGAGGTACAGAGCTGAGCTCGACTACACTGTTCACCCTGAAGAGGTGTACCTCTATATAGTGGATAGGTGTCGTTACGATTTAGAAGATTATTTCCAATGCCGCTATGCCGAGTGAAGAAGAGTTCACGATTGAAAAGTTCGGGACGTTAAGAAAAAATCCCCGATTGGAAAGGCATGATTATAAACTTGTATTTAATGTTGTGGTTAACGATGACATTTTTGTGCGTGCTTTTGAATGTGTTCTAGCCGTGCTTAAAGATAACTTTCCTGCCGAGTGTAAAGTGGGTACAAAAATAGTATTGAACGATATGAAAGCCATTTATATTGAGTATAGGCCACCGTATCAGTTAAACGGTGAAGTGATGTTTGGACGGCTTTACCACATCGTACAAAGTAATGGCGATGTTGATATAGACTCTATCAAATGCGAGTTTAGCATTTTGCACCGTAGAACGTAAAGACAATATATATTTTTCCTGTAATAATATGATTATACGTTTTGTATATTTTTTCCTGTACTAATATGATTATACGTTTTGTATATTTCGAATATAATTTAATATATATGTATATTTTTCTGGTACTAATATATTGATCATACTATGTTTTATATATTTTCAAAATATTTAATATATATGTATATTTTTCCTGTACTAATATGCTTATACGTTTCGTATATTTTCAATATAATTAATATAACTATATATTTTTCTGTACTAATATTTTGTTAATACTATGTTTTGTATGATTATATATTTTCCATTCATGGTGCTATTATTTGATCATATATATATATGCCCCATTGTATTTCGATTAATTCATGTAAATAAACAGAATGATGTATTGGTGTTTTATTTATTCTTTTTTGTTTGTACACAATCATATCATTTGTTTGGTTTCTAAAGCGGATTTCAGAATAATTAATTAATTGCTATTTGTCAAATCGGTCTTCTAAGCCAGCTAATGGATGAATATTTTGAATTAAATAAGTAACGAAGCTAACAACTGAACTTTCTAATCCAACTGACGGATGAATATAAGGAATAATTAAATAAATAACGAATCTGGCAACTCAGCCTTTTAAGCCAACTGGTTGATTAATATATTGATTAACTAAATAAATATTGCTATCTGGCAACTCAGCCTTCTAAGCCAACTGGCTGATTAATATATGGAATAATTAAATACATGGCGCAAACTGGCAACTCAGCCTTCTAAGCCAACTGGCTGATTAGGGGACCTATAAGAGAGCGCCGGGGTGGCTGAAGATCCCATATGCGCTTGACTCTCGCCAAGCGAAGACCCTTCCTCTGGGTCCCCTCCTCCTCTTTGTCTCTCTCTCTCTCTTAGGTTAGGTATGCCCCTTTGGTGGGTGAGGCCGTCGCTCTTCTCCCCCAAAGAGGTTCCCCCCCTTGCAACAAAGAGGGGTGGGGGTGCCTTGCAACAAAGGGGGTGGGGTGCCTTGCAACATTATGCAATTGCTTTGCACTCTGGCATTTTGCCACTATACTACTGGCGTGTTCAGGCGTGTATTCAAGTGAAAGGCGGTCATTTTGAGTACTTCCTTTAAAGGTAAGGCAAATACTTGCTGGAACACATAACTGGCTGTAACTCGGAAACAAAGCGATTTCAGGCATATGTTTATATAAACTTTTTTCATTGTTTTCAGGTCCTGAATCCATCCTGAACGTGCGTCCCACATGTTATGGAACACCCTGTGTGTGTGTGTGTGTGTATATATATATATATATATATATATATATAGTGTGTGTGTGTATATATATATATATATATATATATATATATATATATATATATAGATAGATAAAATACTGTCTCAAATGCGCTCATGACCTTAATAATACTTCAAAATTATACACCTTTATGAGGAATATCGAGTATCTGTGACATCATTATGATAAAAACACACCTTTGTCTGCAAGTTTTGAAAAAAATAAATAAAATAGAGCAAAAATCTTATTAATTAGTTTTAATAAGGATTGTTGGGGCTATCAGCAAATGCAGCGGGTTTCTTATGTAAATTGAGGTTCTGAATGTAGCTGTCTAGGTTAACTCTAAACCTTAAACCCTCTCCCAAAGTTGGGTCCTATCTACTTAGTAGATAGCTGGTGAGGGAAGCTATATTTCAGGGCCTCTTTGCTAGTGACCCGTTGCCCACCTTGGGCTTCCATCATGAAAAAGAAAAACTTCAGTATGTGCTATTTACCATTACTTATTCGCACTGTTAGTGGATTTAATGTCCCAGAAGAGTCCCTTGTTTCATGCACAATAGTTGTGTGTATTCCATATATATACATATATGTTGAGATTTTTCACGCAGGAAAATGAAAGCAGGAGTAGCGACGTTTCGCTCCAATCACTGAAGCATTCTCAAGCTTTATTTAAGGAATAAAGCTTGAGAATGCTGCAGTGATTGGAGCGAAACATTGCTAGTCCCGCTTTCATTTTCCTGCGTGAAATATCTCAACACTGAATCAAAACCATGGATTTCGCAGCATATATTTATACACACACACACACACACACACACATATATATATATATATATATGTGTGTGTGTGTGTGTGTGTGTGTATAAATATATGCTGCGAAATCCATGGTTTTGATTCAGTGTTGAGATATTTCACGCAGGAAAATGAAAGCGGGACTAGCAATGTTTCGCTCCAATCACTGCAGCATTCTCAAGCTTTATTCCTTAAATAAAGCTTGAGAATGCTTCAGTGATTGGAGCGAAACGTCGCTACTCCTGCTTTCATTTTCCTGCGTGAAAAATCTCAACATATATGTATGTATATGTATATGTATGTATATATGTATGTGTATATATATATGTATATGTAACATCTTTCCCAGGCACACACACACACACACACACACACATATATATATATATATATATATATATATATATGTGTGTGTGTGTGTGTGTGTGTGTCTGGGAAAGATGTTACCACTTGTGTGCCCACGAAAGAAGTCACTTCTTTCTTTTGGTCGGTTTAATATTTTTTATTTTAATCTTTTCTTTGTCTCTTACCTTCGTCTTTTCTTTGTTTCAGCTCAATTTTCACCTCTATGGCAATAAGCAGTGGCGGATTATCATTGAGGCAATTGAGGCTGAAGTCTCAGGCCCCCATGCTTGAGGGGGCCCCCAATCAAGCATCGATGATATAATTCGAGATTTCGCAAACTTCTTTGATTAAACATGACAGAGTACACAAACTGACGAGTTCCCTGTTTTATGTAAAGTTTGTTTAATACTGTTTTGTTTTAGCAAACGGCAAAATACACTGTGTTAAGATTCTTTTAAGTTTGTTTCTCAATTAGCCTGAGCACCGTACATATAATTCGTGTAAATGTACTATGTACTGTACATGTACATGTATTGTTAATAAAAATCTATAGAAAAGGGACCCGAAATAAAATTAGCCTCCGGCCCCAAGTACAATTAATCTGCCCCTGGCTATAAGGTTAACTTTAGAACGACGACGAAAAGTCGCTGCGTGGATGGAAGCCTATAATTCTTCTACTGTGGTTCAGAGGAAATACGAAACGAACAGGTTTCCAATGACTCACCTCCAAGTCGACTAACCATCCGACGAATTTTTCGTAAATTCCAACGAACTGGAGCTGTGGCAAATGACGTTAAATGAAACAGCGGTTGGCGACGAACAGTTCGGAATGAGGCTAATGTTGCCATGGTGCAAGAGGCTGTACTACGTAGCCCACGGAAA